>RYYW01000078.1:0-121244 GCA_013621005.1 Aeschynomene evenia | reverse complement strand
TATTTAAAAAAATTAATATGTTAAACTTTGTTTTTAAAAAATAAATATATTAATTTTTTTTAAAAGGAAAATGTTTAAAAATAATAGAAAACGTTATTCCAAAAAAGATAGATTTAACAAACTTATATGTTATTTAAAGTAAGTAATTTTTCAATAACGTAACAAATATATTATTTAAATGATATATATGAGAACAGTTGTTGATATATTCGGCGATTGGAGCTTACGTTTATATTAGGTATGTTATTTATTAATTTTAATTTAATGATATGATTCTGTTGTTATTGTTGCAAAACCTTAGGGTAGATGACTTAGTCTGAGACCGGTCCTTAAACTCCGGCAATACTGGTTGATTGATTTGTAAAATTAAATGAGAAAGTTTGTTTAAAATTTAGGGGAGACTCTGTCAAAATTTTGTGAAGTAAAAATTTTGAGAAATTAAATAACTGTTGTTAAGTTATGTAAAACTAAGAGAAACTCTGTCGAAATTATGTTTGAGTAAAAATTTAACAAATTTGTAAAAATCATTAGTGTCGTATTAATGGTGAATTTAGATTAACTAAAAAACTGTTATTAATAAGCCTTAGTTAAACTTCTCAATATTTTTTGTAAAATTAAATAATGAGAAAGTTTGTTTAAAATTTAGGGGAGACTCTGTCAAAATTTTGTGAAGTAAAAATTTTGTGAAATTAAATAACTGTTGTTAAGTTATCTAAAACGAAAGGAAACTTTGTCGAAATTATGTTTGAGTAAAAATTTAACAAATTTGTAAAAACATTTGTGTCGTATTAATGGTGAATTTAGATTAACTAAAAAACTGTTATTAATAAGCCTTAGTTAAACTTCTCATTTTAGGATTCTCCAATATTCAAGGGCAATGTCATCAACAAATAGATCATGGATGTATGATAGGTTACACCCGAATAGGGGGGAATTAAGCCGGAATTCTATGCTGGAGTTGAAGAGTTTGTGGGGTTTGCTTCTATGTCTGAACAATTTAGGACTGAGGGAAAAGTCAAGTGTCCATGTGCCAAGTGTGTTTGTAGGTTTTTCTATGATGTTGACACAATTAAGGTTCACCTGTACAAAAAGGGATTTATGGATAATTATTATGTATGGACAGTCCATGGGGAAGTCGAGTCAGTGTCAGTACAACATGATCAGTTTGTCGGAGGTAGTTCAAGTGGGTTTGATGGTGACCAATATGGGGATCGTAATTTAAATTGGGGCGGTGATAATCGTGGGTGTTATGAGGAAATGATCCATGATGCCTTTGGGGGGCAACATGATGAAGATTATAATGAACCCAGAGAGGAGGAACCAAATCCTGAAGCGCAGAGGTTTTTTTCTTTGTTAGAATCTGCAAAGACACCCATTTGGGAGGGCTCAGCCCTTTCTGAGTTGTCAGTGGCAGTTAGGATGTTGTCTATCAAGTCAGAGGCAAACGAGAGTCAAAGTGCTTTTGATCGATGGGCTACTTTAATGAGTGATGCTAATCCACGACCAGAGGCAATTCCTAGGGACTATTATAAGGCAAAGAAGTTAGTTTCAAAACTTGGGTTGAAATCAGAGAAAATTGATTGTTGCATGAACGGTTGCATGTTGTACTATAAGGAGGATATTGAATTAGTTGAATGTAAATTCTGCCAGGCCCCCAGGTTCAAACCTAGAAGAGCGGGTAATGGGAGGTATAAGCATATTCCCAACAAAATGATGCACTATCTTCCCCTAATCCCTAGGTTAAAACGCTTGTATGCCTCTATGAGCTCTGCACCTCACATGAGGTGGCATTATGAGAATAGGAGAAGTGACGGGATAATGACGCATCCCTCTCATGGTGAAGCTTGGAGGCATTTTGATAGGTGTCACCCTCAATTTGCAAATGATCCACGAAATGTTAGATTAGGGCTTTGCTCAGATGGGTTCACGCCAAATAACTTATTTAACAAGCCTTATTCTTGTTGGCCTGTTGTTGTTACCCCTTACAACCTTCCTCCTGAGATGTGCATGAAAGATCCGTACATGTTTTTAACATGTGTAATTCCTGGCCCTGATAATCCAAAAGCTAAAATTGACGTTTTCCTCCAACCACTCATAGATGAATTGAAGCAGTTGTGGCACAATGGGGTCTTGACCTATGATGTGGCCACCAAAGAAAATTTCATGCTAAGAGCCACTCTGATGTGGACGATTAATGACTTTCCTGCTTATGGTATGTTGTCTGGGTGGATGACATAGGGGAAGCTAGCTTGCCCTATTTGCATGGAGGATACAAAATCCTTCACACTTAAGAATGGCGGCAAGAACTCATGGTTTGATTGTCATAGGAGATTCTTGCCAAATAATCATGCATTTAGGAATAACAGGTATGGGTTTAAGCGAAACTGTGTTGAACATGAAGAACCACCTGTTAGGCTTACTGGAAGACAGGTATGGGACAGAGTTAAAAATCTGCCTAAGATAACCGAATTGGGTAAAGTAGTCAAGTTTCCAGGTTATGGTGTGGACCATAACTGGACTAAGCAGAGCATATTCTGGGAGTTACCCTATTGGAAAGATAATCTTGTTCGTCACTGTCTAGATGTCATGCATGTTGAGAAGAATGTTTTTGATAACATCATGAATACTGTTATGGACAGTGACAAGACTAAGGATAATGTGAAGGCAAGATTAGACTTAACAGAGTACTGTCGACGACCAGAGCTACATTTACAAGAGATACGTGATGGTCGCGTTGTTAAGCCGAAGGCAAGCTATGTTTTAAATCCTGCGCAGAGGCAATCCGTGTGTAAATGGGTGCAAAAGTTGAGGATGCCAGATGGGTATACTTCCAACCTCCGTAGGTGTGTGGATGTTGCGCATGGAAAGTTCCATGGGATGAAAAGTCATGATTGTCATGTGTTTATGGAGTGTTTGCTTCCAGTTGCCTTTCGAGAGTTACCTTTACATGTGTGGAAACCATTGACCGAGCTTAGTTTGTTCTTTCGTGATTTGTGTTCTACCACACTGAGGTCCCATGATTTGGAAGTAATGGAGCAAAATATTTCTGTAATTTTGTGCAAGTTGGAAAGAATATTTCCCCCCTCTTTTTTTGACTCAATGGAACATTTACCTGTGCACTTGGCTTATGAAGCGAAAGTATGTGGGCCGGTTCAATATAGATGGATGTACCCCTTTGAAAGAAATATTGGGACCTTTAAGAGAACTGTCAAGAATCGAGCTCGTGTTGAAGGGTCAATATGTGAAGCTTATTTATCAAAGGAGACGTCTTTCTTCTGTTCATTTTATTTTGAGCCACATGTTCATTCGAAAAGAACAGCAGTAGGCCGCAATGATGATGGAGGTGAAACTTCATATCCGCCTACTTTGTCTGTGTTTAATGAACCTGGACGTGGTGCCGGTAAACCCACAAACTATTGGCTGAATGATAGAGAAAAGCATACAGCGCACCTACATGTTCTCATCAACTGTGATGAGGTGGACACTTATAGAACGTAAGTGACATATCTAATTCATCATTTCAATAATGTTTTTGTACATAGTAGTGAATGTTGTCATTAAAAATCTTTAATTTCTACTTACTGTCAACAGATATTTTGAACAAACCATTCAGAATCATACGCTTGACCAATTCCTTCAATGGTTCAACTCGTTCGTAAGTTTATAATCTTCGTACTATTAGTCTTTCATTTATATCTTAACATAAAATTCAAAATTTTCCCTTCTATTCTCTTTGTTCTCTACGTATGTAGGTGCTCAATCATGACAATAATGTCACAAATCCTCATATAAAAAAGCTTAGCTTGGGGTCCCACCAATGTAACAATTTCGTGGCCAATTTTCCATGTGAATGGTTATTAAGTTTCACACCCTAGACTGGGGTCATGAGAAGACCACGTACAATAGTGGAGTATGCGTTCGAGGGATGCTGGAACAGGGGAGAATAATTGGTACGGGGTACTTAGACAAGTCTTAGAGTTGGAATATGTTGGTGAAGACCCAACGCCAAAGAAGGTTGTCTTGTTTAACTGTGAGTGGTATGATCCTAGACATCCTGATGGAACACGCAAGCACGCTGATTACGACATAATTGAGGTTAACCATACACGACGATTTGGTGCATATGATCCTTTCATCATTGCACAGAATGCTCGACAAGTGTATTACACAAGGTATCCGGGGAAGTGCAAGAATAAGTGGTTGGTTGTTTTCACAACCAAACCTAGGGGCAGAGTTGAAAGTGATGATGTGGATGAAATAGCTTACCAAGTCGAAGTTGCACGTGCTCCAAGGGTGGTTGTAGATACAGGAGTCCCTGTTACTTTACACGATGATACTGGTGAAGATGACATTATTAACATGTCTCGCCCAAACATAACAACTCAGGGTGATGACTCCACTGAAGGTAGTGACGAAGAAGAAGATGAACTTGACAGTGACGATACAGAAGACGAGAGTGAAGACAGTCCACAACTTTCTGAATAAATGGTTTTTAACAATTCAATTTGTTTTCAAATAACACTACCTCATTTTAAGATACTTTGTCAAACACTTTAATTAATGAAAAGTAACTTGTATTGTTGTGAATAGATATGACAGATGATGATAGGGGTAGGGGTAGGGGCAGAGGCTGAGGAGATCGAGGGCGGAGGAAGACCGCCGCCCAGCCTCGTGGTTATCTTTCCAGGGGTATTCAGCTGTATGATATCCCTGGTCGTGAGCTGAGGCCAGAGACGGAGGAGGACCCGGACTACGAGCCAGTACCATCACCATCACCATCACCATTTGCTGCTGGGGGACCATCGTCATCACCCATTACTGCCTCCTTACATGACATTGGGGGCAGTAATGAGGTGCCACCCGAGATTGCATCAGCAGCTTCAGATACACGTCCTCTCCCCTCCATCAGATCGGATTCATCCGGTCTAAGGTATATGATTTAAGTTGTTATAAATGTCAATCTTTTATAAATAAAATGTAAAAGTGATTATTATATAAAATGGAAACTAATTCTTTATAACAATGTAGTTTTGTGCCTGCCACCCTCGGCACTCATCAGATCACGGCCACGATACAGAAGATGTATCATAGGCCGATCGAGTATTTCTCGAAGTTGACCGAGGAGGAGAGGCGACGATGGTATCAGGAGTGGAAGGTAATATGAACTCTTCAATTTTAGTAATTAGTAATTAATTATGTTGTGGTAACTAACAAATTAAATGTGTCTATATATTGTAGTCTCACTTCACCATTAGTCCTGCCGATGATCCAGTACTGTACCGTGCCTTTTGCCATCGGGCAGCTAAGAGGCTCGGTGACATGTACTTATGGATCCGTAATGGCAAGGACAAGCATCACAAGTGGATGTCGGATGCCCACCACCGTGTGCTGCATGAGTATTGGTCTTCTCCGAGGTTTAAGGCCAAGTCGGAGAAGGCCAAGGCTAGCAGGGCCTCATTGAGGGGTGGCTCCCTTCATTGTGGTGGATCCGCTACTGTGGACTCCACTAAGAGACGGCTGGTACGTAATATCTGCAATACATTTCATTTTATGTTTCTTATATATGAATTGATTAATTAATGCTTTGTTCTTCAATTGTCTTAAACTTACAGGAGCAGAGGCTGAAGAGACCACCCACGCAGGAGGAGTTGTTCAGGGAGACGCACACGAGGAAGGGCGACAAGACGACGTGGGTAGACGAGCGGTCGCAGCGCACTCATGTAAGTGATTTCATCATAGTTGTATAAATGTATTCAATTAATAGGATTATGTATTCCATTTAAAATGATTATGTATTCTTCTCATTGTAGGCTGATTATACGCGCCGCTTGGATGAGGTCCGCACTCAGCTGGCAGAGGCATCACAGCCCGGTGAGTCCGTCCCACCCGTCGATGAGGAGGCGGTGTGGACTGAGGTTGTGGGCGCATATACGGGCGGGGCGCGATCGCGAACCCCATTGCTTGTTCCTCCCACGCATCTGCTGCAACAGGAGCAGCAGCCTCAGCGGAGAGCAGCGACGCTGAGGTCCGTGACCGGGTTCACAATCTGAACCTGGAGCTACAGACCCGGGTCGAGGTGCTGCAGGCGCAGCTTGAGGAGGAGCGGACCGCCCGACAGCAGGACAAGATCGCCCAGCAGCAGGAGATTGCTGCGGAGGTCAGCCGGCAGATTAGAAAGCAGATGTCCCAGTATTACGGGATTTTTGCTGCTGGAGGGTCATCATCTGCACCACCACCACCTTCTCAGCCATCACCCTTCCCTCCCACTCCCCCACAGTATCCTCATCCCCCTCCGCCTTATCCCTCTGCATTCTGGCCTCCTCCTCCACCTGCATATCATCCAGGCTATCCACATCCCTCATATTCTACACCACCTCCACTTACTGCTGCTGCCGCTGCCCAGACGACACCGCCTGCTCCTCAGCCCTCTTCATCTGCACCTCAGCCTGCTGCTGCCGCCGCTGCCCACACACCGACTCCTCGACCTCCTCCTGCCCAGACTACTCCTCGTACTCAGCCGGATGCATCCAGAGATGATGCTGGTGATGATGATTTTGACGTTGATACGATGGATTTTGTATGACTTTTTTTTATTGTTTATGTTTTGGATGTTCAGACATTACGTTTTGGATTTTTTATGACTTCGCTTATATATAGTGTTTGGATTTTATCTATTTTGTAAATATTGATTACTATATACATTATGATATTTCATTATAGTTTTATTTATGGAGATTATTACTATTTTGTTATAATTTTTGATTTAGTTTAAATATTATTAATTCAGATATAAAAAAAAATATTTTCGGCTACTGTTATTGACGGATGCATCCGCCGATATAAATATTTAATGATTTTCATATTTTTTTTAAAATACCTTTATCGAGGGATATATCAGCCGATACGTCCGTCAATAATATCGACGAATGTCGACGGATATATCCATCGATAAAATATCGACGGATGTTTTGGTCAAATCCGTCGATAATTGAATTCCGACTAGTCAGTAATCGTGGGGGATTATCCGTCGATACATCTGTCGATACATTGAATCATCGACGGATGTTAAGGCTATCCCTCGATAATATCCGTCGATAATCCGAGAGTTTCTAGTAGTGTTATTTTGCTTAAAGACTATAATTTCTATTGAGTGAATTATTTCGTTTTGAAGTTTTAATTGGGTTAAACAATTTAATATGTGGGAACTTATATTGCCTTTAGTGGCATAGACTTTTTTGGTGTGTTATTCATTTTAATATAAGTTGTATTATTATTAATATTGTTTTCCGTGATTATTATTTACTTGTGTTTTGCTTTATTTGAGTTATAGACAATAAGCTTTGCATACTTGACATTTTTATAATGTTGGTGTGGAGCAAATTTTATTTTCGTTCTTGGCATTTATACTTAATATAATGAAATTCATTATATGGACCATTTCACATGGTGAGAACAGGTTAAATTATCTGTAGTTTGTGAGAAGTAGGCTAATCATGTGCACGGGACAAACACAAGGTTATGTTTGTTGTACTGTGATTTGAATATTATTTCTCTGGCATTATTCTTTATTATTCTTCTCAACAAATTTATTTATTTTTGTTAATTATATCAACTAATTTATATGTCTTTGCGTGTTTTTTATAGGTGAAATTGATGTTGTCTCTCAAAGGTTTAATATGGATGCTGAAACATATGGAATTGCATCAATCAAGTACAAATCAAGACTTTCTATAAAGAGTGGTTGATAGGAGGGTTGAATGATTGAATCATTATTCTGAATTCATGTGTAATAACAAATGTAGAATCTATGAAGATAAATTATAAATTTATAGTCTATTATATATTGTATATAAAATTATGACACGTAATACAATGATACAACTTCCATTACCACAAATCTTGATGTATATATAATATAATTGTTTCAAAGATTGTAATTACAAAATTAAAAAATATAACAAACTAAAATAATTCTTGGTATAAAATATATAAAAAAATATGAATACTTCGATTAAAATAATATATCAAACAAATATATATTCATATGTCCATATATATCATTATATCGGAAAAAGTTAGAAATATGTTGCCAAGTTTAATATTGTATTACCGAGTAAATTTGGGGATTAAGCATGTTAAATAAGGGACATTTTAATATAATTTAGCCAAAAAGGAAATATAGCACTGCTTTTATTTTATGCAAATTTTTGTACTTAATATATAGTACAATGCATAACTACTGACTTTTAATTGATGAGAGCTTGAGAATTAGACTCATTTTTTTCATTGTTTCACTCAAGAATCATATATTAACTTTAATTTTTTGCGTTCATATATATATCTGCATGATCTAAAAGCTCCATCACTTTCCTAACAATATCATTTATCATCACTTTCCTAACATAAATAATTGTCCGTTAATTAAGCAAACCTTAATTCAATTGGCAAATTCCCTATTAGTCAAGTTAAAAAGGGATTTGCACATTAAAATATTATATATTAAAATTTAATAGTTATAAAGATGTATTATACTAATTGATGATTTAGTCAATATTTTCCATCCTTGGTAATTAAAAAATAATATATTTTTCTTATTAGATTTTCTGATTCATATAATTATTGAGATCACATAAAATTATAGAAATAAAATGTAGTTAAGACTAACTATATTCCAAATAATTTCTATAACTTTTTTTTCTCTGCTATGTGTCAAAAATGAATAATAAACTTTACTCTTCTTCATCTCAATCAATGGATGCAAGGTTACAAGGCAAAATACAAGTATTATTAGATAATTTTTGTTTCTTATTAAAAAAAATTACGTTTATTTTAATTCGAATACATAATAGAAATCTTAGATTGTGTTTGATTTTCCCGTTTTACGTTTTTTATTTTATGTGAGAATGAATAGTACATGTTGAGATATCATCGTTGGTTTGTTTTTTGAATTTTATTAAAAAAGGCCAGATTTTGGTATCAACCGAATTCATGTGTTCTTCAAATGATAAGGAAAACTTTCACTTTTGAAGACACAAGACCATTTTTTCAGATTTCATGAAATCTCATCTTTACCTTTAAAGAAGTCGATAGATGTGCTTCAAATATTTTTTTGTCTATTCTTATTTGTTTGCTATCATGTATTCCAGTAGGTTTAGTTTACCTATTTTAAATGATTCCATTGTTGACTATTATTATTATGTTTATTGTATTTATTTTTTTAGGATGCCTCTCATGTATTTGTTCCATTTTTTTTCGAGTGATATCATCTACTTGAAGATACGTAACTTTTAATGTGATTATTGTTTTAATATTAAGTTAAATAGTGTTCAAACAATTTTTTTTTAAATTAAAGGTATGTTATAAATATTTTAAAACTATTTTTAGATGTTTCTTAGTTTCTAATTCTAAACTATCTAATTTTTACATTAGATATACGTTACTTTGGGATTATTTGTTTCTTTAATTAATAAATCTCATTCTAATTTTAATGAAATCTTTAACACAAATGTTTGAAGAACAACATTTTTCCAGCCAAAAAAGCTCATTTAACACTTTATGGCCCAAATAACACTTTTAATGATGAATATATTTTTAATGGGCTGATGATTGTGGCCCAAATTCCTATTTGTTGGCTCTTTTGGCTGATTTTTTTGTTGTGCCTCTAACAATGCTCAATGCTCAAACATATTATTTTAATAAATAATACTAGGAAATCTGAACCTGACTTTAATGAAATGTCCAAAAATATTATTTTAATAAATAATACTAGAAGATAACAATATAGATAAAATTCAAACTCATTACTTTTCTTAATTTATTGAGAATTTTACAAATTTTTTCTTGAGTTATGAACTGAGTTTTACAATAATTTTATCATGATTGTTTTAAATTTTTAATTTTAAATAAAAATACTATATACATAAAGTTAGTTTAAGTTGTTCAAAAATAAATAAAAATTTATTATTAAAATTAGATTTTAAAAAGTACAAACTCATAGTTCGTTACTTTCATAAAGTTATTAAAATATATTTTAATTATAATTATTTTTGTTGTCAACATTATTTTTATAAGATAATTCCTGAATTAGTGACACTAATTTTTATTGTTTTACAAATACTACTTTAAATTTGATTATGTAAATTTGCACATTGAAAACAAACAACCAAACATATTTTTTTAGTTATGGAAATGTAATTTGTGCTATGATGATAAATGATATTGTTAGGAAAGTGATGGAGCTTTTAGATCATGCACATATATATATGAATGCAAAAAATTAAAGTTAATATATGATTCTTATGTGAAACAATGAAAAAAAAGAGTCTAATTCTCAAGCTCTTATCAATTTATTATTGTTTTTATTTACTAAAATTTTTAATGGAAATATTGAAAATTTAACTCAATTTTTACTTCTTCAACTTCTGTAGTAATAATATGTGTTTACATGATTATTAATTGTAGGTATAAACATTAGAACAATATTCACACCATTAGCCAAGCCAACGATTGAGTCAATTACAAATCAAAGATATGTTGTCCGATATAACAAATGCTCCTCCACTTAACAATATTTTGGATATAAGAAGTGAGACACCTATCATTGATATTGCAACGATGAGGACAATACTGGGAAAAGGTTGACACGAGTTGGATCAAGCATTGGTTTATTTTCGACAAATACGTTCAGTCGAAGCATTTCTACTGAATTAACAGGTATGTCCTTTATATATCAAGTTGTCATTCTTTTATCTACTTTTAGGTTACTAAAAATATCATATTAAATTAGAATAAGTACTTTATTTTTCTTTAGTATGTGTATTATACTTTTTGTATATATGTTGTTTCAGATAATGATGAACAAGCCATTTCTACTAATGATGAAATCCAGAATCATAATATTGTTGGGGACTATCAGGAGAGAGGTATTTGTATTTATTGATTTATAACTTATTTAGCATGTATTCCATCCAAGGTGTTGCTTACTAAATGTAGTGGACTAGGTCCAGGGAGCTCGACCCATAAAGCAACCGACCGATCACAACCACATCAAACTTGGCCCATAGCATAGAAATCCGAGCACTCTGACGACATTATGAGATAAGCTAACAATCAGCACGATCGGAGTTAAGAGACAGAGGCGTTACGATACGACCGAATAGTAACGCACAGATTCCACCTTAAAAGGCAATAACTAAGAGAGAGAAAAGGGGGGCTCGTCCTAGCCTATATCTGGAAAGTTAGACTTCCCACCAAAGACAGATTGAACTGAATACTCGAATACTGTGATAGAACGAGCTTCTTTGATCTCTTGTGTACTTGTCTTGCCAGATTCGGATCTGAGCTTGAGTTCCTTCTTTGGACTTAGTCCTCGGCCGGATTACAGGACAAGAACATTGGCGCCCACCGTGGGGCTCTGGTAAAGAACAATACCTACGCCCCATACCTTCGAACTTTCCTAGAAAGAATCCAATGACATCAGCTCAACCAGCGACCAATGCGGGGGAACCTGCTGGAACCCCTACAATGGCGGAGATGATGGCAACTATGCAAAGAATGACCGAACAATCCCATATGCTGATGGAGGAAAATCGGCGTCTGGCGGAGGAAGTCCGACAGCTCCATGGTTTCCAACGCACTGATGAAGGCCAGGATCAAGAGGAGACCGATCAAGGCGAAAGCCAAGTTCAGCCAGCTCCTCATCAGAATCCAAGGACACCAATTCAGCCACCACCACTACGAGCTCATGCTGGACCATTCACCAAGGAGCTCATGGCTGAGAAACTACCCGTGGATCTGAAGATTCCACCAACCCTGAAAACATATGATGGGACTGGTGATCCCTACAGGTTTGTTGCAAGATTTAAATCAATGATGTTAGCTAACAATGCAACCGATCATGTTTTGTGCAGGATCTTCCCACAATTCCTAGACGAAACGCCTCAGCTATGGTTCTCGGCTCTCCCAGCAGAGTCAATTGGGAACTTTGATCAGCTGGAAGCAATCTTCGTCAACCAATTCTCTTCATCAACAATTTACACCAAGAACTCGGATACTCTAGGACGTATCCGCCAAGGTATAAATGAATCCTTACGTAGTTATCTAACACGTTTTAATGCTGAAGCCATGCAGGTACCCGACCTAGAACAAGCGGTGGAACTGCATTCTGTTAAGCTAGGTCTACAACCCGGGCCTTTTGCTGATAGCTTAGCCATTCACCGACCTAAGAAAATGGCCGAGTTTTGTGAAAGAGCAGCAGGGTACATCAATGCTGAAGAGCTAAACCCAAGAGCCAGGAGCCAGGAACATTAACAACGATGATAGGCGACCCAAACGAACAGACTACAATGAGGAACGTCGCCCAAAAGGACGACCGAGAAATGATGTCCGACCTCAGTATAACAACAATAATTCACGATTTCCAGACAGAACTAGGTATAACAATTACACACCTCTTAATGCTGACAAAGACACCATTTTCCGTGAGATTTGCAGTGCTAGGCTTTTGAGGCTTCCAGAGCCGTCCGCAAAAAGACCACCTCCCAATGCCGATCTGAGCAAAAGATGCAGTTTCCATAATCAAATAGGACACACCACAGAAGAATGTCACACCTTGAAATACCACATCGAAAGGCTGATCCGAGAAGGCCAGCTCCAACAATTTGTACACCGAGGACGAAACACAGCTGAAGGAGGGCGTGCAGACCGATCCAGAAGTCCCCGAAGAAACATAGATCAACCTCAGCAAATCCGAGGAGTAATCGACCACATAGCAGGAGGTTTTTCATGTGGAGGAGAAACTAGCTCGGCCAGGAAGAGAGCAATTAGACACATCATGACTATGGAAGAGGGAAGTACCAAACCTTATATTACATGTCCGTTCACCCCGGTAATATCATTCTATCCCTCTGATTTTAAAGGATTAGATGAAAACTTGAATGGTCCTATGGTTATTTCCATCCTTGCTAGTAATTTTCTTGTGAGAAAGGTTTTGATTGATCAGGGTAGCTCGGCGGACGTGCTACTCCTTGCTACATTCAAAAAGATGGAAATTTCTGAGCAAGCGATCCTTCCATTCAAGGGGGATCTGGTTGCGTTCTCGGGCGGTCGAGTAAACGTCATCGGGTACATCTGGCTAAAAACAACATTTGGGGAAGAACCAAGAGCAATGACGCTAGACATCAGATTCCTCATTGTAGATTGTCCAAGCCCGTATCACGTCATACTTGGTCGGCCATCCCTCAATGCTCTCGGTGCAATCGTCTCCACCCCTCATATGGTAATGAAATTCCCTATCTCGAACACCGAAGTAGGAGCAGTACATGCAGACCAGAAGATGGCTAGGCTATGCTACAATGAATGCCTCAAGCTCAAATGTTCACCTGAGCAAGGACTACCTGGATCTGTCACAAAACAAGTCAATATGATCTCGGAAGCATCCACGCTGGCCGACCTAGACCCCAGAGGGGAGAACCACCAGTGACCGAGTCCAGTTGAGGAGTTAACACCCTTTCAGGTTGGGGAAAAACCTGAGCAGGTTATCAATACAACAGGCAGCTCGGCCGGTCAAACAGAAGAAGAGAGTCATGGGGAAAGAGAAACAGGAGGCAGCTGTAGCCGAGACAAAGAAACTAATCAAAGCTGATTTCATAAGAGAAATCAGATACACGGCATGGCTGGCAAACGTCGTGATGGTAAGAAAGTCGTCCGGTAAGTGGCGCATGTGTATAGATTATACTGATTTAAATAAAGTCTGTCCTAAAGACTCCTATCCTTTACCTAATATTGATAAATTAGTAGATAATGTTTCTGAGTACCAGTTTTTAAGTTTTATGGATGCATATTCTGGCTATAACCAAATAAGAATGGCACCCGAGGACGAAGACAAAACAGCATTCCAGACCGAACAAGGTAATTTTTGTTATAAGTTTATGCCATTTGGGATAAAAAATGCAGGAGCCACATATCAACGGCTGATGAACAAAGTCTTCGAGAATCAGATCGGCCGGAACGTAGAAGTCTATGTAGATGACATGGTTGCGAAAACACCCACACATGGCAACCATATAAATGATTTAACTGAAATTTTTATGCAGCTTAGAAAATACAATATGAGATTAAACCCAGAAAAATGCGCTTTCGGTGTGGAAGGAGGGAAATTCCTTGGATTCATGATCACCAATAGAGGAATTGAAGCAAATCCAGAAAAGTGTCAAGCAATCTTGGACATGAAAAGCCCAAAAACAATGAAAGAAGTACAACAATTAACAGGAAGGTTAGCCGCCCTATCTCGTTTCCTATCAAAATCGGCCGACCGAGCAGCACCAATGTTTAAAATTTTGAAAAAGGATGCCAAGTTTGAATGGTCTCAGGAATGTGAAACAGCATTTCACGATCTCAAAAGGTTTCTCTCTACACCCCCTATATTAACCAAACCTAGGACTAGTGAAACTTTATACTTATATCTATCTGTTAATAATCATGCAATAAGTTCTGTTCTTATTACTGACCGAGAAGGCGAGCAAAAGCCAGTTTATTTTGTCAGTAAAACACTGCAGGGTGCTGAAATCAGATATCAAAAGATCGAAAAGCTAGTCTTTTCGGTCGTCATCACATCCAGACGCCTAAGACACTATTTTCAAAGTCACCATATTGTGGTAAGGACAGAACAGCCGATCAGACAGATGCTGACCAAACCTGAGTTAGCCGGACGAATGATTTCCTGGTCCGTCGAACTATCAGAATACAGCATAGAATACCAACCTAGGGGCCCAATCAAGTCCCAGGTCCTTGCTGACTTCCTAGCCGAACTCACACCTGAGGCTACCATGGAGGACGACAATTCCGAAACTGAGTGGACGCTTTATGTAGACGGTTCATCCAACAAAAAAAAGGAAGCGGAGCAGGTATTATCTTAGAAAATACTAATGGTGTAATAATTGAGCAATCTTTACATTTTTGTTTCCAACCAAGCAGAATATGAAGCACTCATTGCTGGACTAAAGCTGGCTAAAGAAGTAGGAGTTGAAAACCTACGAGTCAAAGCTGATTCAAAACTCATGGTCAGTCAAATCCACGGCGAATACCAAGCTAGGGATAAGCTACTGGCTAAATATCTCGGTCAGGTATTAAGTTTGTTACAATTATTCAAATTATGTGAAATAACTCACATTTCCAGGGAAGAAAATGTCAGGGCTGATGTACTGTCAAAATTAACAAGCACTACCAAAACTCAGAATAATCGGTCGGTCATCCAATTAAAACTGTCCGAACCAACTTGTGACGTGTTGGAAGTGAATCCGATATTCATGACAGAGGAGGAGGATTGGAGAAGCCCCATTAAGCTATATATCCAAACAGGGAAGCTGCCAGCCAAAAATCAACAGAGTTTCAAAAGATCGGCCAATTTTTATACAATGGTAAGTGGTGAGTTATACAAAAGAGGCTTTTCATTACCTTTACTTAGATGTTTAGGTAAACACGAATCAAAGGAGGTTATAGCAGAGGCACACTCAGGAGTTTGTAGCAACCACATTGGCGGCCGAGGTCTAGCTGCCAAAATACTCATAATGGGTTATTACTGGCCGACAATGAGGTATGATTGTTTGAGCTTTATTAAAAAATGTGATAAATGCCAAAGGTTTGCAGACGTCCCGAGACAACATCCAGAACCACTATATTTCTCGGAGGTAAGTTGGCCATTTCACCGATGGGGAATGGATATCCTCGGCCCTTTCCCAATAGCAACAGGTCAACTTAAATTTATTATAGTATCAATTGATTATTTTACTAAATGGGTAGAAGCCGAGCCCTTAGCAACAATCACGGCAGAAAAAATTCGCAAATTCTTTTGGAAAAACATAATATGCAGGTACGACATTCCACGCGAAGTAGTGACCGACAATGGTACACAATTCACAGACAATAAATTTAGAGAGCTTTGTCTAAATTTTGATATTCAGCACATATTCAGCTCGGTCGAACATCCACAAACCAATGGACAAGCAGAAGCAGCCAACAAGATAATCCTCAAAGGCATCAAAAAGAAACTAGAAGGAGCCAAAGGAGCATGGCCGGACGAACTTCCCGAAGTTCTATGGGGATATCACACGACTCCCCAGACATCTACAGGGGAAACCCCCTTCAGGTTAGTATATGGGTCAGAAGCTATGATACCCATTGAAATAACTTGTTCATCTTTGCGCAGACAAAACCATGATGAAAGACAGAACCGAGCAATCAGAACTGCCGAGCTAGACCTAATTCAGGAGGACAGGCAAAAAGCTTTTCTACAAGAACAAACAATCAAACAAAGAGTAGCTCGGTCGTACAACAAGCATACCAAACAAAGGAGTTTCCAAAAGGATGACCTTGTCTTACGCCGATTAGAAAGAACAACTCAAGGCGATGGAAAGCTAGCACCAAACTAGGAAGGACCTTTCAGAATATCAAGTGTGGTCGGACGAGGCGCATACAAG
The DNA here is from genome assembly GCA_013621005.1 of Aeschynomene evenia. Taxonomy (NCBI): domain Eukaryota; kingdom Viridiplantae; phylum Streptophyta; class Magnoliopsida; order Fabales; family Fabaceae; genus Aeschynomene; species Aeschynomene evenia. The sequence continues at coordinate 104,769 of RYYW01000078.1, read as the reverse complement.
CTGGAAGAATTATCAGGAAAAGAGGTACCTAGAACTTGGAACGCTGCTTCTTTATTACAATATTTGTCTTAGGTCTCCATTTCTCTAAAGACTATGTATAGTGGGTGCACTCTTTTTCCTTTATTGGGTTTTTTCCCAAGGGGGTTTTACCAATAAAGGTTTTAACGAGGCATGACTATGCATAGTCTCCTGGAACCAAGACAAAGTTCGGAGGAATTCACCATAAAACTCCTCCGAACATAAAAGAAGCCCGCATCATTCGATTGAAAAAGCCAAATTTGAGCAAACACATAACGCTCAAACAATCGGATGATCGAATCATCTAGAGCAACCAAATTTTTATGCTCTACCAAGTTCAAACACAGTACCTATGCAAGACATACACAGCTCTACTGAACGAGTTCAACATTCAATGGCTTAATATTCAAAGTTGTAAGGGCACAAGTTATACATTATTCAAGTAAATCCAGAATTATTTCAAATTTATATTCTTATCTTTAAAGTTATCTTGCTTTCTGCATTATTTTCTGAACACTAACCCAAAATGGTCGAGCACTAAGTCTCCCATTCATAATTCGGTCGAGCACTAAGTCTCCCATTCATAATTCGGTCGAGCACTAAGTCTCCCATTCATAACTCGGTCGAGCACTAAGTCTCCCACAACTAAAATGGTCGAGCACTAAGTCTCCCATTCATAATTCGGTCGAGCACTAAGTCTCCCACAACTAAAAATGGTCGAGCACTAAGTCTCCCATTCATAACTCGGTCGAGCACTAAGTCTCCCACAACTAAAAATGGTCGAGCACTAAGTCTCCCATTCATAATTCGGTCGAGCACTAAGTCTCCCACAACTAAAAATGGTCGAGCACTAAGTCTCCCATTCATAATTCGGTCGAGCACTAAGTCTAAAGAAGGAACTCAAGCTCAGATCCGAATCTGGCAAGACAAGTACACAAGAGATCAAAGAAGCTCGTTCTATTACAGTATTCGAGTATTCAGTTCAATCTGCCTTTGGTGGGAAGTCTAACTTTCCAGATATAGGCTAGGACGAGCCCCCCTTTTCTCTCTCTTAGTTATTGCCTTTTAAGGTGGAATCTGTGCGTTACTATTCGGTCGTATCGTAACGCCTCTGTCTCTTAACTTCGATCGTGCTGATTGTTAGCTTATCTTATAATGTCGTCAGAGTGCTCGGATTTCTATGCTATGGGCCAAGTTTGATGTGGTTGTGATCGGTCGGTTGCTTTATGGGCCGAGCTCCCTGGACCTAGTCCACTACACAGCCCCCGAGCTTGGGCTTAAAAGGTTTTAAGGCTGAGCTCTATGTTTCATATAGGCCGAGCTTCCTGGACCTAGTCCACTACACAACTAAAAATGGTCGAGCACTAAGTCTCCCATTCATAATTCGGTCGAGCACTAAGTCTCCCATTCATAATTCGGTCGAGCACTAAGTCTCCCACAACTAAAAATGGTCGAGCACTAAGTCTCTCATTCATAATTCGGTCGAGCACTAAGTCTCTTACAAAGATAAAGACTCTTTGAATACGAAAACTGTCTACATTATCATTAGTTTCGTTGATATCTCGGTCGACTATTCAAATTAGTCACTGATCGATTGAATACGTCACTGTTGATTGAAAATAATCACAGAACAAAACGTCTTAACCGTTTAAATTAATAATAAGTTCACTAACTCGGTCGGTCGACCAACGTCACTACTGATTGACATAATCACAGAATCAAAACGTCTTAGCCATTTTAATAAGTTCAATAACTCGGTCGACAGACCAACGTCATTATTGGTTCGAAATAATCACGAAGCAAAATGTCCTAGCTATTCAAAATTAATAATAAATCTTTATCATAAACCCAAAATGCACGTTATAAAGCTACATGACCATTAGCTCGGTCGGTAAACCTAAAATTAATTAGGTTCAAAATAACCATAAGGCAAAGTGTCATTATAAATCCTACCATAATCCTAGTAAAGCAAATTTCTAACATGTCTTACAAAAAAACACCTACAAGAAAAAGCTAATAACGAAACAAAAGTTCCAAGAAGCAAACTATAACTATTACAAAGCTTTTAGCATCACACTTGATCATTAGTGTCATCAGCAGCTCGGACGGTTGGACCACCTCCATCCCCAATATCTTGATCATCAGCTTGATCATCATCATCGGGCATATCAACCAGCTCACCCCCTGGATAACTTTCAAAACTCCACAATTTTCTAAGTTGAGTTCAGGATACAAAAGCTTCACTTGAGTCAAGGCTTTTTCAAAACCTAAAACATGCTGGTCTAAAGCCTCACCTCGCAACTGATCAATCTCCAACTGAGCTTCCTTCTCATTAAACTCCTTATCCTTAGTCAAATTCTCCAGATTTGTAGCAGCAGTCTCCAAGTCAGATTCTAAACCTCTAATCCGATCTTTACACTTAGAAATTTCAGCAACCAAATTTTTCTTTTCATTTTCAAAAACCAACCTTTGCTCGGCAAAGTCACTCTCCGACTTTGAATACTCTTTCTCCATAAAACGAGCAATGGAGGCAGACCGAAGACTTTGCACTTCAAACATCCGACACAGATTGGCAATACCCACATCCTTAATCATCGACAAATCCTCTGAATCACTCAAGTACTTATCCACATGCTCAGCAAAAGGAAAATCAACACTCCATAAACTAGACTTGGAGGCAGAATTATGAAAACCTGGTACCCCTTGATCTAAATTAACAGAAGGAGAGGGTACAGAGCTTACCCCCACGTCAACAACGGCCGCCCGAGGACGCTTCCTTGTAAGAGGAATCTCAGACATAGTCGCCGAAGAAGAACCCTCTGCAGTATTAGATGCACCATTACGGCCAGAGCCACCAGAGTTCTTTTTCTTCTTCATATGTTTAAAAAGGTCGGTATCACCGAGCTTAGGTGCCATGCTCTCTGCAACAAAGAAAAGAAAATCACGAAATCAATAACAAATACAAGAACAACAAAAAATCAATGACAAAATACAAAAACAACAAAAATAAAACTAAGAATAACAAATTCATAAGAGACCTAAATGTCCTTTCACCAGAGAAGGTGCTACTTTCCACTTCAGCAAAATAGAGCAATCCAATGGACGACCATTCTCCAAAATAGCATCATTCAAACCATCAACTATCCATTTCTCACAAGGTTCCATAGAGTCATACTTGGTCCCTAATATCCTCCTCGGCATTGGCTGCCAGTAGAGGGGGAATAAAGGAAGACCATCATCCTGAAGAAAGAAAGGATATTCGGTCGTAGAAGAGCGAACCTTGATATAACGATCTTTAAAATTTTTATAAGATGAGGTCAGAAGATTCAAAATCCGCCGACGAGGATAACTATTCAACGAAACCCAAAGACCTGTATCTACCTTCTTCGATTGAAAAAAGTGAAAAAACACATCTATATACGGCTCCACCCCCAAAATCTCACACAATATCTCAAAAGCACGAACAAAAGCCCACCCATTAGGATGAAGCTGAGAAGGGGCTACATTTAGCTTATTTAACACTCCCACCTCGAAGCCAGAAAAAGGAAGAGATAAACCTAACTTATCAAAAAAATCAAGATACATATAGATGAAATTTGGATCATCCTCAGAAGCGAAATGGCAAACTCGGTCGACAACAGTACAAGGCGAACACACAAACTTATCCTCACCAACACCATTAGCAGAAACAAAACAATTTCTACGAAAACGAGCAATGTTTTCATAATCATCAAACAAAGAAGGGAAGCTCAAAACCACCCTATGAACCCAGATGTATGGATCCTCAGCGATAGGAGACACATCTGCGGCAGTAACCTCCACATTCCCTTCATCAGTCATGACTAACCTACGAAAGGGAAGAGGGGACGACGCTCAGATGATAAAAACTCAAAAATCCAAACGAAACCAGAATCGCAAAATGCAAAACGAAACCAGAATCGCAAAATGCAAAACGAAACCAGAATCACAAAATGCAAACAAAACCAGAATCGCAAAATGCAAATAAAATAAGAAGCAAAACCAAAACAGAAGAACCATTTGAGAAAAAAATAACATACCTCGAAGGACGAAAAACGAAGTTGCAGCAACAAACGAGAATAGAAAACGGAAAGAATCACAAGAGTTGCAAAATCGCAAGAGTTGCAGAAAGGAAAGAAAGAGGGAGCAGCGAAGAAGATGAGCAAGAGTTGCAGAGAGGAAAGAAAGAGAGAGCAATGAAGAAGATGAAGTAAAAGTAAGAGTTAAACTCCCCACTTCCACTAAAAACCGTGCAAACCCAATCGGACGGTGGAAAAAGCCCTCAAAGAATGAGACAATCCCAGCCATTGAAAACGCTGACGGGACATGACGCATCAACCAATAAAAACGCGCCACAAAGGCCACTCAGCGCGAAAATCAATAACCGTCCAAAGAGAGAAAAGGAACCGTCAAAAGACTAAAAGCTCGGGTCGCAGTTAAACCAAGTAGAAACACTAACACACATGAAACCTTGAACGACCGAGACGTACTTAAAATACCTATAAAGCTCAGCCTTGAAGCTTGCTCAAACCCAAGCCCGAGGGCTGTGTAATGGACTAGGTCCAGGAAACTCGGCCCATATGAAACATAGAGCTCAGCCTTAAAACCTTTTAAGCCCAAGCTCGGGGGCTGTGTAGTGGACTAGGTCCAGGAAGCTCGGCCTATATGAAACATAGAGCTCAGCCTTAAAACCTTTTAAGCCCAAGCTCGGGGGCTGTGTAGTGGACTAGGTCCAGGGAGCTCGGCCCATAAAGCAACCGACCGATCACAACCACATCAAACTTGGCCCATAGCATAGAAATCCGAGCACTCTGACGACATTATAAGATAAGCTAACAATCAGCACGATCGGAGTTAAGAGACAGAGGCGTTACGATACGACCGAATAGTAACGCACAGATTCCACCTTAAAAGGCAATAACTAAGAGAGAGAAAAGGGGGGCTCGTCCTAGCCTATATCTGGAAAGTTAGACTTCCCACCAAAGGCAGATTGAACTGAATACTCGAATACTGTAATAGAACGAGCTTCTTTGATCTCTTGTGTACTTGTCTTGCCAGATTCGGATCTGAGCTTGAGTTCCTTCTTTGGACTTAGTCCTCGGCCGGATTACAGGACAAGAACACTAAACTTACTGATTAACAAATGCTTGCACACAAACTTGAAGCTCGATTAGCAAGAGTTCAAAGGAAAGAAGTATTGTCAATAAAACGTCATAAGATATCGAGAGGTGGTTTTATAGCTATATTTTATCTATATTTTATAGCTATATTTTATCTATATTTTATAGCTATATTTTATCTATATTTTATTCTTTTATATTTTAATGATTTTTTTTATGTTTATTGATTGTAGCTTCAGATTCAACAACATTATCTTCGTCCTCTCCTAATTCAATGCTTGGGTCATCGACACATTCAAGACATATGTTGTCTGATATATCAAATACTCACATGCTAGATAATGTCTTCCACCCAATGTCTCAAAATTCTTCAGTATATAATACAGTCATTAGAACAAGGATTGGAAAGAATGTAATACAATCAAGATCGACCATTGCTTCTCTTACTGGTAATAGTACAATTGCAAATATCCAAGAGACATATTCAAGTTTGACTAAATATAATTTACAAATGTATTATATGTTACTTTTTTATAGTTCCTTATTATTATTTATTCTATAAGTTACAGGACAATGTAATTTTTACTTATTTATTTATTTATTTACATATCATACTGCGAAGTAGGTGATCTTGCTCTTGAAGAACATGTTGTTCTGTGTAACATCCTCTACTCCTAAGATCTAGAATTAAAAAAATAAGTCATATAGTGAGATTTGTGATTTATTATATGACCTCATGATTGATATATATATATATTCCCTTGATGGTGTGATTAAATATTGTTGTCGTTTATTTTTGGATAATAATTTATGAACATACTGTAGTATATGGTATTATTATTTCGTTACTATAACAAGAAAACATAAGAGCACAACTGGTTAAGTTACAAAGTAATTAGCATAAGGTCAAGGGTTTAAATCCTCCACAAGATAGTTTTTGGAAAATGATATTCTTTTAAATAAAAGTCACATTTTCTCTCTTTTTCTACCTCTTAGCCGCCATATATATATACATACATATATATATATATATTATTTATTTATTTAATTAATTGATTTATTTTATTTTCCTCAAAAGTATATATTTATTTATTTATTTATTTTCAAACCAACCAATCATTGATTTTCTTTTTATTAAAATAAATTAAAAATCCCAAAACTTGGAGACCAAGTAATAGACAACCATTGCTCACCTCCCACATTGGCCAATCAACAAGCTCAAGTCTTCAACATTCTTGCCAAGTGGCAATAAAGTGGACATACCACTCATACACTTTCCTACACCACCATTGGTTCCCTCTTCTCCACCCTTGATCTTGCTCCCAAAGAGATCAATGGCCAAAAATTGGCACTAAACACCTTGTTCTCCAAGGCCAAACTCCCATTTCTCTATAAATAGAGCCCTTCACTCCTTCATTTCACACACACTTTCTACTCCTTACCTTTGCCAAAACTATGCCAAAATTCTTCTAGAGATTTTCTTCAAAAATCCTCTCCATCTTCTCGGCCAAGCACACCACCATACACCTCCATATTTTATTCAACTTCTTATCATCATAAACCCTCACACACAACCCCAATATCCCTTGCATCCATTCGGCCAAACACACATAACCCTCTAAGGTTCATCATCTTCAAGATCCAAGAATGTTTCAAGCTTCAAGAGTTCCTCTGAGGCCTCATCCTTCCAAGGAGCTCTAGGCCAAAGATTTGTTCTCTTCATCTCCAAAGTTTCATTTCCTAGCATCACATTTTGGTGAGTCATCTTTGAAGAAAAGAGTTTTGAATTAAATATTTCTTTTTGCAAAAACCTTAGATCTCATCTTGAAAATATTCGTTCAAAGCTTTGATGATAAGAAAATAGATTTTAAAAAAAATCCTAACCCTTTTGAATCACCTTGGCCGAATGCTTTTTGGTGTTGTGCTTGTGTTTGTTTCTTTTTAAAGCTTGAATCTTGTGGTATATGAATAAAGTGTATTAAAGGAAATGGTATCATAAAATAAAAGTGCATTAACCTTAAAAACACCTACATATGGTTCGGCCATGAGAGAATAATGATGAAGATTTGTTTTGTTGGTGTATTATATATATATATTGGATGTTGTTGGCCCTTGAGAGATCTTGGAAGAAAGATGGATGTCATAAAACTTAAAGAATGAAAATAAGGTTCATAATGCTTAAATAAAAAAATAATGAGATCTAAAAGTTTTGAATCTTGATAAGTATATATATAAGGTGATAATATGTTATACTTCATAAGACACTCTAGAGGGAGAAGAAAATGATTTGTTAGTACTTCATTGAAAATATTGAACAAAGTACACTCAAGAGCATAAAACTCTAAAAGTTATGAAATAAAAGATGGTGGCTCATGGAAGTTGTTTGATAAAGATTTAATATATTTTCTAGAGTTATAAGACTAATAATAAAGTTGAGATCTTGGAATTAATACATGTTTAAACTTTCTTTTGGTAAAGACAAAGTTAGCACCTTAATCAAGAATGTAGTAAAACTAGTCTTTTTACTATATAAAAATATTTTCTTGATCTTAAAAATAAATATAATAGTAATATTTATTATGAATACTTGTTTTTAGTAAAATATTAATATAGTTCCAGAAAATTATTTGTTTAATATTTATTTGCTAAGAAAAAGCTTTGAAAATGCATAGTTTTATGAAAAATGGCACCTAAAGTGAGTTCTAGAGTAATAATAGGTGTTATTAGATATTTTAATGGTTTTAATATATTTTAAAAGTGAGTTTAAAGACTCTTTTTAATTCTGCCCAGATTTGGAAAATGACTCAAAAATGTTTTTAAAGCTTGGTTTTCATAATAGAACTAGTAATATTAAAAGATCTTCTTTTATGAATGAATATGGTACCTTAATGTGAAAGTTTATGTCTAATGTTTATGGGAAATATAATATTTTAATATGTTAGAAAATAATGTTTGATGAAAATATTTGTTTGGTTTGGTAAGAAAAAGGATTTTAAAGTACCTATAGTTTTAAGTAAAAAGTGTTGAAAGTGTTACTAATGACTATATATGTATTTTAAAAATATTTTGATTGATTAGAAGTGTTAGAAAAGTGTTTTTAGGAAATTAAACAATTCTGTCCAGAATTTAAATGACCTTAAAAATACTTTCTAACACATGTTTTCATGATAAATAAGCTTGAATATGACTAGTAATTATTTTAGGAATTTTTGGTAAAAATTTAAGGTAATGGTCGAATGGTCTTGATCATCTTATATATGTTTTTCTGAAATAAAAATAATTTACTTTAATAAGACTAAACCTCTTTTAGTGATTTAAGATATTAAATAAAATAATAATAATAATAATTTATAAAGGAAGATAAATAAGACTTTAAAATAAAAGATGTTATGAAGTAAGTAATAATACATGAAGTAGTAATATATTAGGAGATCATAATGTATCTATAATACATTAAAAGGTTTTATAATAGGAAGAGTGAGGTGAGATTGAATAATGCATAATACTCTTAACCTTTAAAAGTGTAGTCATGGTGATGAAAAGAGAATGAGTGCACTACAACAAAAACCATGTTTAGCGGCGGTTAAATTCAGTGTTTGCGGCGGTTCAAACTGCCGCAAAAAATTATTCGCGACGGTTATGAAACCGCCTCTATTCCAAGTGTCGCGAGCTTTTTTGCGGCGGTTTTCAACAACCGTTGGAACAACCGTCGCAATATAAATTGCAGCGGTTTGTGGAGCAAAAAACCGCCGCTAAATGCATTTTTCTAAAAAATGTGAAAATATTTCGCGACGGTTTTAAAACCGCCGCTAAATTTAAATTTCATTTTTATGCGACACTTTCCTAACCGCCGCAAAATTTCTTCAAAATATTATTTTTATCTAGTGACAGTTTATAGAACTGTCACAATATATATTTCTTAAATATTTTGTGACGGTTTACTAACCGCCACAATTTTTTTGTTAAACTATAATTTTTATTTTTCTTGTAATTGCTTTGAAATTAAAATTATGTGTATTTCTTCTTATCAATATTTCATTCATATATAATTTGTATTCCTATTTGTTTTATTTATAAATTTCTAAAATCTTACTAAATGTAAGAATAAAAATCATCAATAGTGCACCCTCACTTGATAAAAAAATATGTCAATAAACTTTTCCAAGTATGTAATATTCCATTAAAAAGATAGTTCACATCAATACATATAACAAATGAAAGTTAACTTTGCTAAAGGTGCTAATAAACCAAAAAAAAATCCTTCCAAGTAGTATTACATTTGTTACATGACTTCAAAAATCAAAAAGACTATATATCTCATATTCTAAGAATTAGAAGATAATGATGATCCTTGAGCTACGGGTTCATGACTAGCACCGAAAGATCGTCTTGCTTCTGCTGGTGAGCCTAAGTCAGCCTAAGTCAGTAACCTGAAAATAGAAAAAAATATTACAAGTCAATGATTTAAGGCCAAGTCAATGAGACTTTAGATAAGGAATCTATAAGGATTCAAGAATAGTTGCTAAGTCAAATGCCCTATAACAACACTTAAAGTGCAGAAAAATTCTGCACTAAAATGCTAAATAGATAGAAATAAAAAAGTAGTAACTACATGCATAAAAAGATAAAAACAGAGAGCAGATAAAATATAAAGAAGCAGAAGCAGCACAAATATACAAAAACAAGGAGCAAGCACAAACAGAAAGAAGAAGCAACAGTAAGCATAAATAGATGCTGAAAGACACAACAATAACAAGAGCAAATATAATTTGTGGATAACGAAATACATTGATAGTATATAAATGCATAAAAGGCCCTCTATTTAACCCAGGGTTATCTAATTTCTAAACCAGGCACACTATTTAACCATTCAGCACTTCTAAGCTCCAAAATTAGGGAAATTCTTAAAACATTCTCAGAGCACTATACGAGTAACCAGTCAAGTAAAAACATAATATTAAGAATCCAACATGAATAGCCATCAGATTAAATTCATGAGTATTATATAATATAATAAAATTTAAACAAGATCTTCTTAATCGTTGAGAGAATCACTCCAAGAATAATTAACTATATCTATAATCAATATTTCTCCTAAACATCATAGTTTCTAGCAATTGAAACAAATGTTCCCACATCTCATACATGACAAAAAAATTTCATCAATAGTGCACCCTTACCTAAAAAAAAATCATTCTTCCTGCACATAAGGGGACTCATAGTGACCCAAAAACTTATAGATGACAACCTGGTCACATTCATCATGTTCAGTGACAACCCTGCTTCCATTGTTTGCATGCCATCAGACCAAAAGTTAGCACCTTGTCATTTTCAACAAATATTTGAAACTGATAATAAAAAAATGATCAAACCTGGTTCAAGAAGAATAACAAGTCACAACGTAGTTCAAAGATATATATACTTGAAAACAGAGCTCGAACAAAACAAGAGTAACATACATTGAAGATAAAAATTAATAAGTCATAATAAAACAAAAAAAAAAATGACTTCCAATCAAATGATGCAGATGCCTTTCATGCGACCCATCCTACGTCCTCACCTCATTTCCCCTTATGTTCATCATATCATTAACCATCATCATCAACACTTGAACAAAAAAACTAAATCAATACCAAAAAACAGAACAAAACAGAATCAAGAGAGCAGAGCAAACATCACCTTCTATTGAAGATAAATTAACATCTCAATACATTCATCATATAGTTATCTTCATCATCATCACAGCATCATCTTCACCATCGCATCATCATCATTCCCGAGCGCCACCAGCAGAAGCAGCAGCGCCGACCGCAACGCCTCCTCCTCGTTCGAGCTCCTCAGCCGCCATCACCACCAAGAAGCACCAAAAGCTTCCGCCTCCTCTCCGTCCTCCAGAGTCCAGCCATTGCCTTCCTTCATCTCTCAACAGCCTTCTCTGCAAGATCGAACCCACCACCGTCCTGCAGACCGCGACCCGCACAGAACCGCGACGGCGCAACCCTCTCCCTCTCTCTGCACCACCGAGTTCCATCAATCTCTCCCTTCGCGTGTCCAGTCCGCGCCGCCACAGCGCGCAGTCCAGCTGCTCTCAGCCATCGTTGTCACCTCTGTCCTCCTCTCGGACCACCGGAGCAGCAGCCGCGTCACGAAGCTTTCTCCCCTCCTCTCTCTAGCGGCCCGTCGTTCTCGATCTCTTGCTCTCTACCTCACTCTCTCCCTCTCTTCTCTCTAGAGGCCGCAACGGCGATCTCTCTCTCACCCAAACCCCCAAATGAAAATATAACCCTAAACCTAAGGATGTGTGATGTGTCCGTGTGTGTATAGTGTGGGTGCTCCATTTTTTTGAAATAAAAATTAATTTAAAACCAAAATATAAACTTGTGTGTTTTCTTTAAAAAAATATATGTTTGCTTTTGTTTAAACAAATTATTTTATTTTCACCATATATTTATTTATTAATAACTTAATTTTGCAACAATTAATAACTTAATTTCACCATATATTTACATTCAATTTCTAATTTCCAAATGAGTAAAATAACTTAATTTTGCAACAATTAAATTTTTAATTTATAGTAAAAGTTTCAGAAATTTTTTTAAATAAATGAAATTTCTTTAAACACAACTTCTTATTTTGTTTTAATTTTATTTAAAAAGGTAAATTCAAAAAGTAATTTGATTTAAATTTTAAAATAAATTTTTTGTTACAAATTAAATTATCCACATTTCGATACTCTTATATATATATAAAGGGAATTCAATTCCAAAAAGTAGCTATCATTTTGGTATTCACACTCATTTGGATAATTACTTTTTCAATTTTACAAATAAAAAATGCAAAAATAAATATTTTTGTTACAAAGTGCTTTAATTTTTTTTCGTCTTTCTATCTCTTTATTTTTCATGTTATTTTTCACTATTTATTTTATTTTTTGTATGTCTTTATAAAAAAAAATATAAAAAAGGACTCGACAAGAAAAAAAATGCGACTTGACAATCAATAGAATAAACATAAATAAATAGAAAATATTGGTAAAGAAAATATTAAATCGCTAATATTGGTAAAGAAAATATTAATTAACATAAATCATCATCATAAACTCTACAGCGGTTTATATAACCGCCGCTAAGCTGGTCACATATTGCGGCGGTTCCAAACAAAGTGTCGCGAATCAGAATTTTCTAGCTGCGGTTACAAAACGCCACCAAAACCGCCGCGATTTTATTGATTTGCGACGGTTTCTTGTAACCGCCGCAAACAGTGTGTCGCAATTCAACATTTTTGGCGTAGTGGTGAGTGAAGAGAGAATGTTATGCTTCACCAAAGGTTAACGTTATTCCTATTTATACATGTGTGATATTGATGTGAGGAAATGCTATATACATTATGTGATATGATTGTGTATGATGATGAATGACCAAGTAATGATGATGTTGATGATGTTGAGTATGATGATGGTATGTTGAGGTTGATCATGAGAATGATGATGAGATTGATGTTGAGAACTCATGAGGATGATGATAAGGCCATGATGATGTAATGATTAGGATGATTGATTGACTGATGGATTGATTGTATGTGATGGAGCGTAATGCTCGTGAGATATAACCGTTGAGTGGAACCTTCGATTAGCCTGATTCCAGCCATCTGAGTTGGTAGGATGGTGGTGCATGTGCATACCTCACGGGATAGGGAGGCCTATGTGGTGAGCCAGTTTTGCATGCATGGGACACATAGTCCTATTTTTCTTTTGATAATGATGATGATTATGTATGCCAGGTGAGGTTGGCCCCGATGCCGGGTGAGGTTGTCCCCGAGGTTATTTGAAAGCGTACGCTCATGAAAGTGGAAAACGGCTAATCGCTCGTTCCCTGCATACGAAGAGACTCTAAGCATACGAAAGTGGTCTGGAGATTCTTTTTAGTACGACCTATTAGGAATTTCTGTTGATCGCGTCGTGTGATAGATTCTGCGTAGGTTGCTAGTTATGTGATAACCTAGAAAGGACAACTAGTATCCCGTAGACATCGGATAATTAAGATGCTTAACTATTTAAAGCACTGAGCCCATCTCTTTTCTTTAAATCTAATCTTGTTTTTATAAATCATGGATCATTACTTTGGATAGCTAGAATTTGGCTTAAGGGAGTACACTGATCCGAGTGCTCCAAGATGATTCACTGAGATATCATTATCTCATATCTTTTCTTCCCTTATGCCCCAAATTCTAGGTGATGGAGCCGCCTCCAACGCCACCGCAGCCCCCTATATATGAGTTCGCTACTGAGAGTTCCTCGCCAGCTACGTGAACAATGTATGTGACATCTAGCATACCTGTGGTCTTCAGCTTCTACCCTCATGATCTTATGTTCTCTTATCCTCTCGGAAATCATCAGCCAGAGATCCACAGTGCCAGCTGACGTGGATTATTAGATGTAGCATCGAGTCTTATCAAGTTATTTCCATTCATGTTATTTCAGTTTATGTTGTTCAGTTTATGACATTTCAGTTGTATTTGCTATTCGATTGTATTTTTAAACTTATCATTTTGTAGCCCTATTTGGTTGGGCATGGTACCTCATACTGTCGGTTGTTATTATTTGTACCCTTTTCACTTCAGAGATTTATGATACTTCAGTTTTATCATTCCTTCTTATCCTTTGTGATGTCATATCACTATTTCATTATTGGTTCGAAAAAAAAACTGTGTATTTCCGTTAGTAGATTTAGGATGTTATATTCTGACTGATGACAGAACTGACACTAACATGATTTTTGATGAGGCAGAAGGTCAAGGTAATAATATTTATGATGGGTTCTATCGAGTTAATATCAAATTAATCTCTATGCTCACTGAAATACTATTTTTTTAATGAATAATTATTTTCTTACAACTATTTTAGAATGCTTGGATTTTGGTGATTATTCATGTGAATGCACCTTCTGTGGAGCTTCTGTATGGTATGAAGAAAGATCTGAAAAAACAAAGAGTACTCAGATCCAAAGTTTTCCATCTACTGCATGAAAGGGAAAATTCATCTTCCATTGTTGAAACGTTCACCTGATCTACTCTTTAATTTACTGAATGGAAGTGATGACAGAAGTGCTCATTTCTCGAAGAATATCAGACAATATAATAACATGTTTTCATTCACATCAATTGGAGGCAAGGTTGACACATCTTTAAACAATGGATCTGCTGCTCCACAATTTATATTCAATGGTCAAAACTTCCATAGAATAGGTTCTTTGCTTCCTGTCCAAGGTCAACAACCAAAGTTTTCACAATTATACATTTATGATACTGAACACGAAGTATCAAATCGAATGAAGGCTTTTAGGTATTGGTTTTTAACATTATTATCGATGTTTTTTAATTTAATTTTAACTTACATTGATTCCCTAATTAAAGTAAGATTTAATTCGATTTTACAAAATATGCAGAAAAAATGAACATGATTCAAACTTGGATATGACACCGGTGCGTGATTTAAAACAAATGATTGATCAACACAATGTCTTTGCTAAGACATTTAGAAAGGTCAAAGATTATTTAGATCAATGTCAAACATCCAATGTATCCCTTAGACTCTTTAGAAATAGATCTCATGATACCAGAACATATAATATTCCAAGTGTGGATGAAGTTGCTGCTCTTATAGTTGGGGATTTTGATAGCTCAGATCAAGGAAGAGATATCATTATCAGAAAAAACGATGGCCATTTACAAAGGATCCATGAAACTCACACAACTTTCATCCCTTTGTAGTATCCTTTATTATTTCCTTATGGGGAAGATGATTATCAAGAAGATATACCAATTAGAGAGTGTGTTGACAACAGTAGAAAATTCAAGAGGGGAAGAGTTACATTGAGGGAATTCATTGCATTTAGGATTCAAGATCGAAAATCTGAATTTGGAAACATCAATGCAACACAAAGACTATTCCAGCAATTTTTGGTCGATGCATACACAATGATTGAAGCTCAGAGAATTCAATGGGTTAAGCTTAACCAAAATACCATAAGATCTGATATTTTGAGTGGATTGCAAGATGCTATAGTTAGAGGTGAGACAGATCCTTCCACTTCTAGATAACACATAATTTTGCCGTCATCGTTCACAGGTGGAATGCGATATACGTTTAATAATTGTCAAGATGCAATGACAATTTGCAAAAGATTTGGATATCCAGATTTGTTCATAACATACTTGCAATCCAAAGTGGCCAGAAATCCAAAATTGCATTAGAGAAAAAGGCCTTAGACCAGAATATCGTCCAGATGTTGCGTGTAGAGTTTTTTAGATGAAATTAGATCAGATGATGATTGATTTTAAAAAATGATGCTTTTTTGGAAGAGTGATTGCAGGTAACTTTTTAAACTAATTAATAGTCTTTTTATTATTTATATTCTTATTTTTAATATAATTAGTAGTTTATTTTTTTCACTAGGTATGTCACAGTTATTTTTATCTTGATTTTATATTAATTATTTATTGCAGGAATGTATACAATAGAGTTTCAAAAGAGAGGATTGCCTCATGCTCACATTTTGTTATGGTTGCATCCAACTGACAAGCTACACAGTGTTGAATCAATTGATAATGTAATTTCTACTGAGCTACCTGACAAAAGAAAATATCCTCGGTTATTTGATGTTGTAACGACATACATGATCCATGGTCCTTGTGGATTGTCCAATCTTAATTCACCATGCATGAAGGATGAAAAATGTTCTAAATTCTTCCCTAAATCTTTTGTTGATCATACTTCATTTGACAATGATGGATATCCTATTTATAGAAGGAGAGATACTAGGATGACTACTAAGCGAAGGGAAACAGTACTAGACAATCGATATGTGGTACCTTATAATGCTAAATTATTGATGAAATACAAGGCTCATATATTGAGTATTGTAATAAGTCAAATTCTATCAAGTATCTATTCAAATATGTCAATAAGGGTCCTGATAGAGTCACAGTAGCAGTTTCACATTCTTCATCTATTAATGAGAAGAATAGTGTGGTTGATGAAATAAGGAACTATTATGATTGTCGGTACCTATCCCCATGTGAAGCCGTTTGGAGGACTTTTTCTTTTGATATTCATCACAGATGGCCTCCAGTTCAGAGATTGAACTTGCACCTTCCAAATCAACAGTTAGTCATATTTAAAGACAACGAGAGGATTGATGACGTCGTTAATCGAACCAAAGAAAAGACTACAATGTTTCAAGCATGGATGGAGGCAAATAAAATTTACTCTAAAGATAGAAGCCTTACATATGCAGAATATCCTGGCAGCTACGTGTATAATAAAGAAAAACATGAATGGTGTCCTCGGAAACAAGGTCAATCAATAGGAAGGCTTCAATATGTACCTCCTGGGACCGGTGAGTTATATTATATGAGACTACTTTTGACAGTTCAAAAAGGATGCACAAGTTATGAATCTTTAAGGACAGTCGACAATAAAGTCCACAGAACGTTTGAAGAAGCTTACTATGCTAAGGGGTGATTAGCATATGATAAAGAATTTGTTGATGCTATCAAGGAAGCAGCAGTATTGTCTTCTGGAAATCATTTGCGAAAGTTGTTTGTTACTTTATTACTGTCAAACACCATGAGCAAACCTGAATTTGTTTGGGAACAAACTTGGAATCTGCTCGCATATGGTATTTTATATGACAGAAGGAGGCTACTGCGCAATTCAGGTATTAATAAAACTTTATTGCTCTTTAACTACTTTGAATGGGAAAATATTTCCACCTTTTGTTTTTTAGTGTTTATTTTCTTAAATATATTTAGTTTTCTTGAATTCAGATTAAAATCATATTTATTCTACATTGATATATTTGTGTAGGCCTTTCAATACCAAGTTCAGATTTGAAAAACATATGTTTGATTGAGATAGAAAAGTTGGTTAGGTCAAATGGTCGTTCCTTGAAGGACTTTTCCTCTATGTCATTCCCTTCTCAATCCCCACTAAATGAGTTTCAGAATGGTTTCTTGGTTGATGAGCTCAATTACAATAGGTCTGAATTGGCTACTGAACTTCAAAGGTATTTGTCATCTATGAATGATGATCAAAGAGTTGTCTTCAATGAGATATTGAAGGCTGTGGAGGATGATACTAGAGGTTTCTATTTTGTCTATGGTTATGGTGGTACTGGAAAGACATTTGTTTGGAAGTCTTTGTCAGCTGCTATTAGATCCAAAGGAAAAATTGTTCTAAATGTTGCTTCGAGTGGTATTGCTTCACTCCTTTTGCCTGGTGGCAGGACAACGCATTCTCTATTCTCCATTCTTTTATCTTTAACAGAGTTGTCGATATGCAACATTAAACAGGGAAGTTGGAAAGCAGAACTATTGCAACATGCAAATCTTATCATTTGGGATTGAGCGTGCATGGTGCATAAATTTTCTTTTGAAGCCTTGATCGAACTTTGAGGGATATTATGAGGTTCACTAAACCAGATTCACAATATAAACCACTTTGGGGGAAAGTGATAGTTCTTGGAGGAGATTTTCGACAAATACTTCCAGTTATACCTAGAGCTTCTAGGGAGGACATAGTTTCTGCAGCTATAAATTCTTCACAGTTATGACATCATTGTAAAGTTTTGACGTTGTCTAAAAATGAGGTTGCAATCAGTAACATCTTCTTCTACTACTTCTTTTGTAGACCCAACCCTTGCAGAGTTTTGTGATTGGATTATCCAACTTGGAGATGGAAAATTAGGTTTGGATGTTGATGGTGTTGCAGATGTTGAAATACCAAGCGACCTTTTGATATTTGACTCACAATCTCCTGTTAACTCGATTGTTGAATTTACTTATCCAGATTTATTGGATAACATGAAGAATTATAAGTACTTTGAAGATAGAGCATTGTTAGCACCGACTTTAGATGTTGTTGAGATGGTAAATGATTTTATGCTTTCTCAAATTCCAGGGGAAGAAAAAGAGTATTTAAGTTCGGATTCTTATTGCATAGCAGACTAAGATGTGGGAATTGAAGGTGATTGGATTAGTGCTGAATTTCTAAATGAGATCAAATGTTCAGGAATTCCAAATCACAAGTTAGTTTTGAAGAAGGGAGTTCCTATTATGCTTCTTAGAAATATTGATCAATCTGCAAGGTTATGCAATGGGACAAGACTCATAGTTAACGAGTTAAAAAATAGTCATAGGTGCTATTTGTGTTGGTGGCAATAATACTGGTCAAAAGATTTATATTCCCCGAATGAATTTGATACCATCTGATCCAGGCGTGCCATTGAAGTTTCAAAGAAGACAATTTCCAATAACAATTTCTTTTGCAATGACTATCAATAAAAGTCAAGGTCAATCATTTTCTTGCGTTGGATTGTTTTTGCCCAAACCAGTGTTTACTCATGGACAACTATATGTAGCTGTCTCAAGGGTGAGATCTAAATCTGGTTTGAAGATCCTAATATTGGATGATAATGGCAACCCATGCAGATTGACAAAAAATGTAGTATATCAAGAAGTGTTTCATAAGATATAATTTTGAGGTACTTATGCTTTATATATATATATATATATATATATATATATATATATATATATATATATATATATATATATATATATATATTTACTTATTTGACTTTATTAAATCTATAAATAGTTCAATTTATAATTTTTTAAATTAATTTTTATTTTTATTTCGATGCAGCATTTTTTATGTCCATCACCAGACAGAGATACTGGAGAAGGAATAAGGACGTTATATCGTATTAAATATATCTTTGTTCTTTTTTTTCTATCTACTTATTTTAATAGATTTGTTTGAATATTTTAAATACAAAGTTATTTGTCATTAATAATTAATTATTTTATATAATATATTTATCTTAATTTAATAGTTAATAGCTTTATTTTTTTGTTTTATTATTCCAAAAAATAATTCTCGTGCATTGCACGGGTAATAAAATACTACTTAAATATATATAGGTGTTTGCTTGGGCACTTTCAATACAGTATCCCTATACCATATCACATTCCATTTAAATGTTGACAACTTGATTATATTTATAGTTTATCAATATATTCATCAAAGTTACCAACATAAAGTTACTAACATTTAAATGGTTAAAAAAAAGTGTAAGGTACTGTATCAATAACACTCTCTTAAGTCTCTTCTGTTCAATGTTTTAAAAACCGGATCGGACATTGAACCGGATGGAGGAGTGGTTCACAGGTTCAGAGGTTCAATCGGTTAGACCGGGATTCAACCGTATATAATTAAATATATAAAAAATATATATATTTATTTAACAATAAATATGCATATGATGAATTATATGCTATAAAAAATTAAAATGTATTAAAATACTGATTGAAAGTTAAAATATAGAGCATTTAATAAATTTGAAGGTTTAATAGTCTTTAATTTTAATAATTATATCATATTTAATATTATATTTTATTATAAAATAATTATTAAATTTTAAAAAATTAAAATTTTTATTTTTAAATTAGTTGACCGGTTCATCCGGTTTTTTCACCGGTTTTGACCGTTTTTTTTGGTTTTTTACCGGTTTTTAAAAATCCGGTTTTTTACCAGTTTTTATCTCAAAACCGGACCGAACAAGGGTCCGGTTCTCGGTTCAACCGATCGGACCGGCCAGTTCGATCCGGTTTTTTGAACACTGCTTCTGTTTTGTTTATTGGTAATTGGTAATATTCTAATTTCTAACAATTCTTACTAAGAAATGCTTGTGAATGTAAGGTCGACTCTTGTAAAATTAAGTTTTAATTTTTCTTTCTTTATAAATTCTTTTTTTAAGTTTATAAAATTATTATATTAACTTCTCCTAAAAAATTTCATCAATCTCTCATGAATAGTATATTGAGATATGCTTAATATCATTTGTAAATAAATAGAAGATAAATGTAGTTTACCTTATTATCTAGAGTTAAACCTCAAATTAGTCCTTCACTTTGTATGCATGAATCAAATTAGTCCTCCATTTTAGTTTTTGCTCAAAATAGTCCTCCACTTTGCACTTTGTGAATCGAGTTGGTCATTCATTTATTTTTTATGTTATAACTCTGTTAATTTCTGGTGATATGGACTATTTATTGCTAACTTAACAAGTAACATGTAATCCTAGAAATTCATAACTCCTATAAGTCATCCAATTTACTTGTTTTGAATCAAAATGATTATCTTTAAATAAGAATTTATGGTTATTTTGATTCAAAATAAGTAAAATGGAGGACTAATATGAGTTGTATGTATTCCTAGGGTTACATGTCACTTGCTAAGTTGGTATTAACCACTCCACATTAGCAGAAGTTAACGGAGTTATAACAAAAGAATGTCAGAAGGACTAACTTGATTCACATATTGCAAAGTGGAAGACTATTTTTGTAACACCCGTGATTCGGGACTTTATTGTTTTGTGTATTCTCAGTCGCCGGTGCGAATTTTGGTGCCCGGAGCCTCGAACTATATATATATATGGTGACATTTCATTTTGTGTTTTCTATGGTTGATATATGTGTATATATATACATGTGTAGTGCGCACATGGGTAACGGGATGCTGAGATATATTATTTTAAATTGATGATGGTGGATATTTATTGATGAAACAAATATATGGTGTTGCTTGAGATAAATATATTTTACAGAACCAAAATGAGTGGTGTATGTGTTTGGATTTAATTTAATTTCCGTATTCAGGGAAGAGACCGGTGTTTAATTTATTTATATATATATTGCAATAGTGACATGTATATATATATATATATATAATCATGCTTGATATATTAAGGTGCTTATGTGAAAATAAATAAAATTTCATATATGTGTAAGGGAACATATTTTATGTCTTATGATTAAAATAAAGTTGTATATATATATATGTGTGTGTGTGTATGGGTGCATAAATATATATATATATATATATATATATATATATATATATATATATATGCATTTGTTTTATGTGACTAAATTTTGTGAATGTGCTATAATTTATTATAATAATAATTTAAGTTGCTGAGAGCAAGGCAGACTTAATATTATTATTGTATGAGCTAGAGAACCCCTGAGAAGGGTAATGATCGTTATAAAAATTTTGTTGAGACCTTAATATTTAAATTTAAGTCCCAAATTGGTGTTCGGAAAATATTTGGAAAATATTCACACCAATATTAGAAAAATTATGATTTTAAGGCTATTATTATTATATTTCACATTTTTACGATTTTCAGGAAAAATCCTATTTATATATATAAATAATGTGAAATTAATAATAATATGAGATAATTATTTTAGACTCATTGAGAGTCTCATAATATTAAGGAAATTTTCATAACGATCATATATCATTTTCTTATTTTAAACATTGGATGTTCAATGAGTTTTTGAGTAACCTAAGAGCGAGCCTGAGTTAGATCCTAAACACAACCGGAGCAACTTTTTAGGACCCTGAGCTCTCCAAAATTTAGTAAACTCTCATCATAACTCTTAGTTGTAATTTCTTACTCAAAATCATACTCAAATACATACTCATACTCACTACCTAGAGATATTTAACACTACAACAACTCAAAAAATTAAACAAAACACCCCTATCCTCCATTTAAACACTCGGCCAGACTCCCTCCCCATCATCACAATTTCATTTCTCTCATTTCACACAAGAAAAGAGAAAACTCAGAAGCTTCTTCCTCCCCTTTCCCTCTCATTTTCGGCCAGCCATTGGGGCCCAAGAGAAGCACCATCAACACCCTCTTCTTTGTGCTTCCTCTTCAAGAATCTTGGTGAGTTATCAACCCTCTTCATCATGCTTCTGATTTCTCATTGTTCCATAACCTCTTGCTCTCTGTTTTTGTTAATATTCACCTCTGATTTTCGAGTTGCATGATGCATGTGAGAGTATCTTGATGAAATTGATGAATGAAGCTTGTGTGAGTACTTACATGTTAAGTTTGATGCTTGCATGTGTAAGAGTTTGTGTTTTTCTTGCATTTGGTTTTGATATATTGAGTTTAGACACTGATGATATGTGTATGTATGTTGGATGGATGATTTTTGAGTGATTTGGATGAGTGGGTATGGGTTTTGGGGTGATTGGGGAGCAAAAGCACGATTTCTGCACTTTATGCAGAATCTGTGCTGTGGGGATCGATCCCCACCATTGGAGGATCGATCCCCAAGTGAAAAATTTGTTGATTCTGGAAAAATTCAAGTGGGGATCGATCCCCACTATGAGAGGATTGATCCCCAGGCTGCAAAACTGAGTTTTCTGTCAAATTTTGAGGCAGGATCGATCCCAGACCCCTGAGGATCGATCCCCTGCACTTGAAAAGTACAATTTCACTTATTTTCATCCTATTTCAAATACAAGTTTTCAAATAATGATAATGGGGTTAACATACTATTTTAAAGTGATGAAAATGAGTATGTAGTAATGCTTTTAATCATGAAAAGAGAAATGGAATGTATATATATAAGTTGATGTGCAAAGAATCGCGAGTTAAGGAGTGACATGTGAGTTTTTGTGAAATTTGATAAAGATAAGAATGAGATTAGGCTATGTATATGATGAGAGCTTTAACACTTTAGTTCAAAGTAAGAATATGGTATTCAGAGAGCCCGAACCCCTTTTTTGTAAATGTTATGAAATTGAAATGATGAGTGTATGTGGATGGAGTTATATATATATATATATATATATATATATATATGACGATGAATTCGTTGAGGTAATAATGTACAAGCATGCTATGTTAATGAGGGTAGTAGAACCCCTTAGTTGGAATTAAAGTGAATTATGATATGCTTGTGATGAAGTGAATGTGATTTTCTGCTTAAATTGTAAACCATGCTTGAATTGTGAAACATGATTGAGTTGTAAATTATGAATAATGAGCCACTTAGTTGTGAGTCTTTGGAAGTGCATGCTATGATGTTGAGAATTTAATTATTAAGCTGAAATGTAGAGATTTGTATATGTTTCGTGTGGTTGTGTTGATTTGGAAGATTGAAGTATTAAATGACTACTTAGGAGTTTGGGTGTATTCGAGTACGCTGATGCCAGCTACTTAGGAGTTTGGGTGTATTCGAGTACGCTGATGCCGGCTGCTTAGGAGTTTGGGTGGATTCGAGTATGCCGAGTTTGGCTATTTGGGAGGTGGGTGTATTCGAATATGCCATTAGAGGGTATCTGGGAGGTGGGTGTATTCGGATACGCCTCAAAGTTGATGTGTTATTTGAAATGTTCTCATGCATGTTTATTAAATTGAAATAATGTGAAAGTGCTGGTTTGTTGCATACTATGTATTTTACTGCTAGAACTTGATGTGGCGATTACCACAAGTACGAAATTGATTCTTGGTTGACTGTAATGATATGTGAGAGGGGTGGGCATTAATTGTACATTGAGGGAACCGCGAGAACTTAGAAAGACTCATAGGTTTTCCCCTTTAGAAACGGATCGCTAAGTTGTTTGATCTAGTCAAAGTAAGTACTTGAGTTTTTGAGAAAATACAAGTTCTGTTTGATACAAGTATTACTTTGGCTAGCTAGAATCGATGACACGGGCACGTAGATCCGTGTGCTCAAGGTAACTCACTAAGACGACTTCGTCTTACGCTCTCTTTTCTTGATGCTTCGATTCTAGATGGACCAGCCGCCGCCGCCCCCGCCACGCCATGAGACCTATGACTTCGCTTGGTCCAGCTACACTCCGGCCACCGGTGCGGTGACCGTCGCGTCCACTGTCTCGGGGGTACACCGCTTTTTCATCCCAGAGCTTCTAGTGAGGTACCCTGCTCCCGTTCCTGGTCCCATTCCTGCTCCAGCCCCAACCCTAGCTCAGGCATCTGCTTCTCCGCCGCCACCTCCGCCACCATCTCCGCCCTCGGAGTCGACAGAGTCGGACCCAGAGGAGGACGAGGGCTACTCGATTGAGGATTCGACAGATTTCTGGACGGACGTCGACTACATCATGGTAAAGTCTGAGGCGTCTTCTTCTGCCACAGGTTCAGCTATGAGCGAGGATATCGGGAGCGCTAGTAGGTGAGGCACGGATCGTGACCAACCTGACCGATGTGTAGCTGACTATTGACACCTTTATCTTTTCTGTTTATAAGTTATATTGTGGAGCCTTTTTGTTCCCCTGCGTGGGATTTTACCATCTTGACATGTATATGTATTTAACGAACTGCAGTTTTACTTGAGTCCTTTTTGTATATTCGGACCAGGATTTTAGACTTGTCTTTGATCATGTCAGCTCCTATATATATATTTCGGCATGTATTAAACAAGATTTTGATACACTCAAACCTTGATATTTTCCACTCTGATGCATATGTTATATATTAATATTATGGCCATTTGTTGCATGGGCCTTTATTATATTATTGGCAATTTCTATTGTGATTTCTAGACGCTTATCCAGGTTATCTATTCGTGCTACTAATCTGATTGGTCATGGCTTCGAGTCTCGATATCGATTTATTGTACACAGGGGTTTGCGAAAATATACTTTACGTATACGTTTAAAAAAAAAAAAAGGGTTTTTGGGTGTCATGTAACATTGCAAATTGTTAATTATGTCCATGGCATAGTTAATAAATTGGGATGTTACAATTTTGAGCGAAAATTAAAGTGGAGGACTAATTTGATTCACACATGTAGAGTGGAGGACCAATTTGAGGTTTATCTCTATTATCTATGTACATATTTTTTATACTCACGTGTTTGGTAGTTGTCCCAGGACATAAAAGGACAGAAATTGGGAGAGACTAATCATGTTTGGTTTATAGGTTAGGGATATAGAGGGATTAAAATTTGTGTCAATGGACAGGAAAGACACGAATTTTATGTCCACTCAAATAAGGATGGATTGAGATGGACAAAGACAGATTTGACCCTTTAATGAAATTTTATGATCAACGTATCCTCCATCTTTTAATTTATTTCCAATTACATCCTCTATATTTTCAACCTAAAATATGTTTAAAATATAACAAAAAATTTTTGTGTTAATAATTGAATATATTTGTATTAGAAAATTAAAATTGTATTAAGTACGTAAAAGTAACAAATTTATATATATAAATTTATATATAATAAATTTATGTAAAATTAATATTTTAAGGATTTAATGAATAAGAATAATTTTAAATATGCTCAAATTAGATTAAATAAAATAAATATAATTTTTAGTTAATCCTCTTTACGAAGATTTAGTTCAAGTTGGTTTGAAGATTTAACAATTGATTGGAATATAACATATCAAAGATGTTTTTTTTTTTTTTTTGTTTTAGTTGCTATCTTATGAAACTCAATAGTTGAGGTGGCGATGCCATTGTAAGAGGATTTTTTCTAATTAAAAAAAGAATGAGAGATTACAAACTCATGTTGGACACCATGACAATTTCATAATCAAGCTTGGAGAAAATATGAAGCACTTATGAAGCAAAAACAACACATTGAAGTTGCTATTCAAAAACAATATGAACAAGCTAAAAATATTTATTAAATTCACTTGATTGCAACAATTGATTGCATTAGATTTCTATTGTGATAGAGATTGGTTTTTTGTGGTAATGATGATTGATATGATTCAAAAAACTAAGAATAGTCTTTGGAGTTTCTTGCATAACATAACGAAGGATAGATTGTGTTTTTAAAAGTGCTCGTGGGAACCTTAAACTGGTAGCACTGCAATTCAAAAAGACATTGAGAAAATCACTGCAAGTGAAACTATTAAGGTCATTGTTGATGATATTATTAGAGATGATATATTTGTTATTTTTGTTGATGAAACTTGAGACATTTTTGTTAAGGAGCAAATGGTTGTTTGTTTGAGGTACGTAAGTCCTCTAGTGTTGGAGGCAAGTGACGTCCTCTTGTCGAGGCAAGAAAATCCATTTCGATTGAGAAGTGGTGGAAAGTCCTTAACTGTGTTAAAGGCAATCGTTGTCTAAGAAGGTACGATAAGAAGAATATCTAAGGAAACTCTCAACTGAAGGTTGAGGACTGGAGTAGGTTGATTATAACCGAACCGGTATAAAATTCTCGTGTGAAATCTTTTCTCTCTAAGCTTGCATTCAATTATATATTGAGAAAACATTGATGGTGTGAGGGTCTCTTGAGAAACACCTCCAAGCTATGCTTCACACAACCCAAGAAGGGGGTGAATTGGTTGTGTGTACTTTTTGCACTTTCTTCTTGTTATTTTAACACTTCTGAAAATCTCAAAGATTGATCAAGTCTTTGAACTTGTCAAGAATTAGTCAAAACAATAAGAATAAAAAATGTTATTTGTGATACCAGAATTCTCAATCAATTATATGACATACACAGAAATCAATATGCCAATTACAATGATTTATTTTGCACAGCGGATTATAGATCACAAATATCACACAACTTTAGGTATCAAGTGTAACCCCCTACTAGATAGCCCTTAATGCTTAAGTCATTTTAGGCTATTTCATAAGGGTCACCTTCTGTTATCATGTTTTATTCTTTACTTTAAAATATATACGCGGAAAATAGGCGGGAGTAAAATTTTCGCAATTCGTTTACGATATAAAAATAAGGGCTTTGCAGAATACATAATCGATAAATAATAAGTCATGCCAAGATATAAACTGAATAGTCTATCAAATAAATAACTCCCAACAACCAATGAACACACAAGGAATAAATATTAGGCTTTATCCCAAAAGCCAAAGACAATGACTTATGAGACTCCACCATAAATACATGTCAAATAAATAGCTGCCGGCTAACATAGGTCCGAACTTAAAATAAATAACACAAACAACTGAAATGAATCCATGACTGAAATGCAAATCAATGTATATAGGTCTATAAAGCGGAAGACTGAAAAATAAACTAAGGCTGGGCCTGCTCCTCGCTAGCTCCATGGTCCTGCTCTGTCTGCTCCTCTATAATATGGGGGAAAAACATAGGGTGAGTACTGGGAAGTGACTCAGTAGAGGAAGCCGCCCCGGGTTTAATTAAGAAATAGGTGAAATATGAATGCATTCAATTCAGGTATTAGTTTAAAAGAAATCTTTTCCCGGAACGTCTTACCTAAGTGCGTCTTATCCATTTTAATTAAACAGTCAATATGGCATAAATAAATAAAGTCTTGGTGTAGTGTACTAGTGCCCTTATACATATAAAATTGATAACTCATAAGATAACGTAATACATTTAGCCAAACAACTTTATCTTGCATTAATCAATCTTTGGCACTGCCCGCCCTCCTGTACTCCTCCACATCACCGGCCCCTAGGCATGAGCTCATCCTAAACTATGGGGAGAGGGGGTAATTCACCTTCCCTTAACAATGAGGTTGTTGTAAGCTCCAGAACCCTTCTGAGAGAATTAGGCATAATTCTCTTAGAGTTATGAAGGTTTTAATGATAACAAGGTAAGCCATAAGTATAAAAATTTTACTTAAGGTTTTGCTAATATGTGCGCTAAGTGTCTCAGAAAGCTGTAAATTATTGCAATACCATGAGCAAAGACCAAGACAAAACATCAAGTAGCCTCGAGATCAATTGATAAAATCATAGCGCCAAAGATATCAGAAAGGATGTCTCAGAAGCGCAGAAGGTGAAAACATGTTTCTGAGGAAAGAACACTGTCGCCTCAGAAGGGTCTCAGAAGACCTTGCGACTAGTAGTTCTCAGAAGGGTCTTCCCTCAGAAGGTTCGCCTCAGAAGTCCGTACAACCCTTAGAAAGTTGGACTCAGAAGCAACCAAGTGTCTGGACTCAAGGGATCGCAAGCAGTCTCAGAAAGCTCGCTACAACTAGCTAAGGAAGTGGGAACACGCGCACTGTGCAGTTCTGAAAAGTTCCTCATTTCGCGCTGACTGTAGCAGGGAGCCGTTCTGAAAAGGACACAGCCACATAAGCAAAGTGAAAGCTTCTAATTTCGCGGCTCTTTGATGCCTATATATATGAGTTCAATTCCAGAGCAATGGGACGAAATTCTTGCGCTAAAAACTCTTGATTAAACGTGCAAAAACTCTGCTGAACTGAAAATCATCTGCGAAAAGTTTAGAACTTTCTCAGAAAGACAATTTTACGGAATTGTTCTTTCAACTTTGCGAAAATCTTCTAGTTCTGTATTGGTGTAAATTCTTACAATTGTAAGTTAAATCTAGAAGTCTACTAAGGGTCAAATTAAGTTTGTAACTTAATCTTAGTAGTGGGTTTTCAAAGCAAAAACAACTTTCCGAAAAACGCTAAGTCCTTCGCTGTTTGAAGGCAGTTTAAGTCCTCGAGTGTTTTGAGGCAAAGTTTAAGTCCTCAGTGTGAGCAAGGAAGTCCTTAAGTGATTAAGGCAAAGAAGTCCTCTAGTGTTGGAGGCAAGGAAGTCTCTAGTGTGAGGCAAGGAAATCCACTTCGGGTTGTGAAGTGGTGGAAGTCCTTTACTTGGTAAAGGCAGTGTTGTTTGGGAAGGCACTTTAAGAAGAATATCCAAGAACTCTCAACTGAAGGTTGAGGACTGGAGTAGGTTGGTTATAACCGAACCAGTATAAAATTCTTTGTGTTAAGCTTTTCTCCCTTACTCTTTACTTGCATAAATCTTTGAGGAAAACTTTGCCACGATTTTAATTAAGAAGTCTCGTGAAAACTTTATTGATTAAAATCAGAAAGCGTTTAAGAAATTCTAACGTAAAGTCATTTTCTTAAAATTGCTCAGAAAGGAACTTTCTCAGAAAGACTAAGTTCTTAGAAACTTAATCTTCTCAGAAAGCAATTTCCGCTGCAAACTCTTAATTCTACCTTCTGAGTAAAAACAGCTTTCTAAGTAAAAGTTTTAAGAAGTAATTTTTAAAACTTGCACGATTCAACCCCCCCTTCTCGTGCACACATACACTTTCAATTGGTATCAGAGCTCGGTCCTTAAGGGGTTGAGCACTTCGCAGTGTCAAGGAAAAAGATCCACGAAGGGAAATATGAATTCACCAGCTGCATTCATATAAGATGGGGCTTCAATAAATAGACCTCCGATGTTTCTCGGAGACAGCTTCGACTACTGGCGTGACAGGATGACGCTATTCATCAAGCACACCAGTCTGGACTTATGGTATAAGATCGAGAATGGAGACTATCAGCCTCTGCAGACAATTACAGAGGATGCTGTAGTTGCAACAAACGCTGAGCCAGGAGTGGCACCTCCAGCACTCAGAACCTATACAAGACGAGTCCCTAAGGACGAATGGACTCAAGAGATGAAGGAGAAGATACAACTCAACTTCAAAGCTAAATACATTCTTCTCTGCGCCTTGCCCAAGGTAGAATACGACAAGATTGTGTCGTGTGACACCGCTCAAGAAATTTGGGAGAGATTACACATGCTGCATGAAGGAAATGATGAAGTCAAGGAAACCAAGGTATCAATGCTCGTACATAAGTACGAGTCCTTCTGCATGCAACCTGAGGAAACCATTGACAACATGTCAATAAGGTTTCTCCACATCATAAATCAGGTAAAGGTCTTGGGAAAGACCTACTCCAACGCTGAGATGTTGAGGAAAATTCTCAGAAGCCTCTCTGCCAAGTGGCGCCCAAAGGTGACAGCGATCCAAGAAGCAAAGGATCTAAACCAGCTGGGTTTAGATGTATTGTTTGGCTCACTCAGAACTCACGAGATTGAGCTTGAAGGACTGCTTGGAGGACCATCTTCATCCTCAAGACCTCAGAAAGCTCTGGCTCTGAAAAGTCAGATCAAAAAGACTTCAAAAGCCCTAAAGGCTGAAGAAATATCTGAGTCTGAAAACGATCAAAACTCAGATTCCGATGAAGATGACATCTCTCTTCTAGTAAGGAAAATGAAGAAAGCTTGGAAGAGAAGACCAAGCAAAGACAAAGAGATCACCCCTAGAAAAGGAAAGTCAAAGCCTTCTGATGCCACATGTTTCGGCTGTGGAGAAAAGGGCCACTTCAGAACGGAGTGCCCTCAGAACAAGGGAAAGAAGAAGTTCATTCCCAAGAAGAAGAAGAAGGCAATGGCTGCTACATGGAGTGACTCAGAAGAGGAAGGCTCTGAGTCAGCAAGTGAAAAGGAAGCTAATGTCTGCTTCATGGCCGGTACTGACTATATTCTGGAAACAGAATCTGAGTCAGAAGAGGTACCAAACTCTCCTCCTCTCTCATACTCATACAATGAGATCTCAGAACTCTATGAAGAGCTTCTGAGAGACACAAACAAATTAGCTAACAATTTCAGCAAACTAAGAAAGTCTTTTAAACACTTAGAAGCTGAAAATGCTAGACTAATTCAAGAAGTAGAGAACCTAAGGCTTGAAAGAGATGACTTTAAAAATAGATATCTTGAAAGTCACAACCTCTATCAAGCTTTAGAAATAATGTCTTCGGTAACTGTTGAAAAA
Source organism: Aeschynomene evenia (assembly GCA_013621005.1). Classification (NCBI taxonomy): domain Eukaryota; kingdom Viridiplantae; phylum Streptophyta; class Magnoliopsida; order Fabales; family Fabaceae; genus Aeschynomene; species Aeschynomene evenia. The sequence goes on along the minus strand of RYYW01000078.1, from coordinate 74,197 downwards.
GCCGAACTGGCTTTGATAGAATTACAAAAGACAAATGAGCTTCTCACTTCTGACTTAGTTAAGATGGTCAAGGGTGAAAAAATGATGACACTCTTGCTTGGTGGTCAAAGACCTTACAAGGATAAGAGTGGACTTGGTTATGAAGAAATCTTCGAACCAAATGATATTGATCCATCTTTAACTAAATCACCTCGCACGTGCATCGCATGTTTTAAGAGTGGCCATGGTTCTGAAGAATGTCCTATGTTGGAAAAAGGAAAAATCTCTAAGCCTCAGAAGGCTCAAAAGAAAACTCAGAAAGCAAGTGCTTCTGAAAAGGGCAAACAAAAGGTCTCTGACTCTCAAAACCATGACCCTTCTAAGAAAAGAAGGCAAAAGTCCAAGAAAGCTAACAAGCAAGGACCCAACAAAGAATGGGTACCTAAATCTGTTAACTTTGTGACTGCAGGTACATCATCAAGCGCTGCTCCACCACCACGATGAGCAGTGGTACCTTGACAGTGGCTGCTCAAGGCACATGACTAGAAGCAAGCACTGGTTCAGAAGTCTCAAGCCCAAGAAAGGCGGAACAGTGCGATTCGATGATGGCGCTAAGGGAAGAGTCACTGCAATAGGAGATGTTGGTAAGGATTCCTCTCATCAAATCTCAGATGTACTTTTGGTCGATGGCTTAACTCACAATCTATTAAGCATTAGTCAATTTTGTGACAAAGGCTTAAAGGTTGAGTTTTATGCCAAGTATTGTCATGTGATTAATCTCACAAATGACAAGATCGTTCTGGAAGGAAAACGTGTTGGTAACATCTATGTTATCCATCTGGATGATCTAAACAATCAAAACGTGGAGTGCCTTGTCTCTGTCCAAGAAGACAAATGGCTATGGCATAAGAAACTTGGTCATGCCCATATGAGACTTCTTTCTGAACTCTCTCAGAAAGGACTTGTAAAGGGCCTTCCCAGCATTAAGTATCAGAAGGATGCAACCTGCGACTTCTGTGAAAGAGGGAAACAAACCAAGGCTTCCTTTCCCAATAAAAGGGGTATTTCTACTCAGAAACCACTGGAACTGCTCCACATGGATCTCTTTGGACCAACCAGAATGGCTTCCCTCTCTGGAAAACGCTATGGTCTTGTCATAGTGGATGATTACTCCAGATTCACTTGGGTTTTCTTTCTAGCTTCTAAGGAAGAAACTTTTGAGAAGTTCAAAGCATTTGCGAAAAGAGTTTCAACCGAAAAGGATTCACACATTCATGCCATTAGATCAGATCATGGTGGTGAATTTGAGAATCATGCTTTCGAAAAGTTTTGTGAAAATCTGGGCATTGCTCACGAATTCTCATCTCCCAGAACTCCTCAACAAAATGGAGTAGTTGAGAGAAAGAATCGAAGCCTTCAAGAGATGGCAAGAACAATGCTCTTAGAAAGCGGACTTTCAAAAGGTTTCTGGGCTGAAGCAGTTAACACTTCATGCTACATTCAGAATCGAGTCTTTCTGAGACCAATTATGAAAAAGACTCCTTACGAGCTATGGAAGAATAAAATACCAAACATTTCTTATTTCCATGTATTTGGTTCTTCTTGTTTTATTCTCAACACAAAGGACAAACTCTCTAAGTTTGATCCTAAATCCGATGATGGATGCTTCCTAGGATACTCCTCAGTCTCTAAAGCTTACAGAGTATATAACAAAAGGAGTAAATGTGTTGAAGAGACAATCCATATTAAGTTCAAAGAACTTAGTAAGGACATGTCTCAGAAAGATGCAGACTTAGAAGATGAGTTTGAGAAACTCAACATCTCTTCTGAGAAAGCCAAAAAGAAAATTCTTATAGATGATGAGACTGACTTCCAACCCATGGAACAACCATCTCTATCTAAAGAAAAATCTAGTAGCATCATCGAAGCTCCAGAACCTAGAGAATCTACTTCTCCAAATGCAATGGAATTTAGATTCTCAGAAGGTCAAGCCTCTGATGACTCAGAAAGAGAACCTTCTGTGTCTCCTTCTCAGAACCCTACTCCTAAAGGGATTAGAGGCTCAAGAGACTTGAAGAACGTCTCTCAGAATGAAGTCTTGGGTAATCCAGAACGCGGTGTAAGAACCAGAAGGAACTACACAAATCTTGCTATGGTTTCTGAACTTGAACCAGACTCCATAGAAGAGGCGTTAGATGATCCTAGCTGGGTAAATGCCATGCAGGATGAACTTGACCAATTCGAGAGAAATCAAGTTTGGAAACTAACTCAGAAGCCCAAAGGCAAGAGTGTCATTGGAACTAAATGGGTGTTTCGAAACAAACTTGATGAAAATGGTCAAGTCGTGAGAAACAAGGCCAGATTGGTTGCTCAAGGGTACAACCAACAAGAAGGGATAGACTACGATGAAACTTTTGCTCCAGTCGCAAGATTGGAAGCTATCAGAATATTGCTAGCTTTTGCTGCACACAAAGGTTTCAAACTCTATCAAAATGGACGTCAAGTCTGCCTTCTTAAATGGATACCTTTCTGAGGAAGTTTATGTAAAACAACCTCCTGGTTTTGTGAATGATGCATTCCCTGATCACGTATTTAAGCTTACGAAGGCTCTCTATGGTCTGAAACAAGCTCCCAGAGCTTGGTACGATAGATTGAGCTCCTTCCTGCTTAAAAACGGATTCTCAAGAGGGAAAGTGGACACAACTCTCTTTACACTCTCAGAAGACTCTGGCTTCTTGATTGTCCAGATTTATGTTGATGACATAATATTTGGCGCAACCAATGAATGCCTTTGCAAAGAATTCTCCAAGCTTATGCAAGGTGAATTCGAGATGAGCATGATGGGAGAATTAAAATTCTTCCTAGGATTGCAAATCAAGCAAGAGTCAGAAGGGACTGTTATCCACCAAGAGAAGTATACCAAAGAACTTCTGAGGAAGTTTCTGATGGATAAGGCCAAACCCATGAGCACTCCCATGCATCCCTCTCAAGTAATTGACTTGGATGAAGATGGTGAGAAAGTTTCAGAAAGCAACTATCGAGGGATGATTGGCTCACTTCTCTACTTAACTGCCTCCAGACCAGATATTCAACTTAGTGTTGGGATCTGTGCTAGATTCCAGTCTAAGCCTAAGCAATCACATTTAACTGCAGTTAAACGAATTTTACGATATTTAAGTGGAACTACTAATCTTGGTCTTTGGTACGAGAAAGGTTGTTCTTCTAATGTTGTAGGATATTGTGATGCTGACTACGCTGGAGATAGGATCGATCGCAAAAGCACAAGTGGCTGCTGCTGCTTCTTTGGAAAATGCTTGATCACTTGGTCTTGCAAGAAGCAAAATACGATCGCCCTATCAACTGCTGAAGCTGAATATGTGTCTGCTGCGAACTGCTGTTCTCAGATGCTCTGGATTAAGAATCAGCTACTTGATTATCAACTAAGGTACACCAAAATTCCTATCCTTTGTGATAATACAAGTGCTATCAACTTAGCTAAGAATCCTATTCAGCATTCTCGATCCAAGCACATTGATATAAAACATCATTTTATTCGGGATCATGTGCAAAAAGGCGACATTGAACTCAAATTTGTGAATACTGAGGATCAAATCTCAGATATATTTACAAAGCCTTTACCCGAGGATTGTTTCAATGTTCTGAAAGGATTTCTTAATCTAAGACGTTTCTAAGTACATTGAAATTAAAAACTTTTTCTTAGAAACCCCCTTGGTCCTAGTTTAGACTCTGAGACAAACATCAGAACTAAGCTTCTGAGCTAGAAGTAGGATAAACACAGAAAACTCTATCTGAGAAAATTTGTTCTCAGAAGACTCATCCCTCAGAAAGGAGATCTTCTGAAACATTTCTCAGAAGGAGCATTCCTCAGAAGGACCACTTCTCTCAGAAGGGTACCTTTCGAGAAACAAGTTACCAACGGTAACTTTTGGATAAGCGTCAGAAACGGTTAGTTACAAGCCAGTTCTATAAATACTCATGGCATCGTTCCATTTGAGCACTTTGCGCTTAAAACTTACCAAAACTCTGCCAAATCCTCTCCTCGCTTTCCAATCTTCATCTGTTTCATATCCCATCTCTCTCTCTTTGCTATCTCTGCTCTCTTGTCCTTCTCTATCTCCCTTCATCTCATTCCAAATTTAAACCTTTTCTACCAAATGGCCTCGTCTGGAGAAATTAAGGGATTAATGAGAAATAACCTTAATGAGGTATCAGAAGACATCCTCTACGAAGATGAGAAGATGCAATCCCTATTTTACAAGACCTATCTCCCACGGAATCTAGCCATGAGAAGGGTATTGCCTCTCAATATCTACAACCAGGTGGACGAACTTCAGCTCACATTCCTTAAGCAACCTGGATGGCCAGCCATGATGAGCTCCGAGGATGTATGCTACCCAAATGTGGTGAGGGCCTTCTACTCTCAAATCGAAAGGTTCACCAACAAAGGGGTCAAAAGCACGATTGCTAATCAGCAAATCCGCTTCTCCTCCTCTGACATCAACAAAGTTTTCAAGACCTTGAATGGTGGTGCTGTCATCGCCGACGACCCAGAATGGGTCAAGGAGGTAGATGACTCAGAAGAAGAAGTGGTGACACTTCTGACTGGTAGCAACAGTCTACCACTCAAGGGCGTAAAGGTGCCTCATCTTACGCAAGAGGCCAGAATCATCTTCTCAGTTGTTCAACATACCCTTCTCCCTCGGATTGGAGACATGGGGAACGTTACCACCATGGATGCATGCCTATTGTACCACCTGCTAAAAAGAGAAAGAGTAGATTTTGGAAGGATGGTGCTTAACTACATGATGCACCAAGTTCATCCTAAGAGGGCTCTCACAAGTCTACCTTACGGAAGCCTTCTGACCAAAATTCTCAACCATCTCTCCTTCCCACTTGAAGACTACGAGTATGTCTTCAACCACAGCAAATTCACGATGGTCACTTTCAACAACATCAAGAAGAAGAAGGAGGAAGCAAAGCCGTCTAAGGGAGCTGCTGGTCCCAACCAGCCCTCTAAGGCTGAAAAAGGAAAGGAAAAGGTTTCCGATCCTGCAGAAAAGAAGAAGAAGAAGCAAAAGGTGACTCATCCTTCTCCAACAAGGGTGACAAGGAGTATGGCTTCTGAGGAAGCTCAGAAGACTCCTCAGAAGAAACCTGAGGTTGTTGAGGCTGCTGAAGACTCAGAAGAAACAACATCTGAGCAACCCATGACCAGAAAGAGGAAAACACCTCCAACTCTCCAAGTCCCAGACGTGCCACCAGAAGGGAAAAAGAAATGTGGTCGTTTGGTAAAAGCTTACTCTAAAACTCCACCTTCCTTTCTTAAATCTTCTTCTACTTCAATTCCTGTTTCTGATTTTGTTTCTGGTCTTAAACCCACCAAATTTAAAACTAAACTCCTGCATTCCTTGAATTATCAGGGAAAGTCTCACAAAGGAGTGGGGATAAAAACCACTAAGAAACAGAGCCCGCCGAAGCCGACGAGTAAAGAAATTGTAGCAGTTGCTGCTGCTGCTGTCACTACCACCACTACTGCTGCTGCTGCTGTTGAAGAAGAAGCAGAAGCTTCTCATCACTCCTCCCCCTCTGGGAATGTCTCTCCTCCCAAAGAAGACGTTCAGGGGCATGGAGGAAATGTTGCTGATTCCTCTTCTGAGGAAGGGGATGCGGCAAGCTTCCGCATTGAGCATCGCACTCCAGATGCTGGAAGCTCCAAGAAAGAGCCCCAGAAGAAGCCATCTGAGGTTTCTATGGTGGAACTCTCTGAGGCAACCACAACTGAGGCTGCTGCTGTGAATGCTGAGTCACTAGCTCAGACAATGCTTGATGTCCAGAAGGAACTGGACCAACCCTCTGAGACTCCAGAAGCTGCTCAGATGCAACCACAACAACAACTACAGCATGAGGAAGCCTTACTTGAACCAACTTCTGAGGTTGGTCCTCTCTCTTCTGAGATCCCTCCGGAACATGAGGAAACTCATGTCTCAACACATGAAGTAGTGCCAAGGACCACCAGCACTGGGCTCAGCTCAGAGGTGGGCGCTGACGCTACCATGGTTGCCGGCGTAGCAGCAGTTGAGGCATTTGTTGCCCACAGTTCCTTGGAAGGAACTCTATCTGAGAAGGACTCTCAGAAGGAACCAGAGGTTCCTCCTCTAGATCTAACAGAAGTTCCCCTCCATCCTTCAATCAACAGGTCCTACCTTCTCGATTACAGAATCGATGATTAGTTCCGGCTTCAGCTGGGAAGAATGGTAGTCACCCCTCCCTCTGTGCAATTTCGGCCTTTCTTTGGTCGAACTGAGAAGTTGAAGTGCATTGAAGCCATACATAGCCAGATCTCAACTTTCAACCTCTCCGAAGATGCTTAGACTTCTGGTGCTATGGAGCAACCATCAGCTCGGCAACCTTCTGATCTAGACCTTGCTCTAGTTTCTGAGGACACTCAGAGGCAGCCTTCTATTGAACTCGCTGCTATTGAAGACAAAGCTGTCCAAGAAGAAGAACTTCCTGAATATCAACAGAGGGATATCATCGATGAGGTTCTTGAGGCTGAAGTCTCTCGCCCTCCTCCATCTCAACCCTCATCTTCTCAACAGCCTTCCACTTCCTCTGAACTACCTCCAGAATGCGCTCCGAATGCGACTCAGAGCGAGATTCTTATGGAGATATAAGTCAATGATGGCGTTTATGTCTTAGCCACCCTTTTTGATATAACAAAGGGGGAGTAGATAAATGATAAAATTTTTGTACATTGGCTATACGTAAACACTAGGCTAGGACTTAGGGGGAGCAACAACTTAGGGGGAGCCAAATATTTTGTACTTCTACAAAACCATCAATGAAAAATCATTATTTTGGCATCTCATGTCTTTACTTAATTCCATGCTTATTCTTTTAATTATTTGGCATCTATTGATTTATTTAGCCTGGTATTTCTGAATTTCATACATATATTCATCAAGAAATACACGCTATGTAATTGATAATCTCAAACAGTAATCATACATTGCATACTTTAACTGTTGATTATCACAGCCTTCTAAGAAAATAACCAAGCCTTCTCTCAGAAAGCTAAGTTAGTTTCTAAGAAAGCAAAAGTGCATTCTGAATAAGTTGTGAACTTACTCAGAAACACTTCTGAACTTAAGCAAAATTATTATCTTAAAACTTAAGTTGTTATCATCAAAAAGGGGGAGATTGTAAGCTCCAGAACCCTTCTGAGAGAATTAGGCATAATTCTCTTAGAGTTATGAAGGTTTTAATGATAACAAGGTAAGCCATAAGTATAAAAATTTTACTTAAGGTTTTGCTAATATGTGCGCTAAGTGTCTCAGAAAGCTTTAAATTATTGCAATACCATGAGCAAAGACCAAGACAAAACATCAAGTAGCCTCGAGATCAATTGATAAAATCATAGCGCCAAAGATATCAGAAAGGATGTCTCAGAAGCGCAGAAGGTGAAAACATGTTTCTGAGGAAAGAACACTGTCGCCACAGAAGGGTCTCAGAAGACCTTGCGACTAGTAGTTCTCAGAAGGGTCTTCCCTCAGAAGGTTCGCCTCAGAAGTCCGTACAACCCTCAGAAAGTTGGACTCAGAAGCAACCAAGTGTCTGGACTCAAGGGATCGCAAGCAGTCTCAGAAAGCTCGCTACAACTAGCAAAGGAAGTGGGAACACGCGCACTGTGCAGTTCTGAAAAGTTCCTTATTTCGCGCTGACTGTAGCAGGGAGCCGTTCTGAAAAGGACACAGCCACATAAGCAAAGTGAAAGCTTCTAATTTCGCGGCTCTTTGATGCCTATATATATGAGTTCAATTCCAGAGCAATGGGACGAAATTCTTGCGCTAAAAACTCTTGATTAAACGTGCAAAAACTCTGCTGAACTGAAAATCATCTGCGAAAAGTTTAGAACTTTCTCAGAAAGACAATTTTACGGAATTGTTCTTTCAACTTTGCGAAAATCTTCTAGTTCTGTATTGGTGTAAATTCTTACAATTGTAAGTTAAATCTAGAAGTCTACTAAGGGTCAAATTAAGTTTGTAACTTAATCTTAGTAGTGGGTTTTCAAAGCAAAAACAACTTTCCGAAAAACGCTAAGTCCTTCGCTGTTTGAAGGCAGTTTAAGTCCTCGAGTGTTTTGAGGCAAAGTTTAAGTCCTCAGTGTGAGGCAAGGAAGTCCTTAAGTGATTAAGGCAAAGAAGTCCTCTAGTGTTGGAGGCAAGGAAGTCCTCTAGTGTGAGGCAAGGAAATCCACTTCGGGTTGTGAAGTGGTGGAAGTCCTTTACTTGGTAAAGGCAGTGTTGTTTGGGAAGGCACTTTAAGAAGAATATCCAAGAACTCTCAACTGAAGGTTGAGGACTGGAGTAGGTTGGTTATAACCGAACCAGTATAAAATTCTTTGTGTTAAGCTTTTCTCCCTTACTCTTTACTTGCATAAATCTTTGAGGAAAACTTTGCCACGATTTTAATTAAGAAGTCTCGTGAAAACTTTATTGATTAAAATCAGAAAGCGTTTAAGAAATTCTAACGTAAAGTCATTTTCTTAAAATTGCTCAGAAAGGAACTTTCTCAGAAAGACTAAGTTCTCAGAAACTTAATCTTCTCAGAAAGCAATTTCCGCTGCAAACTCTTAATTCTACCTTCTGAGTAAAAACAGCTTTCTAAGTAAAAGTTTTAAGAAGTAATTTTTAAAACTTGCACGATTCAACCCCCCTTCTCGTGCACACATACACTTTCAGTTGTAATGCCGAGGTTGCCATTCCTCCCTTAACAACTCTCATTGTAATGCCGAAGGCTACATTGTTTAACTATAACTGTAACTGTGTCTTTGCGTCCCTTTTGACGACTTTGCCTTTATTAATGTCTTACAAGATATACATATATATATAGCATAATAACATCACATAACAACATGTAAACATGCATCACAAATCATCCAAACGTATATAGATCATGCATAAATCGTATATAACATTTATATGGATCATAGAACACATTAGGGTACACAAAAGGGTCAAAACAGTAAATTTTCGTAAAATCTGCAGCGTTGTAATCAATTACATCGGGAATGTAATCGATTACTGTAATCGATTACAGAGACCCTGTAATCGATTACCAGGGTTCCCTGTTTGCTCGCGATTGGAAATTCTCAGCTCGTAATCGATTACGAACCCGTGTAATCGATTACGAACCCGTGTAATCGATTACGAACGCGAGAAATCAGATTCTAGGGTTTCAAAAACACAATTTTTATAAGCCAATGGCTAAAACTCAGATCTAGAATCATCCCAATCGGTAGAAAACACAGACAACAAAGAATCAATCGTTGGAATAAGTTTGAAAACACTTTTACATCCATAAAACACTTTCTTTTCGAAATTCAATCGGTAAAAGTAACCCTTTTATGAACCATAATGGGGAAAACGAACACCAACAATAATATCAACAAACATACATCATTATGCATGAAAATACAGTGAACATTGAATGTCTAGAACCCCTACCTCTCGTAGACCTCTTATGCTATGCGTAGAGACACCCCTTTCCTTCTCACTTTCTCTCTCTAGCCCCACGAACGGTACAAGAATGGCTTCTTTCAAAAATAGAAACGGTAGAAGTGTTCTATTTGGAGAGAGGATTAAGAATATATGGTTTGTTTTGTGGTTGGATGAGAGTTGATATGGGTTTGGGGTTGTGGAAGAGTTATGATTTTTGAGTTTGAGAGAGAGAGAGAGTAGAATGGAGGCACAAGGATTGATGGAGGCTGCCAAGAGTGATTTGGAATGTTAAAATTAGGTTTTCTGAGTGGAGGCTAGGGTAGGTATTATATAGAGGTGTTGTGGGGCCCACTCTTGACCTAAAAACGCACTAAAAACTCTAACTGCGCAGTCTGTAATCAATTACACGAATCTGTAATCGATTACAGTCTGTTAAAATGCACAGATTCGGAAATTTGTGCAGTGTAATCGATTACCAGCCCGTGGTAATCGATTACTGGGCTGTAAAATTGCCCCAAAACACTTCTAAAACGTCCCAACTCGTGCCATACTCATACATACGTCATTCCTACCCTCATGCATCATTAAAACATTAAATATAACATATAAATACATACAATTCAAACACATACAACACATAAAGGTTTACCAAGGAGAAACTTATCCACTCCAACTTAATTAAATTTCTAACTAAGGTCAATTACTCTTAATTTTCACTTAATTAGAACTTAATAAAAGTCGGGGTGTTACATCAAGCTTTCTCAACAATCAAATGATCAATATAAGAAATACCTCTTTCAGAAATATACCACTTTCTGAACTAGCTTTCTGAACTTACTTCAGAAATCACATCAGACTTTTGTTTCAGAATCAATATGTTTCGAAATAATTATTTCACAAACAAATCAACCAACACAATACAATATGATATGTTTCTCAAATTCAATCAGAAATCTAAGCAACAACTATTCAAAAAACAAAACACAGATTCTTAAGAAAGTGTTCTTGAGAAAACTAATTACAGATTTCAAAACACTAATTTCTCTTTCTGTAAATTGTTCTTTAAAATGTTTATTTCAGATTTCAATTACACAAATATCCAATATCATATATCAGAAAGTTAAACACATAAAGATTCCTTTAGCTTTAGTTTCTTTAACTTTCAGATTGTTGATTCAAGTTTGTTCTTTGAGATATTCAATCAGAAATCAAAATATCAGATTATAATGCACAGTTTCTTAGCAATTAAAACACTTAATGCAAGTAGTAAAAAGTTAGAGAGATTAGACCAATCTTATACTGGTTCGGCCAATTGTGCTTACATCCAGTTCTTCAATCCTTCAAAGACTGAGTTCCACTAGAAATGCACTAGAAAGTACAGGTATCAGTACAAAGATATATTTTGCAACCTTCTCAGGTTCGACACTCTAAAATATCCCCTTCTAAAGATTTTCCACTCTCCAAATATCCCCTCTGGAAAGATTTCCATGCCTTGAAAATTCCCTCAAGGACTTCTCAGAACCTTACTTTTGGTCACCCTTTCTATGAACGACTTCCTTGAGAAATTGACTTCAATTATCTTCTGATCCGGTTTCTCTAAACCTCAAACTCCTTGAGTTTGATCAACTTCTGAAATCTTTAACTTCAGAAATCCCTTCTCTCTTTCAATCTTCACAATTGAATCAGAACTTTATTCTGATCTTCCTTTCTTGAGTCTTTCTTTCTATTTCTTTTTCCTTCTTAGATCACAGCTCTTTTCTCTTCTTTCTCAAAATGTATCTGAGTTTCTCTCTCAGATTTCTCTTTCTTTTCAGCTCTTTCTTTTCTCTCAGATGATTTTTCTTATCACTCTGATCTTTTTTCTTTTTCTGTGCTATTCTGATTGTGTCATTGTTCCGATTACAACTTGAGACTCATATATCTATTTATAGAGAGCTCTTTCAAATTGAAAATGTACAGCTGTCATTAACAACTCTATTTCTTGGCGGGAAAGCTACCATTTCAACTAATTCTCTTTTCTAACATGTGCAAAATATGATTTCCTATTTTACATACACATGCACAAAACATACAACAGAACATACAATTCAACATTCAACATAATTCTGATTTGACTTTCTCAAACAGAAACTCATTAAGTTTCTGAGTAGCTTTCTGGTCACATATCAGAAACTCATTAAGTTTTTGGACTTTCCTCTATAGCTTTCTGATTCCTCTATCTTCTTATGAAATTCTTCAGCGGCTTTCTCATGTGTATTACAAAGATTATACATTATATAATACTAATATATAACTAATCCTATTAACCATGCTTCTATTACAAATATTACAATTGTTTCAATACAATACATGAAGCATCTCTCACTTACTTTCTCACAGTGGTTTCTCAATACAAAGAAGCTTTCTCATCCTATTACAATCGTTTATACTATAGCTTCTCAATACAACTCACAAAGTTACATGAGTTTTGTTATTATCAAAACCAAATGAGAAATTACATTAACAAACATCAATTCTGTCTTTAGAAGAAGAACTTTCTGATATCTTATTTAAGTCTATTCTAAAGAAGTTTTAAAAACATATATAAAACCAAACTTTTCATAGACTCATCAGAAGGGTAGCTTTCTAAGAAAGTTAAAAGTTTTCAGAAACTTTAACTTTCTCAGAATCGCATTTCCGCTGGATCTCAGAAGTTAGCCTTCTGAGAAGATTTTTCTTCAAGATAAGATTTAAAAAAAATGATTTCAAAAAGAAGCACGATTCAACCCCCCTTTTCGTGCACATATACACCTTCAATAATTGTTGTAATCTATGGTTGTATTTTATGAGCTACTAAGAATATTTCATGGTTTTATTTCTTTCTTTTTTTTATTAACTGGAATATAGAATAAATTGTTCAATTAAAAGTTTTCATGTACATATTTATCAAAAAAAAATTGAAGAAGGATGAGTTTATATCCTATCAAATTTGACTGTGACACTGAATGAACGTAAGTACAAAGTCACGAGCTCAAACTCAACTTCAGGCGGGACACTAATGTAACACCCTAGTAGCTATAACTTAAGGTTAGGCTCCAGGAAAGTTATCTTACGTATTTTCTTACTTTGCGGAATATTAAAACTTGAATTCTATTGCGGAATTAAGATGTCGTCAAAACGCGAGTAGAAATTGGTAATCCTCATAACCGAACAAATAAAACAAATCAAGTGTTTGTGAGAAAATGCAACAAAAACAACTTCCAAAGCAATACAATGATTCAACCTATTCAAACTAAATGAAAATGAATACGTACTGATCTAAAAACAAAGAAGCTAAACTACTACTGCCAGAGGAATGGTCCGTTCCTTCGTCTCAGTCGTGTAGGCACATAGTATCCGGGTCTTTTACCCCTTCCCCTTTCCACGCGTGTAGTATATCGTATGCATGGTCGGCGAGGATCCCGAAGAACACAACGTTTCGCCGGTGGCTTCGAATACCAAACATAAACAACATCTGGAGTCTCCACCACTCTGATCCGGCTAGTCGCTGTAGACTCCGTCGACGAGTCTGAGGAGTAATTAGGATCCTCCTCAGGGTCCGTATCCTCTTGGGTTAGGGGATTGTAGCTCGGGACCTCTTCAGTCTTCAACTCAGAACTCGAAAGCACTGTCGTCTCAACTACGGTTGACTTTGACGTCGGCGCGGCGGCTCCCTCCAGCGGTTGATCTTCTACGTTTCCCTTAGACGGAGGGACCCTCAGGTCCTTCGGCGTCTTGCCAATGCTCTTCATCTAGAGATGGTACGGAATAGGGGTGAGAAATTATAATTTCTCAGTAGGGTATGCACACACAGGTGTTATCATATCCATCTCCGCCACTTCGAGTTTATTATGAAAAATGTGATCATACATAAAGACTCGTTCAATTTTTAGGTTAAAAATTCCTTTAGTCGAAGTGGATAGCTTTTACTCATGCTTCTTAATAACATACTAAACATGCTATGCATTGAACATACTCATAATAATATTCACATAATAACTCCTTCATAAAACAGCTAGTCACATAAACATTTCGATAGCTTCTTAGTTCTTCCTTGTCTTTAACTTTTCTTTATCTTTAACTTTACTTTACTTTAACTTTAACTTTAACTTAGTCCATATGGACCTCCCTCAACTTCTTTCTTGGTAATGAGCTCATACCGTGGCCGTCGCCACCTTGGGTTCCCTTTCGGGAGAGGGGTACTTTTGAGAGTCACCTTCCCTTACCGAAGGATCATCATCATCTTGGCGAATCACCTCCCCTTACCGGAGATCATCTCTTTACTTTTCTTATAATCTTTAAGTATCTTTAATTTAATTAAACATGAACTTGAAATGCATCATCATAACTCTTAAGACATGCAAAACATACACTTTAGCATCATTAAATACATAAAACATATTGTAATAATAAACATCACATAAATATCATACCATTATAAAACTCCTTTAAATTTTATGTTGCATGATCTCGTTTCATCTATTTATTAGTGTTTCTTACTTTATACTTTATTCTAGTTTTACTTATACTCTTTACTCTATCTTTAAGTAAATTATCATATCTTATTCACTTCTAACTTTGTCTTCTGTACTGTTATCCTTATACTTACTATCATCTTTGCTATCATTATTAATATTTAATACTATTATGATAAATCGGTACTATTATATTCGTTATTACTAATATTATTTCTGTAGTTATAAAGTCAATATCATATCTATTTTATCTTCCTTAATCTTGTAATTATTATTATTCCTACTAACGTTTCTATTCTTAGTACTATAAACACCATTATTAACTTTATTAACAATCTGGTTATTATATTATTATTTTAATTTTATTATTATTCTTATTACTATTCCTATTAACATTTCTAGTATTGCATCATTATTATTATCTACCGTTTTAATTTACCATAACCTTTCCCTATAGCTCTATATTTTATTTAAAACTTTAAAACTCAAAACTAGACTTAAACTTAACTCAGGGGTATAATTTAATAAGCCTTCATTTGTCTTTCATAGGAACAAACTTAATTTGCACAAACTTTAATCCTGGTCGTACTGCACATCGAGAATTATTATATATCATACTATAATATACCTTAATGTAATCTAAGGGTAATCATTTGCACCGTTAATTCCCAACCCACAAATTTCTGATGAGGCTTAACTTTTTCTCTCATTGCACCATTCGGTTCCGTAAAAGAATTTTAGGAAGAAAGGAAAATTGTGTCACATAGATAGATACATTGGTACACATACCGAACACACGTAGATTTATGATAACAAAAGTTAACACATTTTATAACTTCATCACTCAATCATGGAAACGTTAATAGATAGGACTAAATGCTCAATTAAAACTTCAGAACATGTATCCACATAGACTACATACACATAATAATAATAAGGCACAAAAATCCCTACCTCAACACTTGAAAAAATGTAGACAAAAAGCTCCTAGACTTCAAATTGACTCCTTAATACCTTCTTGACTCTCTCTCTCTTTTTCTTTATGACGTTTAGAAAACTGATCTAATAACTTCCTAGGTGAGTGTATTTATAGAGTGAAAATAATGGGTAATACTTCCTCTACAAGATAGGGGTTTAGCTTAGTGGGTGTGTGGGTAGTGGGTTGAAAAATCTCTATAAACTAGGAGTCTATTTAGTGGAGTTGAGACTTTGTAGACGAGTGGATTAGTATCTATTTATTTATTTATTTATTTATTTATTTTAACTATTACTACTATTGTTATCCGTTACAAATACTAGCCACCCAACGGCTTTATATATACAGATATATGATACTAATCACCTATCCTATATATATACCTACGGCTTCTATATATATATATATCATACTAATCACCTTACGGCTTCTATATATTATCTATATGACGTACACACTAACCAAAAATATTAATATTGTAATATATATATTATAATTATATATGGCTAATCAAATATAATATTACGTAACTTTAATAGTTATCATTATGTTACAATATTTAACATATAGATAGATTTTATTAGCACAAAGCATGAATTATTTTATAACTCAACTAAATCTTATCACAAAATTTCAACTAAATAAAGGTCCTAAAATTGAGGATGTTACAACTAAGGTCCAAAATGTTGAAGAAAAGAATATAAAAATGAATGCCTTTATGATCGTTCTGTTCACTCAAATATTAGCAGAACCCAAGGAAGCCTAATGTTAGACAGAGACCAAGACTTGTCTTTCTATCTGCATCTATTAGTAGATCTTTTAAAGAGAATAATACTAATAGCGAGATAGAAAGGTGAATGTATTATGCATGAGATGCATGGTAAGAATGTAGTACATAGTCAAATATGAATATTAAAACAGGTAAAGGAAAAAGAATGCTCCTTTGTGTCCTAAAATAAGGTAGAGCTTATGGTTAAGTTAAACTAAAGGATACCCTAATTTTGGCAGTGTGCTAGAGTTGCGCTAGTGATGGGTTGGATCTAGACACCTAATCATGGTCCCCAAATTGCCTTTATTGATCAGATAAAGTCCCAAATTTATGAAATTAACCACAGGGACATGTAATGTCACAAGATAGCAATCCATAGTTTCGGTAACAACTTGAGCGGTGAGTCATCGACTGTCAGGGAAGCATAAGCTTCACAAGGTCAACGATGAAATATCTTCTAGTCCTACGGGTTTATGAGGCTCGAGTATAGAGCCGTGTTTGTGATGGTGCACTGTGTGTGAGGAACTGTTAAACTTTGAACCCAAACAACATAGAGTTTGCATATAAAGAAATAAAAGCACAAAGACCAGTAAAAAAAAAAGATAAATAGAAGAAAATGTTAGTGTAAAAGGGAAATTAAATATTATAAATTATAAATATTTGCATAACTTACTCTAATAGGCTTGACTCTCTAGAGTCCCCAGTGGAGTCGCCGAACTGTCACAACGTCCCCGAGGGGTGCCGTGACTAAAAATGGAGAAAAATGGGAGTCGCCACCAATTTTAATTATGGAAAAATTGGAAAACCTTTATTTTGTGAAAAACTGGTCTTTTTAGAGATAAGGTCCGGGAGTCGAATTATGATTAGGGAAAGCTGAGAATTTAATCTCATTGCACCCCTAATACATCCGTATAAATACGATTACCCTAGAGCAAATTATGCAAATATTTAATAACATTTAATTTCCTCTTAAAGTATTAAAATAAACACATAAAAAAGATATAAAAAGAAGGAAAAAAATGATTTAAAAATTAATTTTGGGTTGACAGGTTGTAGCTTGCGCCGACGTATCCTCCGGTCCAATGAGGAACTCAAACTCACGTCGTTCTTGTAGAAAATTGTTGTGTGTTAAACGTTTTTTAGAAAATGTTAGGTACAAGGCGATGTGACTAGCACAAGTACACAATTTAAACTTTCGAGGATGATTGTCTCATACAACGAAATAGAAAAACAATTTTGTAAGATTTGGTTTGATTTTAATTTGGAGAGAAAAGAATTGAATTTTAAAAAAAGGATTTGTTAATGTAAGAAAAAAAATATTTTTAGAGTACAGGACGATATGATTCGCATAAGTACCCCACAAATTGCGATCCTCGAGGATGATTAAATCATACAACGATATCATAAATTATAAAAAAGGGATTTTTAGATATTTGATTTTGATTGTAATTGAGAGGAAATAAATTGCTTTGCAAAAGGAAATGATCTGTTCAATTTAAAAAAGATTTTTCAGATTACAGGACGATGTGATTCGCACAAGTACTCAAAATAAAATTTTGAGAATGATTATCTCATACAACGAAATAGTAAATTGTAAAAAAAGATTCTTGATTTGTAGGTTTGTTTTTATTAAATTTGATAAAAGAACTTTTCTTTTAAAAAAACGTACAAAGGGCCCGGAAAAAGGATAGGCCCCAAAGAAGAAAAAAAAGAAACTAAAAAAACCAACAAAAGGTCCAACACAATCAAAATTAAAAGAGGGAGGCCCAACAAATCACCCTAACCCTAATTCTCTCTTTGGAGAAAGAAGGGCAAGGTGGTGGCCATGGGAGTTGCGGAGTGGGAGAGAGACGGGCAGCGGGTGCCGGCGGCGTTGGCGAGCGATGGAGCTGTCACAACCGCAAGACAGAGGGAGGGAGAAGCCTCGGGCGCCGCCGTTGCTGCTCGGTGACATGGTGGTTGGGGCGGCGCGCGTCGGCCGCTCTGGTTCGCGGAGCGCGGCTGTTGCTGCTGTGTTGTTCTCGTCGCGCAGAGAGGCGTGCGGAGCTGCGAGGAGGAGCGGCGACGCGGACGTCGTGCTGAGTCGCGGCCGGAGAGGAAGGCGCCTCGCTGTTGCTGGAGGCTGGGACCGCGGCTGTTGGAAGAAGGAAAGAGGAGGTGTCGCGATGAGAGCCGAGGAAGCGAGGAGCTCCGGCGCCACTGCTAGTTCCGTGTCGTGTGGCTGCTGTTTCTGCTGCTGGTGGAGGCGGCCGTGGTGGCCACTGCCGGTGGCTGTTTGTTCTGTTGCCGCCGTGGTGTATGCTGCTGCCATGGGAACTGCTTGAGTGGCTGAGCCACGATAATGATGCTGCTGCTGATTATGTTGGTTCTGTTGTGTTCTTTTGTTTGGTTGAGATGTTGATGGAGAGCTTTGATGATGTTTAGGGGAGGGTCGAGGGGCTGTGATGGCTAAATTAGGGCGGCTGTGATGATGTGAGAGTAGTGGTGAACACCATGGTGGTGTGCCCGTGATGGCAGTAGAGAATCCCCCCTCTCTATTCTCAAATGCACAAATATATATTAGTTGCCTAGGTTAAAATTAACATTAATGCCAATGAAAATTCTTATTGATGTTTCCTTATTGTGATTTGATTTGATTGTGTGTAATTATGTGTAATGAGATTGTGATTAATGCAATTTATGATTATGTTTGATATGATGAGATTATGCATAAATTTGATTCTAATTATAGGATTTAATGAGATGCTGATCATGATTTAATTTTTTGTTTTTCATTTTTTTCTATTTTTAAATAAATATCCGGACAAAATACAGTGTTTACAATCCTAGATAGAAAATTGACGTGAATTGATATATATATATATATATATATATATAATACTAATATATATGATATCTCCTTTTCTATAATAGATATTATATAGGTTTAATTTGGTCTATTATTTTTTTATAAAAAATTAAAGTTATATCAATCCATACTTCATAGATTTATTTTTTTATTATATTGTTTGGTAAGCATAAAACATACTACGAATGATTAGAGATTACAATGTTATATATAGACATTATTATAGTATATCTTTTTTCTATATTATACTTGAGGATCAATTACATAATGTTTTCAGCGGATCTATTGCTTATGGGTGGCTTGTTTTTTTTATTATTCTTGCATTTAATAGTGATAATTGTCCAATAAAGACACTAAAAGATCTAGAATTTGATTTTTTAATTCCCTCCATAGTATCTCATGATTATGCTAATAAAAAAATGCAAGAATAATAAAAAAATAGTGCATTTAATAGTTTCGTAATAATTTATATGTTAATCTTTTAATAGTGCATCTTTATCTCATTTAATAGTGCATTTAATAGTTTATACAAATATATGCTCCAATCTCATGATTCTTGCATTTACTCAATTTTTTGTATTTTATATTCTATTTACTACCACAATATTTTTTTACACCACAATTCTCCCCCAATATATTGAGGTTCAGGAGTGGCTTTATACTAAACTAATTTATATATTGGTCACATGTTTTTCACTGTGAAATTATATTTTTATATACCATAGGAAATATGGGCATCTCAAATTCTCAATATGGTTCTAAGCTATATATTAATGCTGATTTTCCCGAAGTCGTTGAATTTCGCAAAAGTAAGTTAAACTATAATTTGTGCGACATTTTATGCATAATAAACATGATTTCATTTACATTGGCATATACATTATATCTTTTTTTTTATTAGGTTGATAAGTATGATGTAGCTTTATCTTCACATTCATTAATATCTTTGGAATCTAAGCCAACTTACTCTCTTGAGGAGGATTTTTTTGTCTCTCACCCAACACAAGACTATTGTTGAATTAAATGATGGTAATCAGGTAAAATAAATAATTTTATCCCAAGTAATTTTCAAGTTTATCAACACATGTTATATTTCTTAAGATTGCAATATATGTCCTAGGTTGGAACATTTGCTATAATTGCTACTGTGAAGGACATAGATCCCAAACTTGGTTGGTGGTATAAGTCATGCAAGAAATGTTTTGGTGATTTAAGAGTTGATCAGGGTTTGTTTCTTTGCAAAAGGTGCAAGACTTATGATCGTGTGTTTACTCCAAGGTAATATACTTGAACTTTTCTATGATGTAGATAATTTTATTATTAGTTTAATATATATTTCTTTATTGCAGTA
Organism: Aeschynomene evenia; assembly: GCA_013621005.1. NCBI lineage: Eukaryota > Viridiplantae > Streptophyta > Magnoliopsida > Fabales > Fabaceae > Aeschynomene > Aeschynomene evenia. The sequence goes on along the minus strand of RYYW01000078.1, from coordinate 54,260 downwards.
TTTCTATTTATGGCATGTGATTATTTGTCTAATTTGATGCAGGTATAGTATTCGACTAAGGGTTGTTGATGACACAAACTCTACCTCTTTTGTATTGTTTGATCGTGAAGCATCAAAATTTCTAAATATTTATGCTTTGGACCTTCGTCTCAAACACTCTACCAATGTATTATGTATAAACCAATGTATTTGATATTTACTTCCAGTTAAATTGATTACACTTTTCTTGATGGTAAGTCACATCATATTTGTTATAATAAGGAGGCGATGTAAAGAAAATACTGGACGAGCTCTTACTGCATTCAAGAATAAGAAATTTCTCTTCAAGGTCCAAGTGAAGCTTGAAGATTTCAACTCTTATGAACTATTTGTAATCCATGTGACCAAGCTTTGTTATGATGATATTTTTATTGTAGCTTTTGAACGCAAATTTATTTTATATTCTGTGAGTGACTATTCTCCTTGAGTGTAATTGATGCTACTATCTCATGTACTTATTTGATGCTACTATCTCATGTACTTATATTATATTGTGATGCACTCTTTTTAGGTACCACCTATGATTCAGAATTCATATAAGTTATCCAAGTGAGCCTTCTGAAAATTGCAATGTGAGTAATCTACTTTTATTATTGGAACATCACGTTTTTTTTGCCTATTATACTGTATACCACTGTTATCATAGTGCAATAATATTCTAAGAATAATAAATATTTTCAGGACATAACATCTGAGTCATGTGATAACGTTGAGTTTCTTGAATCTTCACCTTCAAATACTCCTACAACTAAGAAACGAGATGGAACCTTGATTGCAAGGCTTGATGGTAGCCATACTGATGATGCCAATGAATCAGCCACAAAGTTGAGAAAAGTGATGCATGAGCCTTGAAGGAGATTTTTCTTAGTTTATTTCAAATTATGATTTACTGCATTTTTTCCTTATTTTGCTTTTACCTTAGCTTGAGTGGTCGTGATTATACTTTCTAAATATTTTTTAGGTTTATTATAACTTTATATGTATTGATTATTATCTATATTTAAATTAAATCAACTTAATTATTATACATAAACAATTCTTTACCAATTACCTCTATCCTTATTTATTCGTTATTTTCATTTTTCTCACTCTTCTATTAGTTAGTGTTACACTTTAAAGGAAATTGATATATTATCGACTTACAATGGACAAAAAAGGGAAAGAAATGTTCTTTTTTAAAAAATTGACAATTGAAAAACAAACAACGGAAGTACTTGGTAAATAATACTTAGTAGAATCCTTAATAATTTGGGTGATTGCTAATAGACACTTAGTCATGCTTCTTATTATATTAGTTTCAAAATGTTTTCAATTATTTAAATAAAAATACTTAAATCTTTATATTATCCTATGCAAATAAATTGACGTGAATTGATATATAATATTTTAAATATATATGATATCTCCTTTAATATAGATGGTATCTCCTTTTTAATAATAGATATTATACAAGTTTAATTTGGTCTATTATTTTTTTATAAAAAATTAAAGCTAATTATGGTTTATCAATCCATACTTCATAGATTTATTCGTTTATTATATTGTTTGGTAAGCATAAAATATACTACAAATTATTAGAGATTACAATGATGTATAACGATATTATTATAATATCTCTTTTTTTAATATCTTTTTTAGATGATATCTACTACATAAATTTTTTATGTATTGCTATGAATACGTATATAATTTCTATTTTTACGTCTTATTTTCATGTTATCTAAATAGTGATTAGAGATTGTGAAAAATATTAAAGCACTAACAAATATTGGATTCGACAATCTAATGATGTTAATTGATAATAAGAACTCATTTATTTCCTCCCATGCTTTTTAATATAAAAGGAAATAATAATCTAATCCTAACAAGTGTGTTGATACGGGGAACAATTACTTTTGCTTCAATCTAAAGATACATATATGAATATAAAATACAAAGATTATATTAGTTACTACTTTTGCAAGAAATAAGATTTCAGTTGTGATATTTGTCTTTTCCTAAAATCTAATTAAAACTAAAAGATGAGAAAATGATGCATATTTTGATATTTTCATGAGTAGGTAGTTGTTTTGGTGCAATAGTTTTCCAGTTCCTAGCCTGTAAAAAACATCTATTGATTGGTTTTAATTTTCTTTTATTATTTTTATATTTGCTCCTTTCATATTGTACAAATCGAGATCTTAGAAAGCAGGTGTTTTTATGTGGGATCGACATGGATTCGTATGAACCTATGGATTGTGCAATAAGACAACAAACTCCTCTTTCTGATTTAACTAATGATAAATATGTCTTTCTTCTCAATTTGATAGATTAATTTTGGATCATGAGAGAACTATCTTTAGAATAAATATGAAGTCATTTTACAAAATATATTTATAAGGTTATGCCCATAATAGTTATCAATTTTTAATTTTAGATAACAACTTATATCACAGACGTTATGAATTTCATGACTCCAAGATAGCAAGATCTGAAAGAAAAATTATATTGGACAAAAAGAGGAAAAGAACAATGTTAATGAGGAATCATTCACTCCAGTAGCCGAAGAATCAATTGACAATTCAATCAATATCAATTCTATCCCTATAAGTGATCAATAGTGCTATATGTACACATATTTCAGCCACTATCAGCCACCAAACCACTTTTTATGTGGGTCCCGTTGGAATGCTAGTGTATGACTAATTGTGGCTCACTCTCCTCTCATCCACACACGTTTATGTTTGAGAGACCTTTGGTTTACTTGCTACAGTTTCCAACACACTCCCTTCACTCCACCCAAGCCATCTCCACATGTTCTCCCTCCCTTCTTTCTCTCTGCCATTCAGACTATTTGCCTACAGTTTCAGCACACTACCTCTGTTGCACCAAAGTCATTTTAGAAGTTCTTCGTTCCCTCTCCCTCACTCCTTCTCTTGCATTAGCACGATTTGCTTCTCACCACCACATACGGTTTGTCTTCTCCGACTCCGCCCGACCAGGTTTGTCTTATCGCTACCTTCAACCTCCGTTTTCTTTCTTTAACGACATTTCATTTAGTTTTTTCTTTTTTCTTTCATGCATTTCGTCTTCCACTATCTTATTTTTTTCATTTTGAAATGTGGGGTTTTTTTTTTGTGGGTTATTCTTAATGAATGGTTTCATGTCATTTTTCGACTTGTATGTTTTTGTTTTAAGTTGTTTTTCATCATTCAACTAGTTTCCTGAAAAAAAGTCAGATTTTTTGTGCATTTTCTGAGCATTTTGGTGTAGCATTTTGTGTGCATTTTTTCAAGTTCTTATTTTTTCAAACAATTTTTTTTTTACCGGTTGACTTTGATTCAAGGTAGTTGATGGCGGATGGCGGAAAATGGCGATGGGCCAAAATAGTGCCATAACGTAATGGCGGATTATGGCGAAAGCCATGACAGACAAAAAGAAATTATAAAGAGTTAATACTCAATTTGGTCCTCCACTTTGCACACGCGAATCAATTTGGTCCTTCACTTTAATTTTTGCTCAAAATAGTCCTCCACTTTGCATTTCGTAACTCAAGTTAGTCCTTCCGTCCATATTACATCTAAACTCCGTTACATGGCTGCTGAGGTGTCCGTTAAGTGCCATGGTGGCAGATGACGTGTACTCAGCAAAGTTAATAACTCATTTTGGTCCTCCACTTTAGTATTGTTGAATCAATTTGGTCCTCTTCACTTTACTAAAATTATGACAACTATAATTTTTTCTTCATATTTTTTCTTTTTCTTTTGTATGTAATTAAGTATAATAAAATTGTGAAACAAATTGATTTTGTCAGTATTAATAATATTTAAAATTGAAAACTTTTTTATTTCAAATAATTTTTAAAATATAATAATGTTTTTTATTTTTTATCTCTACAATACTATAAAGAGAATTAAAAAAATCGGTTATGCTTTGGTCTCTAAAATTCTAAATAAAAAATAAAAAATATTTAATTTTAGAGCAATTTTTTTTCTTAAAATTTCTCACACATTCTAAAAAATAACCACTCTTTCACTTATTAACCAAGACATTTTTTCAAAAGAAAATAAACTGATTTCACACGTCTCTCATTCTTCGCGATTCATTGAATCACGAAGAACAACATAAGATTACCTCCATCTAAATTATCAAGCAATTGTTTGTAACTAATCCAATGTTATTCTATTAATTGTCGAGTTGCTAGTTATTTTTATTATTTTATTATATTATTCATAATTATATTTTTGATAAAAATTAAATATTTTTTTAAACAAAATAAATAAATGAATATATTTTTAAACCTAAATACAAAATGTATTTATATATTGTAATCAATATTTAGATGTACTAAAAGAATTATATATTTTAACTATATATATAGGTTATGTAATTTATTTATTTTTTGTACAAGTGTGTTATATAATTTATAATATTAGGTTATACATTTTTTTAATTATATGCAAATATTTTAATTAATGGCATATTTTTATAAAACTTAAGGTGCTTTAATTGTATATAAGATATTAATAAAATATTAAAAAAAATATAAAAAGTATTAGATAATATTAATTTTTAATGTTGATATTCAATATCAACTATAATTTAAAATCATTATTGATATTCTTATTTCATTTACATTTTATTATTAAACTTATTTTTTATTTTTCATTATATTTTTAGATTATTCAAAAAAATAAAAAGCTATTATTATGGTTAAAAAATTATTTCAAATAAAAAACTATTTCAATTTCAAAATATTATTAATGTTGAGATAATCAATTTGTTTCACAATTTTTTTATATTTATATATAAAAAAGTAGAATAAGAAGAATAAAATGGATGAAGAAAAAATTTTGGTTGTCATAGTTTTAGAAAAGTGAAGAGGACCAAATTGATTCAATGATTGTAAAGTGGAGGACCAAATTGAGCTATTGACTTTGCTGAGTACACATCATCTGCCACCGTGGCACTTAACGGACACCTCAGCAGTCATGTAACGGAGTTAAGATGGAGTATGGACGGAAGGACTAACTTGAGTTACGGAATGCAAAGTGGATGACTATTTTGAGCAAAAATTAAAGTGGAAGACCAAATTGAGTCGCGTGTGCAAAGTGGAGAACTAAATTGAGTATTAACTCAATTATAAATATATATACAACAATACAAAAAATATAAAATCAATTCACAAAAACATAATTAAAGCCACACAAGCATAATCTAAACCATAAATACATTATATCAAAGTCACCAAGACATAATCAAAATGCAGAAATGTTATCAAATCCATAATATTGAAGCCATGAGAACATAATCCAACCACAAATGTCAATAGCACATCAGCAAAAAATTAAGAGCACACCAAGACAAATTGCAATAATTAAACTAAAATAAACTAATCTATTGCTCATCCTCATCCTCAATATAATCATCATCATTGATGGCATATCTCTCTATTTCTTCTCCATCTGGTTCTGAATCATCAAAATGTATCTCGTCCTCTTCCTCCTCACTTTTTACATGTCTTCCAATTCAGGCTCTTCATTAACCACTATAGCTATTACTTTTCCTTTTTTTGAAACTCTAGCTCCAACACCACCACTTGATTCTCCTCCGCCACTTGCTGCCTTCCTTTTGATGCCTAGTGTTTGTAGTAGGCTCTCCGGTCCCTGATGCTCTAAACACGGTCTCCCAATTCAGATTTTCATCACCATAAAAAATCAAGTCATTTTCGACATCCTCTTCATTATACTCTCCAACCATTCATTCACTACAATCATCAATCTAATTAAGAGAAATAGGGTCAATTTGATCTCTAATAGAAAATCTTTTCATGAGTGCTTGGTTATATTTTAGAAAAACCAAGTCCTCTATCTTTTTGTGCTCAAGCTTATTTCTCTTCTTTGTATGTATCTGCAACACTAGTATTATGATATAACCGTTAATTTTTATAATTATAAATGTAAACTTCTATCAATTAAGAAAGAGGCTTGCTTCTTACTTGCTCAAAAACACTCCAGGTGCATTCGCAACCTGAGGCATTGCATGTCAAGCTTCAAATTTTTATGGCCAACTTCTGCAAATGTGGGGTGGAAAGTCCATACATTTTCCACCATTCAGCTTTAAATTTAAAGAAATTCATGTAAGCAAGTCACTCAAAATTTAAAATAATAAGAAATAAGATAACTAATTTATGCTAACCTAGTGCAATAAGGCTTCATTCATTACCAAACATTCCAATGCCATTCTTGTATGAGGACAACTCTATAAGTATCTTTTGTTGCACATCCCGACTGGGTACTAATCTTTTGATACAATCATACAACCCATTTGTCACTTCCAAATCATATTCCAAATTTGGATTTCCATAGAAGAATTCTGGATTCAGAAAGTGACCAACTACATGCAATGGGTGATGAAGCTAACAATTCCATCTCTTATTAATGATTGCAAATACTTCTTTGTATTTGCTTTCATCATTGTTAAAAGACTTCATAATACACTCCTTGGCTTTGTCCATTGCTTCGTATATGTATCCCATAACTGACTTTCTCTCACCATCAAGTCTTAGCACCCGGACAAGAGGTCTCATTACTTTAAGGGTGTACCTCACATGATTCCAAAATGAAGGCATAATGGCAATTTTGGTAGCTTCCTTTCCCTTGGCCTCCTTGAACAATTTGTTTCTTACCCATTCGTCGGATGTAAACATCTTACAAAGATTTTGTTTTTCTTCATATAGTCTTTCCAAGGAAAGAAATGAAGTGGCAAATCGTGTGACCGCATGCCTTATCAATTCTTTCTTATTGGTAAATTGTCTTAGTAAACTCAATGTACTGGAATGTCTATAAATGAAGCTAACAAGAAAAATACCTCTTTTTATTGTCTTTTTCACCAATGGGATTTTGCCAATATCTTCCAACATCAGATCCAAGCAGTGGGCCGCACAAGGAGTCCAATAAAGATTTGGCCTTTTTTCTTCGAACATTTTACCCGCCAAAACATAATTGCTCCTGTTGTCGGTTATTACTTGAACTACATTCTCTTTTCCAATTTCCTCCATAAGAGAATCTAGTAGCTCAAATAATTTCTTGCCGGTTTTCACAAAATCAGATCCATCAATGGACTTCACAAACATGGTTCCCACCGCAGAGTTCACTAGAAAATTAATAATGGACCTCTATTTCCTATCGGTCCATGCATCAGACATGATTGAACAACCATGTTTTTTCCATTGCTCCTTGTGGCTCTTCATCAAGTTATTGGTGTACTCCACCTCTTTGTTGAGGAGTGGAACTCTTATAGCATGATAAGTTGGAGGAGGCAAATTGGGACCAAAACTCCCTATGGCTGTCAACATGTCCTGAAAGCTTTTCAATCTGATACAATTGAAGGGAATTCCAGCTTGATACCACCAACGAGCAATGTATTGATGGACCCTTTAAACTGCTTTTTTGTCGCACACCTGTTTAATATTTTGTTGCCTCAACTTTGCTTTCTCCCTCTTTCCAATTGCATTTTTTGGATTTCTAACAAATAAATCCATTGGTCCTTTCAACGTATTGGCATCAGCATCAGCACCCGCTCTCACTACACCCCTCGGATTAGGAATGTCATCAATCCTTTCAGGTTTAGCATCATCTTTCGACAATCCAAATCCCAAGTTATCAATATCAAGTTCCCTTTCATTTGGAACTCCATCATTCCATGGTCTTTGTTTCTGCTTTATATAATCATTCAGCTCTTTTCTGACTTCTGGTGGAACTTTGGGACACTTGGCAACATTATTTCCCGTTTGATTTCAGGTGTTGTTTAGCTCTTGTAAACCCACCTTTCATAACTTTTGAGTAGAAGTTACAAATGGTGTCATTAGTATTATTTTCTTCTACAAGGTGCACATACTTCCACCCTGGATCTGCTCTAACTCTGCTAGTATTGGAAGAAGAGGTTGGAACTGAGCCTTCTGTAGGTTGACTAGACATTGCAGTCAAAATAGAATAGAAGAGGTTGGTAGAAGAAAAAAGAAACAAATCAGTAGAACAAAATAAGTAGCAGCAGCAAGCATAGTTCTGTTCATTAAAAAAATTAATTATATTAAAAGAAAATTTAAAAAAGAAGCTGCTGACTGACTTGGATAAGGACCAAAAGAATAAGGGAAAAAAAATATGAAGAAGCAACATATTAATATGAAGCATTAGATTCTATTATATAAAAAAAAAATAAAGGAAGAAGAAGAAGTGGTGGACCAAAAAAAAAACAAAACAAAGGAAGAAGTGGTGGACAAAAAAAAGAACAAAGGAAGAAGAAGACCTGGAGGTTGCAGCCGCCGCCGGTACTAGGTCATCGCTGCCGCCGCTGTCAACAATGGCTTAGCTTTGTGGGGGGGGGGGGGGGGGAAGAGTGGAAGAACAGAGAAAGTAAGAGAGAGTGAGGCTGAGAGGGATAAGTGAAGGGGTTTTAGGGTCTTTTAAAAAATGTAAAATTCCTAAAATGCCCTCAATTTTTTATTAAATTTTCAGTTTTTCTCTCAAATTTCCGCCATCAAACCGCCATGGAGCCATGGAAATTGCACCGCCACGAGCTGCAACGCCATTCCGCCTCGTCATCGCCATGTGTATAGCGGCGGTGCCATTTTTCGCCATGCCATGGCGCCGCCATTTCCACCATTCGACTATACTGCTTTGATTGTGGCCATTAGTGGGTTATTTTTCGTCATACAAAGATTTTTTTTTCTTTTAGTTTTAAGCTCCAGAACCCTTCTGAGAGAATTAAGCATAATTCTCTTAGAGTTATGAAAGTTTTAATGATAACAAGGTAAGCCATAAGTATAAAATTTTACTTAAGGTTTTGCTAATATGTGCGCTAAGTGTCTCAGAAAGCTTTAAATTATTGCAATGCCATGAGCAAAGACCAAGACAAAACATCAAGTAGCCTTGAAATCAATTGAAAGAATCATAGCGTCAAAGATATCAGAAAGGATGTCTCAGAAGCGCAGAAGGTGAAAACATGTTTCTGAGGAAAGAACATTGTCGCCTCAGAAGGGTCTCAGAAGACCTCGCGACTAGTAGTTCTCAGAAGGGTCTTCCCTCAGAAGGTTAGGCTCAGAAGTCCGTACAACTCTTAGAAGGTTGGACTCAGAAGCAACCAAGTGTCTGGACTCAAGGGAGTGCAAACAGTCTCAGAAAGCTCGCTACAACTAGCCAAGGAAGTGGGAACACGCGCACTGTGCAGTTATGAAAAGTTCCTCATTTTGCGCTGACTGTAGCAGGGAGCCGTTCTGAAAAGGACACAGCCACATAAGCAAAGTGAAAGCTTCTAATTTCGCGGCTCTTTGATGCCTATATATATGAGTTCAATTCCAGAGCAATGTGACAAAACTCTTGCGCTAAAAACTCTTGATTAAACGTACAAAAACTCTGTTGAATTGAAAAATCATTTTGCGAAAACTTAGAACTTTCTCAGAAAGACAATTTTTACGAAATTGTTCTTCTAACTTTGCAAAATCTTCTAGTTCTGAATTGGTGTAAATTCTTACATTTGTAAGTTAATTCTAGAAGTCTACTAAGTGTAAAACTAGGTTTGTAACTTAGTCTTGGTAGTTGTTTTCGATCAAAACAAACCTTCGAAAAATGCTAAGTCCTTCTTTGTGTGAAGGCAGTTTTAAGTCCTCTAGTGTTTGAGGCAAAGTTCAAAGTCCTTAATTGTTTAAGGCAAGGAAGTCCTCTGTTGTGAGGCAAGGAATTCCTTAAGTGTTTAAGGCAAGGAAGTCCTCTAGTGTGAGGCAAGGAAATCCACTTCTGGTTGTGAAGTGGTGGAAGTCCTTTACTTGGTAAAGGCAGTGTTGTCTGAGAAAGCACATTAAGAAGAATATCTAAGAACTCTCAACTGAAGGTTGAGGATTGGAGTAGGTTGGTTATAACCGAACCAGTATAAAATTCTTTGTGTTAAGCTTTTCTCCCTTGCTTTTTACTTGCATAAATCTTTGAGAAAAACTCTACCACGATTCAAATTGAGAGGTCTCGTGAAAACCTTACTAATCAAAATCAGAAAGCTTTTAAGAAACTCAAACCTTAAGTCATTTTCTTAAAATCTCTCAGAAAGGAACTTTCTCAGAAAGACTAAGTTCTCAGAAACTTAATCTTCTCAGAAAGCATTTTCCGCTGCAAACTCTTAATCCTACCTTTTGAGTAAAAACAACTTTCTAAGTAAAAGTTTTAACAAGCAATTTTTAAAACTTGCACGATTCAACCCCCCCCTTCTCGTGCACACATACGCTTTCAATTGGCATCAGAGCTCGGTCCTTAAGGGGTTGAGCACTTCGCAGTGTCAAGGAAAAAGATCCACGAAGGGAAATATGAACTCACCAGCTGCATTCATATCAGATGGGGCTTCAATAAACAGACCTCCGATGTTTCTCGGAGATAGCTTCGACTACTGGCGTGACAGGATGACGCTGTTCATCAAGCACACAAGTTTGGACTTATGGGATAGGATCGAGAATGGAGACTATCAGCCTCTGCAGACAATTACAGAGGATGCTGTAGTTGCAACAGACGCTGAGCCAGGAGTGGCACCTCCAGCACTCAGAACCTATACAAGACGAGTCCCTAAGGACGAATGGACTCAAGAGATGAAGGAGAAGATACAACTCAACTTCAAAGCTAAATACATTCTTCTCTGCGCCTTGCCCAAGGTAGAATACGACAAGATTGTGTCGTGTGATACCGCTCAAGAAATTTGGGAGAGATTACACATGCTGCACGAAGGAAATGATGAAGTCAAGGAAACCAAGGTATCAATGCTCGTACATAAGTACGAGTCCTTCTGCATGCAACCTGAGGAAACTATTGACAACATGTCAATAAGATTTCTCCACATCATAAATCAGCTAAAGGTCTTGGGAAAGACCTACTCCAACGCTGAGATGGTGAGGAAAATTCTCAGAAGCCTCTCTGCCAAGTGGCGCCCAAAGGTGACAGCAATCCAAGAAGCAAAGGATCTAAATCAGCTGGGTTTAGATGTATTGTTTGGCTCACTCAGAACTCACGAGATTGAGCTTGAAGGACTACTTGGAGGACCATCTTCATCCTCAAGACCTCAGAAAGATCTGGCTCTGAAAAGTCAGATCAAAAAGACTTCAAAGCCCTAAAGGCTGAAGAAATATCTGAGTCTGAAAACGATCAAAACTCAGATTCCGATGAAGATGACATCTCTCTTCTAGTAAGGAAAATGAAGAAAGCTTGGAAGAGAAGACCAAGCAAAGACAAGAGATCACCCCTAGAAAAGGAAAGTCAAAGCCTTCTGATGCCACATGTTTCGGCTGTGGAGAAAAGGGCCACTTCAGAACGGAGTGCCCTCAGAACAAGGGAAAGAAGAAGTTCATTCCCAAGAAGAAGAAGAAGGCAATGGCTGCTACATGGAGTGACTCAGAAGAGGAAAACTCTGAGTCAGAAAGTGAAGAGGAAGCTAATGTCTGCTTCATGGCCGGTACTGACTATATTCTGGAAACAGAATCTGAGTCAGAAGAGGTACCAAACTCTCCTCCTCTCTCATACTCATACAATGAGATCTCAGAACTCTATGAAGAGCTTCTGAGAGACTCAAACGAATTAGCTAACAATTTCAGCAAACTAAGAAAGTCTTTTAAATCCTTAGAAACTGAAAATGCTAGACTAATTCAAGAAGTAGAGAACCTAAGGCTTGAAAGAGATGACTTTAAAAATAGATATCTTGAAAGTCACAACCTCTATCAAGCTTTAGAAACAATGTCTTCTGTAACTGTTGAAAAAGCCGAACTGGCTTTGATAGAATTACAAAAGACAAATGAGCTTCTCACTTCTGACTTAGTTAAGATGGTCAAGGGTGAAAAAATGATGACACTCTTGCTTGGTGGTCAAAGACCTTACAAGGATAAGAGTGGACTTGGTTATGAAGAAATCTTCGAACCAAATGATATTGATCCATCCTTAACTAAATCACCTCGCACGTGCATCGCATGTTTTAAGAGTGGCCATGGTTCTGAAAAATGTCCTATGTTGGAAAAAGGAAAAATCTCTAAGCCTCAGAAGGCTCAAAAGAAAACTCAGAAAGCAAAGCATTCTAAGAAGACTAACCCCTCTCAGAAGGGAAAAACTTCTCAGAAAGCAAGTGCTTCTGAAAAGGGCAAACAAAAAGTCTCTGAATCTCAAAACCATGACCCCTCTAAGAAAAGAAGGCAAAAGTCCAAGAAAGCTAACAAGCAAGGACCCAACAAAGAATGGGTACCTAAATCTGTTAACTTTGTGACTGCAGGTGCATCATCAAGCGCTGCTCCACCACCACGATGAGCAATGGTACCTTGACAGTGGCTGCTCAAGGCACATGACTGGAAGCAAGCACTGGTTCAGAAGTCTCAAGCCCAAGAAAGGCGGAACAGTGCGATTCGGTGATGGCGCTAAGGGAGAGTCACTGCAATCGGAGATGTTGGTAAGGATTCCTCTCACCAAATCTCAGATGTACTTTTGGTCGATGGCTTAACTCACAATCTATTAAGCATTAGTCAATTTTGTGACAAAGGCTTAAAGGTTGAGTTTTATGCCAAGTATTGTCATGTGATTAATCTCACAAATGATAAGATCGTTCTGGAAGGAAAACGTGTTGGTAACATCTATGTTATCCATCTGGATGATCTAAAAGATCAAAACGTGGAGTGCCTTGTCTCTGTCCAAGAAGACAAATGGCTATGGCATAAGAAACTTGGTCATGCCCATATGAGACTTCTTTCTGAACTCTCTCAGAAAGGACTCGTAAAGGGCCTTCCCAAAATTAAGTATCAGAAGGATGCAACCTGCGACTTCTGTGAAAAAGGGAAACAGACCAAAGCTTCCTTTCCTAGTAAAAGTGGTATTTCTACTCAGAAACCACTGGAACTGCTCCACATGGATCTCTTTGGACCAACCAGAACGGCTTCCCTTTCTGGAAAACGCTATGGTCTTGTCATAGTGGATGATTACTCCAGATTCACTTGGGTTTTCTTTCTAGCCTCTAAGGAAGAAACTTTTGAGAAGTTCAAAGCATTTGCGAAAAGAGTTTCAACTGAAAAGGATTCGCACATTCATGCCATTAGATCAGATCATGGTGGTGAATTTGAGAATCATGCTTTCGAAAAGCTTTGTGAAAATCTGGGCATTGCTCACGAATTCTCATCTCCCAGAACTCCTCAACAAAATGGAGTAGCTGAGAGAAAGAATCAAAGCCTTCAAGAGATGGCAAGAACAATGCTCTTAGAAAGTGGACTTTCAAAAGGTTTCTGGGCTGAAGCAGTTAATACTTCATGCTACATTCAGAATCGAGTCTTTCTGAGACCAATTCTGAAAAAGACACCTTACGAGCTGTGGAAGAATAAAATACCAAACATTTCTTATTTCCATGTATTTGGTTCTTCTTGTTTTATTCTCAACACAAAGGACAAACTCTCTAAGTTTGATCCTAAGTCCGATGATGGATACTTCCTAGGATACTCCTCAGTCTCTAAAGCTTACAGAGTATATAACAAAAGGAGTAAAAGTGTTGAAGAGACAATCCATATTAAGTTCAAAGAATTAGTAAGGACATGTCTCAGAAAGATGCTAACTTAGAAGATGAGTTTGAGAAACTCAACATCTCTTCTGAGAAAGCCAAAAGGAAAATTCTTATAGATGATGAGACTGACTTCCAACCCATGGAACAATCATCTCCATCTAAAGAAAAATCTAGTAACATCATCGAAGCTCCAGAACCTAGAGAATCTACTTCTCCAAATACAATGGAACCTAGATTCTCAGAAGGACAAGCTTCTGATGACTCAGAAAGAGAACCTTCTGTGTCTCCTTCTCAGAACCCTACTCCTAAGGGGATTAGAGGCTCAAGAGACTTGAAGAACGTCTCTTAGAACGAAGTCTTGGGCAATCCAGAACGTGGCGTAAGAACCAGAAGGAACTATACAAATCTTGCTATGGTTTCTGAGCTTGAACCAGACTCCATAGAAGAGGCGTTAGATGATCCTAACTGGGTAAATGCCATGCAGGATGAACTTGACCAATTCGAGAGAAATCAAGTTTGGAAACTGACTCAGAACCCAAAGGCAAGAGTGTCATTGGGACTAAATGGGTGTTTCGAAACAAACTTGATGAAAACGGTCAAGTCGTGAGAAACAAGGCCAGATTGGTTGCACAAGGGTACAACCAACAAGAAGGGATAGACTATGATGAAACTTTCGCTCCAGTCGCAAGATTGGAAGCTATCAGAATGTTGCTAGCTTTTGCTGCACACAAAGGTTTCAAACTCTATCAGATGGACGTTAAGTCTGCCTTCTTGAATGGATACCTTTCTGAGGAAGTTTATGTAAAACAACCTCCTGGTTTTGTGAATGATGCATTCCCGGATCATGTATTCAAGCTTACAAAGGCTCTCTATGGTCTGAAACAAGCTCCAAGAGTTTGGTACGATAGATTGAGTTCTTTCCTGCTTAAAAACGGATTCTCAAGAGGGAAAGTGGACACAACTCTTTTTACACTCTCAGAAGACTCTGGCTTCTTGATTGTCCAGATTTATGTTGATGACATAATATTTGGCGCAACGAATGAATGCCTTTGCAAAGAATTCTCCAAGCTTATGCAAGGTGAATTCGAGATGAGCATGATGGGAGAATTAAAATTCTTCCTAGGATTGCAAATCAAGCAAGAGTCAGAAGGGACAGTTATTCATCAAGAGAAGTATACCAAGGAACTTCTGAGGAAGTTTCTGATGGATAAGGCCAAACCCATGAGCACTCCCATGCATCCCTCTCAAGTAATTGACTTGGATGAAGATGGTGAGAAAGTCTCAGAAAGCAACTATCGAGGGATGATTGGCTCACTTCTCTACTTAACTGCCTCCAGACCAGATATCCAACTCAGTGTTGGGATTTGTGCTAGATTCCAGTCTAAGCCTAAGCAATCACATTTAACTGCAGTTAAACGAATTTTACGATATTTAAGTGGAACTACTAATCTTGGTCTTTGGTACGAGAAAGGTTGTTCTTCTGATGTTGTAGGTTACTGTGATGCCGACTACGCTGGAGATAGGATAGATCGCAAAAGCACAAGTGGCTGCTGCTGCTTCTTTGGAAAATGCTTGATCACTTGGTCTTGCAAGAAGCAAAATACGATCGCCCTATCAACTGCTGAAGCTGAATATGTATCTGCTGCGAACTGCTGTTCTCAGATGCTCTGGATTAAGAATCAGCTACTTGATTATCAAATAAGGTACACCAAAATCCCTATCCTCTGTGATAATACAAGTGTTATCAACTTAGCTAAGAATCCTATTCAGCATTCTCGATCCAAGCACATTGATATAAAACATCATTTTATTCGGGATCATGTGCAAAAAGGCGACATTGAACTCAAATTTGTAAATACTGAGGATCAAATCTCAGATATATTTACAAAGCCTTTACCCGAGGATCGTTTCAATGATCTGAAAGGATTTCTCAATCTAAGACGTTTCTAAGTGCTTTGAAATTTAAAAACTCTCTCTTAGAAACCCCCCCTTAGTCCTAGTTTAAACTCTGAGACGAACAATAGAACTAAGCTTCTGAGCTAGAAGTAGGAAAACACAGAAAAACTCTATCTGAGAAAATTTGTTCTCAGAAGACTCATCTCTCAGAAAGGAGATCTTCTGAAACATCTCTCAGAAGGAGGGTTTCTCAGAAGGACCACCTCTCTCAGAAAGGTACCTTCCGAGAAACAAGTTACCAACGGTAACTTTTGGATAAGTGGCAGGAAACGGCTAGTTACAAGCCATGTCTATAAATACTCATAGCATTGTTTCATTTGAGCACTTTACGCTCAAAACTTACCAAAACTCTGCCAAAACCTCTCCTCGCTTTCCAATCTTCATCTGCTCTCTCTCTCTCTCTCTCTCTCTCTTGTTCTTCTCTATCTCTTCTCAAAACTTAAACCTTTCTTCCAAATGGCCGTCTCTGGAGAAATCAAGGGCTTAATGAGAAACAATCTCAATGAGATATCCAAAGATATTCTCTATGACAATGAGGAAATGCAGTCCCTATTCCACAAGACTTATCTCCCACGGAATCTAGCCATGGGAAGGGTCTCAATGTCTACAATCAGGTGGACGAACTTCAATTCACCTTCCTCAAGCAACCTGGATGGCCAGCCATGATGAGTTTCGAGGACGTGTGCTATCCAAATGTGGTGAGAGCTTTCTATTCGCAAATAGAAAGGTTCACCAACAAAGGGGTCAAGAGCAAGATTGGTGACCAACAGATCCGCTTCTCCTCCTCTGACATCAACAAAGTCTTCAAGACCTTGAATGGTGGTGCTGTCATCGCCGACGACCCAGAATGGGTCAAGGAGGTAGATGACTCAGAAGAAGAAGTCGTGACACTTCTGACTGGTAGCAACAGCCTACCACTCAAGGGGGTAAAGGTGCCTCATCTCACGCAAGAGGCCAGAATCATCTTCTCCGTTGTGCAACACACCCTTCTCCTTCGGATTGGAGACATGGGGAACGTTACCACCATGGATGCCTGCCTGCTGTACCACCTGCTGAAGAAGGAAAGAGTAGATTTTGGGAGGATGGTGCTCAACTACATGATGCACCAGGCTCATCCGAAGAGGGCTCTCACAAGTCTACCTTACGGAAGCCTTCTGACCAGAATCCTCGACCATTTCTCCTTCCCACTTGAAGACTATGAATATGTCTTCAACCACAGCAAATTCTCCATGGTCACCTTCAACAACATCAAGAAGAAGAAGGTACCAGAGACGGGGGCACCTAAGAAGAAGGAGGAAGCAAAGCCTTCTAAGGGAGCTGCTGGTCCCAACCAGCCCTCTAAGGCTGAGAAAGGAAAGGAAAAGGTTTCCGATCCTTCAGAAAAGAAGAAGAAGAAGCAAAAGGTGACTTATCCTTCTCCAACAAGGGTGACAAGGAGTATGGCTTCTGAGGAAGCTCAGAAGACTCCTCAGAAGGAACCTACGGTTGTTGAGGCTGCTGAAGACTTAGAAGAAACAACATCTGAGCAACCCATGACCAGAAAAAGGAAAGCACCTCCAACTCTCCAAGTCCCAGACGTGCCACCAGAAGGGAAAAAGAAACGTGGTCGTTTGGTAAAAGCTTACTCTAAAACTCCACCTTTCTTTCTTAAATCTTCTTCTACTTCAATTCCTGTTTCTGATTCTGTTACTGGTTTTAAACCCACCAAATTTAAAACTAAACTCCTGCATTCCTTGAAATATCAGGGAAAGTCTCACAAAGGAGTGGGGATAAAAACCACTCAGAAACAGAGCCCGCCGAAGCCGACGGGTAAAGAAATTGTAGCAGTTACTGCTACTGCTGCCACCACCGCTGCTGCTACTGCTGCTGCTGTTGAAGAAGAAGCAGAAGCTTCTCATCACTCCTCCCCATCTGGGAATGTCTCCCCCACCAGAGAAGACATTCAGGGGCGTGGAGGAAATGTTGCTGATTCCTCTTCCGAGGAAGAAGATGCGGCAAGCTTTCGCATTGAGCATCGCACTCCAGATGCTGGAAGCTCCAAGAAAGAGCCCCAGAAGAAGCCATCTGAGGTTTCTATGGTGGAACTTTCTGAGGCAACCACAACTGAAGTTGCCACTGTGAATGCTGAGTCATTGGCTCAGACGATGCTTGACGTCCAGAAGGCACTGGATCAACCTTCTGAGACTCCAGAAGCTGCTCAGATGCAACCACAACAACAACTACAGCATGAGGAAGCCTTAATTGAACCAACTTCTGAGGTTGCTCTCCTCTCTTCTGAGATCCCTTTGGAACATGAGGAAACTCATGTCTCAACACATGAAGTAGTGCCAGGGACCACCAGCACTGGGCTCAGCTCAGAGGTGGGCGCTGACGCTACCATGGCTGCCGGAGTTGCAGCAGTTGAGGCATTTGTTGCCCACAGTTCCTTAGAAGGAACTCTATCTGAGAAGGACTCTCAGAAGGAACCAGAGGTTCCTCCTCTAGATATCACAGAGGTTCCTCCTACATCCTTTGATCAACAAGGTCCCACCTTCTCGATTACGGACTCAATGATCGGTTCCGGCTTTCAGCTGGGAAGGATGGTAGTCACCCCACCCTCTGTGCAATTTCGGCCTTTCTTTGGTCGAACTGAGAAGTTGAAGTGAATTGAAGCCATGCATAGCCAGATCTCAACCTTCAACCTCTCCGACGATGCTTAGACTTCTGGTGCTATGAAGCAACCATCAGCTAGGCAACCCTCTGATCTAGACCTTGCTCTAGTTTCTGAGGACACTCAAAGGCAGCCTTCCATTGAACTTGCTGCTATTGAAGGTAAAGCTGTCCAAGAAGAAGAACCTCCTGAATATCAAACAAGGGATATAATCGATGAAGTACTTGAGGCTGAAGTCTCTCGTCCTCCTTCATCTCAACCCTCATCTTCTCAACAGCCTTCCACTGCCTCTGAACTCCCTCCAGAATGCGCTCAGAATGCGACTCAGAGCGAGATTCTCATGGAGATATGCCAGCTGCTACGCTACATTGCCAGAAGGCATTAGTTCTAAGTCAATACTGGCGTTTATGTCTTAGCCACCCTTTTTGATGTAACAAAGGGGGAGTAGGATAAATTGATAAAATTTTTGTACATTGGCTATCGTAAATACTAGGCTAGAACTTAGGGGGAGCAACAACTTAGGGGGAGCCAAATATTTTGTATCTTTACAAAACCATAAATGAAAAATCATTATTTTGGCATCTCATGTTTTACCTATTTTATGCTTATCTTGTATTATTTATTTTTTTGGCATCTCTTGATTTACTTAGCTTGGTATTTCTGAATTTCATACATACATTTATCATGAAATACATGCTATGTAATTGATAATCTCAAAACAGTGATCATACATTGCAAACTTGAATTGTTGATTATCACAGCCTTCTAAGAAAATAACGAAGCCTTCTCTCAGAAAGCTAAGTTAGTTTCTAAGAAAGCAAAAGTGCATTCTGAATAAGTTATGAACTTACTCAGAAACACTTCTGAACTTAAGCAAAATTATTATCTTAAGACTTAAGTTGTTATCATCAAAAAGGGGGAGATTGTAAGCTCCAGAACCCTTCTGAGAGAATTAAGCATAATTCTCTTAGAGTTATGAAAGTTTTAATGATAACAAGGTAAGCCATAAGTATAAAATTTTACTTAAGGTTTTGCTAATATGTGCGCTAAGTGTCTCAGAAAGCTTTAAATTATTGCAATGCCATGAGCAAAGACCAAGACAAAACATCAAGTAGCCTTGAAATCAATTGAAAGAATCATAGCGTCAAAGATATCAGAAAGGATGTCTCAGAAGCGCAGAAGGTGAAAACATGTTTCTGAGGAAAGAACACTGTCGCCTCAGAAGGGTCTCAGAAGACCTCGCGACTAGTAGTTCTCAGAAGGGTCTTCCCTCAGAAGGTTAGGCTCAGAAGTCCGTACAACTCTTAGAAGGTTGGACTCAGAAGCAACCAAGTGTCTGGACTCAAGGGAGTGCAAACAGTCTCAGAAAGCTCGCTACAACTAGCCAAGGAAGTGGGAACACGCGCACTGTGCAGTTCTGAAAAGTTCCTCATTTTGCGCTGACTGTAGCAGGGAGCCGTTCTAAAAAGGACACAGCCACATAAGCAAAGTGAAAGCTTCTAATTTCGCGGCTCTTTGATGCCTATATATATGAGTTCAATTCCAGAGCAATGTGACGAAACTCTTGCGCTAAAAACTCTTGATTAAACGTGCAAAAACTCTGTTGAATTGAAAAATCATTTTGCGAAAACTTAGAACTTTCTCAGAAAGACAATTTTTACGAAATTGTTCTTCTAACTTTGCAAAATCTTCTAGTTCTGAATTGGTGTAAATTCTTACATTTGTAAGTTAATTCTAGAAGTCTACTAAGTGTAAAACTAGGTTTGTAACTTAGTCTTGGTAGTTGTTTTCGATCAAAACAAACCTTCGAAAAACGCTAAGCCCTTCTTTGTGTGAAGGCAGTTTTAAGTCCTCTAGTGTTTGAGGCAAAGTTCAAAGTCCTTAATTGTTTAAGGCAAGGAAGTCCTCTGTTGTGAGGCAAGGAAGTCCTTAAGTGTTTAAGGCAAGGAAGTCCTCTAGTGTGAGGCAAGGAAATCCACTTCTGGTTGTGAAGTGGTGGAAGTCCTTTACTTGGTAAAGGCAGTGTTGTCTGAGAAGGCACATTAAGAAGAATATCTAAGAACTCTCAACTGAAGGTTGAGGACTGGAGTAGGTTGGTTATAACCGAACTAGTATAAAATTCTTTGTGTTAAGCTTTTCTCCCTTGCTTTTTACTTGCATAAATCTTTAAGAAAAACTCTACCACGATTCAAATTGAGAGGTCTCGTGAAAACCTTACTAATCAAAATCAGAAAGCTTTTAAGAAACTCAAACCTTAAGTCATTTTCTTAAAATCTCTCAGAAAGGAACTTTCTCAGAAAGACTAAGTTCTCAGAAACTTAATCTTCTCAGAAAGCATTTTCCGCTGCAAACTCTTAATCCTACCTTCTGAGTAAAAACAGCTTTCTAAGTAAAAGTTTTAACAAGCAATTTTTAAAACTTGCACGATTCAACCCCCCCTTCTCGTGCACACATACGCTTTCATTAGTTTCTTTTCATCAATGTTGTTTTTTTCTTTTACTCTGATTCGGAATCTGGTTATTAATAGGTTATTTTCTAACATGCTATGAGTTATTTTTTATTGTGTGATAGGTTATTTCTCAGTGTTGGTTTTTCTTTTGCTTTGATTGTTAATATTGTTATCAATTGGTTATTGTTTAACACACTGGGTTATTTTTCATCATGCTATTTCCTCTTGTGTTGATTGATGATGCTATTTTTTGCAGATTTATTCCATGGGTTTTTGAAAAATGCAATTTTGTTTCGTTTTTGTTTTTTAAAATTGTTTTATGGCTTCCAAAATCAACCTGTTTGTGTGCATTCTTTGTTAGGGTTATTTTTATATGTTTGAAATTAGTTGTTTTTCATTTTCGTTTGAATGTGTTTCTGTTTTTTTTTGTTAAATAGTTGAATATGGGGTTCTAGTCCTTTGGATGGTATTTTCCTTTGAATGAGTTCTGGTATTTTTGTGTTAAGTTCTAATTTTAGTTATCTAAGAGTTGTTGTTGATTATACAATGGTTTGCTTTATGTTATGCATTTGGTTATGTATGAGTACCAATTTTACTTGTGTATGGGTTATTTCCAATCATACAGTAGGTTTCCTTTTTAATAGGTTCTTATTCTATTAATGTATTTGTTAATGGCCACAAAAAATGTGTTCTTTATAAATGAGTTTTTTCACATCCTTTAATTGGTTTTTCTTGTAATTTAGTTATAAATCTAATCGTCTGTGGGTTATTTTTTGACATACAATGAGTTTTTATTTGCAAAATCTACGACACACATCTCATAACATGCCGAGACAAGTATGTAGTTCCCACCAACCACCTCCGACCGACAGAGAGATCAGATCCCCACCCGTTGCACCAACCTGTCTCACATACCTCACGATACCAATGAGTTAATTGCTGAATGTGTTACTGTTAATTTTGAATGGGTTATTGTCATTAGCTGTATAGGTTATTGTACAATGTTAATATGAGTTATTTTACTAATTTGGTTCACTGTTTTTTTTTACTAATATGAGTTATGGTATCCTGGTTGGTATAAAATTGGTTTGCTTTTTGTTGTTGTTGTAAATTTGAATAGGTCATTGTTAATTGTTGTATGAGTTATTGTTAATATTTGGATGGGTTATTATTAGTATTTGGATGGATTATTGTTTGTCATTGTTAATTGCTTTATGAGTTAGTGTTAACTGGTGTATGGGTTCTGGTACACTATTAATATGAGTTTTTAACTAATTGTATACACTTGTGCACTGGTTGGTTTAAAACTGATTTCCAACAGAGTGTGCATGATGGGTTTGTTATTGTTATATTAATGAGTTATATTTTTGTTTTGATTAGATTTGTTTATTGCAATGATAAATCACATTGTCTTGTTCTGGTGGTTATAACTTCAGTCATTGTTGGTTAATATTTTGGTTGGTTTCGTTTAGCCTGCATTTCTTCAAGCGAGGCGTGACGAGAAGATCATCAGGGGGCGACGTACGCACAAATGCGAAAGGATTTATCCCCTGTCTACTCGTCACAAAACATAACACTAGCAAATTCATGGCGTTGCGTCTTGAAAAGAGAAAAATTGAAGAACACTTGACGGCCACTTATCAAAGGAAACGTGAAAGGAAACACAACATGCAACTTAGGAGCTTCGTATGCAGACCTGTCGACGACTGAACTTGAGGATGGTAGTAAAAAGACCAAGTAGAGGACTGATGAGGAATGATTTCTTTTAATTTTAACACTTTGTGGCTTTTACAGAACTTTATTTACATTAGGGGCTTGTTTTACAGCAAATATTTATTTAGATGACATCAATCATTGTAGGTTACTTGCACATACATTCAATGAGTTATTTTGAACCATTATCTGAGTTATTTTAACATGTCAGGTCATTTGTTAGGTGTTATATTAATTTCATTACATTTTTCGTTGAATTATTATCTTCCAGGTGAATGGGTTATTTATGCATATTACCATGGGTTTTCCATTCTAGTTGCACCTGGAATAAACTTAATAATCCTTCGTCTATCTGCATTGGTTTTTTCCATTATCAACATGGGTTATTTAGATGAACTAATATGGATTTGTTTAACACGGTTGAATATCTATATTAAGACAAGTGGTCTACTATATATATTAAATTCTGAAGTTAAATATACAATTGTGGATATGTTTTGAGCTTACAATACTCCCATATGTACTAATGTTGAAATTCCAATTTTTTTCATGAGTCTTTTTCCTTTATTATCGTTGGTTATTTATTTAAACTAATATTAGTTTTTTAAACACGTTAGTTTCCATACCTAAGAGATATCGTTTGTTAATATAATTGGACGAATACATCCATGTAACATAGAACCTGATTAACTCAATTTAGTCATACCTTAATTTGGCATTAGCAAAAAAACACTAATTTTCAATTGAAAAAAATGTTGACGCGATATACCACCAACCTTGATACGTACACTTGCAAAACTAAGACAAACCTATTAATGTGATAGGTTATTTGATATAATTATAATGATTTTTTATAAAATGTACGCATGAGTTATTCGATATGATAAATGAATTTGGTTTATAATCTGTATAGGTTATTGTTAAGTGTTGCATAAATTATTCATAACGTAAAATAAAAGACATGAAATATCCACTAATAGTATCATCATCCAAAAAATATTACATTAAACTACAAAACACAAACGAAAAAATTAACATGCACACATGTGATGGGTTATTTGATATAATTATAATAGGTTTTTATCAAATGTATGCATGGGTTATTCAATATAATAAATGGTTTTGGTTCATGATCTGTATAGGTTATTGTTAATTGTTGTATGAGTTATTTCATACCGTAAAATGAAAAACATAAAATATTCACCAGTAGTATTATCGTTAAAAAAAATTATATTAAACTACAAAACACAAAGAATAAACGAAAAAGTTAACATGCACAAATGTGATGGGTTATTTGATATAATTATAATGAGATTTTATAAAATGTACGCATGGGTTATTCGAAATGATAAGTGGTTTTGGTTCATGATATGTATATGTTATTGTTAATTGTTGTATGGGTATGAGTTATTTCATAACGTAAAATAAAAAACATGAAATATCCACTAACAATATCATCGTTCAAAAAATATTATATTAAACTACAAACACAAAAAAATAAACGAAAAAGTTAACATGCACACATGTGATGGGTTATTTTATATAATTATAATGAGTTTTTATAAAATGTACGCATGGGTTATTCGAAATGATAAATGGTTTTGCTTCATGATCTGTATATGTTATTGTTAATTGTTGTATGAGTTATTTCATAACGTAAAATAAAAAAACATGAAATATCCACTAACAGTATCATCATCCAAACTATATTAGATTAAATTAGAAAGTACAAAAAAAAAATGAACAATGAATTAAAATGCAATAATAATAAACCAAAACTTCTTCTACATGTTGGTCTGTGGTATTCATTTTCATGTTTCTTGAAGCACCCACAAATTTTTAGAAATGTGAAAAGCCATGATGCCACCCCCCGTCGACTCACGAACAAAGCACAATGCAACGTACGATGTTGGGAGTGGCGTGAGTGGCAGTCCGAGGCAGCCAAGGGACGGTGCAAGAGGCGAGATAGTTTCGTTCTGTTCTTCCTTCTATTTTTTTTGTCACTGTTTAGTTCTTCCTTCTATTCTTCGTTTCGGTCTTCCTTTCTGGCAAGCAATAGGTGATGGTTTGTAATGGCAAGTTTGTGCCTCTTCAGTTTGCAATAGTTACATAATGAATGTAACAATTATGAAAAAATGAGAGAGAAAAAAAATATCATATTAATAGGCACGCGTCTAGCCCAAAATTGATGGGTAGTGTTGTTATCTTTTATTGTGCATCATATCATTAAATCCATTTTTTATTGCAATTAATAAGGGTGGCTAATGGTGGCAATATTTGGGTGTACAATAAGCATTGTTGACAAGCGATGTTGGTTCAATAACTATGGGTAAATACTTAATATATTGTTCTTCCAAAATATATTGTCAGCATCTTTTAGTCAAAATTATGTTTATTTTCGTTTCATGGTTCTTTTTTCTATTGTGATTTAACAATGTATTAAATTTTGCATTTTTTTAATTTGTCTAAACTTACATAAAATATATTTTAATCTTCTATAATTAGCTCAATATGTGAATTGCATGCCGGGAGTCATGCTAATAGGTATAATTTAGTGTCAAGAAGAGACAACAATATGTTATCAAAATTGATAGAGAGGTATTTATTCACAACATTTCAACATGTTATGTAACATTTAACATTATTTTAACATGTTATGTTACCTTCCACATGTTATCAGAAGTAATTGTAATTTAATTACATAAATTTGGTTAGATTTTAATTAATATAAAGAATAAGTATATTATTAATTATTTAAGTTTGCTAAGCTTAAAAAGTTTTTCTTGTATGCTCAAAATTTTATTGTATGTCAGTATATTAATTTAAATTTCTAGGTGCTTAACAAATTAAAAACTTTGCCATTTTAACTTTTTCTCAAATTAAATTGGTGGTTCCTGAATATATTAATATAGATTTAATTGAGAATATAATTTTAAAATAAAATATTATTTATAATAATTATAATATATATAGTCAGTTATAATTATTACTATCATGATTCAAGATTACGATATTAAATTTAATTAAATTGATATATGATTACAATAATAAATATAAAATTAGTGCTAAAATTATTCAAAATTACAATAATAAATATAAAATTACAATATAATTTTATTGGTACAAAATTTGTACTATAATAATATATGGTTAGTACAATTAGTATACTTTATTTTAAGATTTTTATGTGACTTGATGTGTATATTTTTAATAAACCATCTAATTACATTAACAATACTGGTTTTTATCAAGACCTTTAGTTATATTTTTTTACGATTAAACTATATTTTTATTTTTATGATAAACAATCTCACTGCACGACACGAACAATAAATAGAATTACCTAATGTTTATAGCTATGTATTTTAAATGTCACATCAATTAAATAGGGGTAAAGAATTATGTTCAAAATCATTGCCAAGCACAAGTAATGTTCCTACAGCAGTAGAGAACCTTCTTAACTCAGACTTGTCTGACAATGATAAAGGTACTTGCAATTTTTTTTATGTAGATGAAATTATCAAGGACAATATCTTGAAAATAACGCATATGGCATTTTTCGTGTAGTCATAAACGCTCATGATAACTCTATATTGGAAGAATATATTGATTTTCATGAAATGGAAAACACTGATAATACCATAGGTGAGTGCCACTCAAATTTATTTTCTATAGAATTCTTCATGGTTTTATCTTAAACTATCAGGAGAGTTCTATTCTATGTTTAGTTATATATGTGGCTAAATTTATTGCTCTATCTCTTATTTTCTTTTATTGGTTTATTCCAGAAGAAGCTGATAATGTTCAAGAGGATGGTAATGTTTTGTGATAATAAATATTTAATATATGTACAGTAATGTCATATATTAAATGATATATCATTCATTATAATTTTATTAGTAACCACTTCAATTATATCGCAGATGTATGGGACATAGGTGATCCAATATATGAGTGTGAGTTCTGTAATGCTATGATGTGGTCAGATGAAAAACTTTCTAAGACAAGAAAATACATTCGGGCTATGTTGCATGGAAGAAAAGGTTCAATTTCCAAGATTGCAAGCACCCCCCGTGCACTAATTGATTTATATAATAACAAGGATGTGAGAAGCATACATTTCTTGAAGAATATAGATCATTTAATAATATGTTCTGCTTCACATCAATGGCTGACAAAGTGAATCACCAAATAAATAAAAGCACTGGTCCACCAATATATGTGTTAGGTGGTCAAAACCATCATTCTATTGGAAGTCTTCTACCTATGGAGAACTTGAGGCCAAAATTTGCTCAGTTATATATATATGACACAGAAAATAAGGTTGATAATAGAATTAAAACCTTAAGGTATGATTCTACTTATTTGTCTTACTTTTATCATGTTAGGAAAACCTTAAATCCATAATAAGCCAAGACCACTCATATTGAATCATAGAGAAAGAGATATAGAAACAGAATGCGGAAGCGTACCTGATGCCATAGAAATTGATTGATGCTTTGGGTCTCTTTAATTCATGATCTACAAGGTTGATTTGGTTCTTGATCTTCCAAACTAGTGAGTGCTCCTTAGGGTTCTACCTCTCTGCTGATGGGATAACAGGAAAGGAGGCAACACTCACAGTTTGGGGACCATAACCCTTTTATAAACAAACATAACCCTAGTTTCTAATTCAGCCCATCATAGAATTAGTAACTGGGCCCAAATGGTATCTACACA
Source organism: Aeschynomene evenia (assembly GCA_013621005.1). Classification (NCBI taxonomy): domain Eukaryota; kingdom Viridiplantae; phylum Streptophyta; class Magnoliopsida; order Fabales; family Fabaceae; genus Aeschynomene; species Aeschynomene evenia. Next base: position 27,198 of record RYYW01000078.1, on the reverse strand, counting down.
TATAAAAGCCCAAACTCACTTAATAAGATGTTTATGCCCATACACTAATACTAATTTAAATTTACCAGATCACTTTAATATTGGGCTAAACTTTATAATAGCACATATTTATATTTACACTAAGTCCATAAAATTCTAACAATCTTCCACTTGGACATATGTGTATATATAAATACAAAACCGTAACTTTATGAGCTCTAAATTTGCTATTATGTCGAAAACATTTTTAATCAATCTCGTCCATCAACTATGTTGATATAGGACCAAGGCAACTTTCGTCATATTTTTCATAACTAAGTTTTCCATGATCACAAATATCATCACAATTAAATGACATAGATCAAGCATGGATGTGTAGCATGGAAATTACACGTAATGTGATCACACATGCCTATTTCCAACTGGTCCAAACTTTATTCTTTATGAGATCAAATTAAATAATCCAGAGTGATAAATAAAACAAAAAACTTTATTTCTGCAGAAAATATCCATAAACTTAAGGTGTGTCTGTGAAACACATGAGCATCCAAATACATACTCCCACTGAAACAATATATCATATAAAATGATATTACACCAAAATGAGTACTGAACTCATGAAAGACCATAGGTTTGATTTCCTTAGTAAGCGAATCCGCAATTTTGGAGTTTATGTTTATATGCTCTAAAGACACCTTAATCACTCTGTATTTTCTTAAATAATATGATTATAAACAATTTGTCACAAAATAACATAAGTGGTCTTTCAACTTTATTTAAGAATTTGCAATTATGTGACAAAATTACATAATCATATTAACTTGATGTTTCTTAATGAGCAAGAAGCTCAAATGCTTGGTGAAAAGAGCAATGAATGTCTGATTGACACTCTACCAGAATATTGTTCTTCCAACAAGCATATAAATATAACCAAAAGTGAATCTATAATTCTCTTGGCATATGACAAAGTCGGTATCTAGATTCTTGATGATCTCTAACTTCACCCGACTTCTCGAATGTGAGCATGTGATGTTTTGTTCTTTAATGAAACCATAAGCCTTAGTTGGTTGTTAACCAATAATTTATTTTCACATTACTCAAGTATCTTCCTAACACTCAATAATGTACACAATATCCAAACGCGTACAAAATTGAACATGCCTCAGACTTCCAACTTCTAGAGTATAAGAAATCTTTTGCATTTCTTTAACTTAAGCAATCATTCTTAGGGTACTCATTGAGACTAAACTTGTCTCCCTTAGCAATATGGATATTATGTGTTCTGCAATTCTGAATGTCAAATATCACGAGTCCCTTAAAATGGTAGCTCTTTTGCGACAATTCAAAAATAGCTCGAGATAATCTCGACACATCTGAATTCCTAATGCAAAAGAGACTTCCCAAGATCTTTCGTATCAAATATCTTTGATAGACTCCTTTTGATATTGTGAACCAAAACTTTATTATAATTAGCAAACAATATATTATCAACATGTAATGTCAAAATATATGTTCTTCCACTGAACTTATGAATTACAAAATCATGTCCTCATTTATCTCAAAGCCAAATGAGATAATAATTAATGATATTTGTAATAACCTTTACTAGAATTTGGGATCTGGCATAAGCTCATTGATGATTAAACCATATTCTTTATATTCATCTAATGAAACTTATGATATTCATATGCAACATATGTTAGAGTGAAACCTTTTAGAACAAGACATGCTTTATCTTTCTCCACATTACCTTTTGAACCTCCAGATTTAAATATTAATCTGTAACTAATGAGATTCATACCTTCAAGTAATGAGATAAGTACCTAAAAGTCATTGTTCACCTCTTCACTCTTGACATCAATCCACATTTGAGAAATGAATGTACTTTTCATGTCTTGATGAAAGTTGATTAAAACTTTTTCTTTCACCAATCCATTTCTTTCTTATATTTCTAGAGGAACATAATAACATAATTTTTTTCCTTTTCTCTATTGGATTGCCTTAATAACATAAGTTCTTGAGTCTATTGAGTTTGCTTTTAAGTATATTTTCCTTAGCTTGATTGGGGAAAGCTATCAACATTCTTTTTAACCTTATCTCTCCCCTCAAACTCAATATCCTCAATGAACTAAATATCCTTAATGATGCAGTGAGATCATAATAACTTTATACCCCATATACCAAAAAATTATCCAACTAAGCAGTTGTTGACCATCTTTATATCCAATTTTTCTTTATTTGACTGACAAAATACATCTTAATCAGACAACTCCAAATGTATAAAAGCCTTATACTGAAAAAAATATTTTCAGTCTGAAAGTTCATAAGAAGTTTTGGTCACTACCTTAGTTGAAACTTCATTAAGAATATAAGTTGCAATATTTTATTCCTTAAATATATTTACAACTAAGACATCTCATAGGAGGTAAAGGTGTCATAATCTTAAATGGATCATGTTTTCACATAAAAATAAATAAATAAAAGAGCTCCAAAAAAAAAAAATAATTGACACCTAATCTCTTTCTGATTATTTATTTTTCTAGATAGACATTGCGACTTAAATAGCCCAATACCATACCGAAAAGAGAAGTATAGTTTTTCTCATATGTCAAATATGACTTTCGACAATTCATCCTTTATGTGTCCCAATATTATTAGAAGTGATAGCCAAAATTTATATATACATATAAATTTTGTTTCCTGCGCTATTTCTTCTAAAACGGACAAATGATAGCAACTTTATTCCTTTCTTTATATTTTGTCCTTAAAGGTGTTTGCCAAATGAGTACTTTTATTCTAGTCTTAACACACTTCTCTTCTTCTTTTTTTTTTTTTAAAAATAGCTTAGTTATTTTTCCTTTTATCAGTTACAATAACTGACATTAAACCAAATAAATTTTGCTTGAAGAGAAGTCAAAACTAAATGCACAGACACATCATTAGATAACTCTAATTTTAATGCATTTAGTTTCAAAACAAGATAAGACATATCCATGATGTACTCCCTTAGATTTTGTTTTCCTTAACACTTTATTGAAAACAAGTTCAATAAAATCGCACTTGTTTTACCTTATTGTTTTTGATAAAACCCTTAGAAAATAATAATTATCTTGACACTTAATACCTTTTCCGGACAATTAGCCCATGAATATCTATATAACTTCATGCTTCAAGATCATAAAACTTATGCAATCAGAATAGTCTCACTTCTCAAAGTTCTCCATTTTTTTTGTTTAATTTCCTTATGAGAACCTTTATCCATAAGAGAAATTGGCTTATTCAAACCTTAGTGCACAATCCAAGATCAAACAACCATAATAGGAACAATAATTAATTATATTCCTATTCCTTAGTACTAGTGTAATTCAAAGCATGAATAAAACAATAATGGCAGATAACAGAAACATATATAAAAAATAAAAAATATAATTAGAACAAAACAATATACTCAAACAAATTTTATAAATTCAAATAATGGTGGGCCCATCACAAGATACCTAGCACAACATTAATATTTAGTCTTTGGACAGAAATATTAACTTGTAAGTGGTACTCTCAATGTAGTAATGAAGTATTGATAGTAATTCCTGTCAAGCAACAAGTTCATCTTTGGACAAACATGTTGCTCACATGGAGCCTAATAACCACCACATACTCATTGCCACAATTATAAGCATAATTCAGCCAGTTATAGACCTTCCTTTGGGCCGATCAATACCCGTATGAATTCTGAATAGTAGTTAAATATTGATAATAAATCCTGTCAAATAATAAGTCCATCTTTGGATCGACTTATCATTCACATGGAACCTAACAATTATAACATATTTATCACTACAAGTGTGTGCATGTAATTCAGCCAAATATTGATCTTCCTTTGGGCCGACCAATATTCGCAAGAACTACTTACTCCTAATTGTCCTAATGTTCCAGTATAAATCAACCTGCGCAATAGAGGCTACTTTGGCAGCATATCACTTCAATCAATCTATCATAGAACTCATATGATTGTTGCCCAAATCCTTATGTAACAATGTTATAAATTTATATTCATTACTCAAGTGAGCAGGAAATTTGCCACCAAATGTATTGACCTTCCTTTGGGCTGATCAATACTTAACGAATTGCATGCCAACAATTATCCTTATTTTTCAAAATAAATTGACTTACACAACAAAGGCTACTTTGGCAGCATATTGTTTAGCCGATTTACTCCAAAATCCAAAATTATTTACAAATCCTAATGCAACAATCACCATAGTTACTCTATCATGTTTCCCAATAGTCCTTATAAGTACTGTATCAAAATAAAGTACTTGTAATACCTCGGGTATTCTGAGTTAGTTTGAGTAAGAGATCACGGTGCACCGGGGAGATAGAGCCAAGTGGGCCCCACCTCCCCACCCCTTTTCCCTTTTTCTTTTCTTTTCTCTCTCTCCCTCCCTCACTTCCCGTAACCCTCCCCCACCCTCTCTTTCTTTCTTTCCTTCTTTCTTTCTTTCTCACCCTTTCTTCCATCCCTCTCTCAAATCCCTCACCCAACTCCATTAATGTTATAGATCAAGTTAGCCTTGCTCATCTAGTGTATTGTGGGTAAGTGTAGAGTATTTCTTTTTCTCCATTGATGTTTATTCTCTTCAATTTTCGGATTTTGGGGTTTAGGGTTTGTATTTGGGATTTTGGTTTTGGTATGGATCTGAGGATTTTGATGTGTTCTCTAGGGTGTCAACCAACTAGGGAAGCTCCGGGTAGCTCATCCTAGCTCCGGGTGGTGTCTTGGAGCTCATTGGAGTAATTTATGAGTAATGGGTTATTTGTGGTTTATGTATGATTTTGATTGATATTATGAATTTCTTGCTATGATAGTTGATAGGGATTGAGATTGGTTGATATATGATTGATATTGCATGTTGGTTATGTTTGATTTGGATGGGTTGTGGTGAAAATGTGGATTGGAAGATGAATTTCGCGTAAAAACGCTGCTGTTTTTCGTCTCTGGACTAGTTGTAATCGATTACCACGTATTGGTAATTGATTACAATGTTTCGAAACGTTAGAAATTGAATTTTTGAGGTCTGTAATCGATTACACGAATTGGTAATCGATTACTGTAATCGATTACAGCAAGGATGTAATCGATTACAGTCTGGGAAATTTTGCGAAAATTTTATTCCAGGACGAAATTTGACACTAGTAATCGATTACAGGCCCCTGTAATCGATTACACCAGTATTGAAACTCTATTTTTAAGACTTTAACTCAAAATTTTCATATTTTAAAGTTAGTTACTCAAATCCATTCGTTCACCACTACCCCAAACTTATTACTTGGATGTTTATGATGTCGTTGTATTTATGATATGATGCTGAGGATGTGATGATGAAACGATGATGCATGAGTGCTATGTAAATGTTGTGAAGATGATGATGAATTACTTATGCTGTGATTATGAATGATATGTGCCACTAACAACGCTAAATAAGATAAAAATTGAAGGAATTAAGAGATGGTAAAACGACCTGAGGAGGGGCATAGCTCGCGGGGTCGTAAATGGGAAACCTGATGAGGGGCATAGCTCGCGGGACATCCATACTTCCTATGAACATGAGTCGGGGCCGAGCTCCAGGTGTTCATAGGTTAAAAGCTACCAAGATAAAGAGACTGTATAAGAACGATATAATCGATACATATATGTTATTGGTTTATGTGTTGTATGTGATCATGATTTGTTGCATAAACTGTTTTTAATATTTTATTCACTGAGCGTATGAATCACCCATTCATACAAACCATTTTCAGAGTCAGGTGCAGATCAAGGGATGGACTTGTCCGTACCTCCGAGCTCTTAGCTATGGTGAGCCTCCTGGTTTAGAGGCAATAATAGTAGTAGAGAGAGTAGGTCTTGTGCTCCATAATGTTACAGACAGGGTTCCTAAGTATCATTATAGCTAGTGTGTATGTTGTGGTCTATGTAAGACTATTTATATTTGTGATGTATTGTTATGAGATGAAATCTATGTATGGTGAAACCAAGGATTGAATGACACAATCCCCATGGTGTTTATATATATATGTATGTATATGCATGAAACGAGTGTTGTTGATATTGAGTATTTTGAATATGTAGATATTATAGCAGGTTAAGGCTGACATGGGACTTGATGTCCCATGTGCCGGTCACGTACCCGGATTGGGTCGTGACAAAGTTGGTATCAGAGCCTAGGTTTGAGTTTTGTAACTTATGGAGCAATTGTTCTTTAGTAGAGTGACAATAGTGTAAATGGTTACCGGCCCATTTTCACAAAATTGTGACTCTAAGGAGGACAATCTTAGGATGTCATCGTAGGATCTTGTCAATATAGGTTTTCTCGTCGTTGAATCCCTACTACCTAGGGATATGCACACCTGGTGCAGTGTTTTTGATTCTTTTGTTTTCTAAGTGATATGCCACCTTGATAAGAGAGAGGATGTTACCTTAAGGATATGCTTGGTAGGGGGTATCCCCTTGTTAGGGAACCCTTACCCTTTTCATAAGGATGGAATGTAGACCATCCATGCTGAAACGATAAGAGAGATTCATCGAGTGCTTAGCACAGTGATATAGATCTTGAATAGTCGGAACCAGAGAAGCGGCGAGATGTAACCCTACATGAAGAGGGCACCACAAGGACGTGAACCACAACCTGATGACGGGAAGGAAGTAAGTCTGGAATTCTGCCTAATGTTGACCGCCGAAGTTTTCAAGAGACCCCATGGGCGAAGACCCTCAGGAGTTTTACACAGGGCTACCCGAGTTCTATAGGCCCTTCGATGTCATGACGATGTTGGACGTGGATATAACACCCTACTTTATATAAGGAAATGTTGTTCTTGGTACGAGGTGTTAGTGAAAAGAGGCAAATGACTGGATGTCACCGCCGGTGTGAGAGGAGTTCGTCAAAGTCTTCAGAGGAAGGATAGTCTTGGATATTCAAGAAGGTTGTTAGCATAGTAGTCTTTAAGATCAAGCAGGTCCTATTTATGTTGGTATTTGGGTGCGTTGTAGAGTCCAGTTGGGTTATATGGCTATGCAACTCATGAAGTCACCTGAGAAGGAAGAGAGTCAAGCGGATTATGAAGGCGCTAAGGAAACCGATGTGTTTTGATCTATATATTTCCAGATAAAGAGAGTGTCTTTACCTAGGGTCATGGGTGCTGGCCTTAGTATTGAGAGCATACAAGGGGAGTAAGGAGTTAGTAGAAGTTTGGAAAAGAGGAACAAGAGTAAAGGATAATATCTAGTGAGACTACTTCGAGTGAGCCTTAAAGTTATTGGGACCGCTGTTTCACTTCAAGAGGAAGACTCGGGTTGGTGAGGACCGCAACTAGAGACAGGTCAGGTTGAAATCTTGATGCAGCAGTGTGTTTCCCCCATCGTGCGTTGGTTAGGGTCGTTTAGACCTCATCGCCTCTTTGGAACTTGTGCAAGAGGTTTCATTCAGGGTTATACCGTCAGACTCTGAACATATGTGTTGGATTTAATCAGTCGAGTCACCTGGTGGTATGTCATTGCTTAGTGGGAGTCCTCGACGCATACCTGACTCGATCTATCCTTCGGATACCATCCCCACTAGTCGTGTCGTCGGATAACCTTTCGGGCAGGTCTGATAGAGGGAAAGCAAGAGGAAGTTGTGACGGGAACCAAAGAGGTGGATTTTGATGTTGTCGTGGTATGTGTCTTAGTTGCCTTATGTCATGCATCAGAGATTTAACGCTCCAGGCAGGTAGGATTTGTTTCCCTATGGCGTGAGCCTTGTGTCTCAAGAAGAATAGTGTGTGATTCATGCCTCTTTGATCTCGTCTCGGCGTGCTACGCGATCTTTGGATTGAGCGACTTCCCTTGGATAGGACGGGTTATGGTAAACCCCAAGAAGGAGAGAGCAATCCGGCAGTAGCCAAAGACCACATCTCTAACCAGGAGTTTCTTGGACTTAGTCAGTGTTGCTGACACTTCTGTTCAGGATTTCTTGGCAACAGTGGTACCGTTGACACAGTCAATCGAAGATGGTGTTCGCTCTCAGTGGTCAGAAGTCAATCAGAGTTTCCAAAAAGCTTAAGGAGTGCGTGAGCACTACCTCTATTCTTATTAAGTCAGGATCAGGAGGGCCCCAGTGTAACGATGGTTCGAGTACAACATTCGAGGATTCTCTTGGGAATCATGGAAAGGTGTTGCCTATGTTTAAGAAAGTTAAAACAACGTGAGTAGGGACATTTCACCCGCGAATGGAAGATGTTTGTAATGAAGTTTGCTATTGAGATCTGAGGACACGTAGGTGGACACGATGTTTGAGGATTATGTGCAATGTTATTTATCAGCTGGGAGGAAGCTAATAAGGTTAGTTGTTGATGTAGGAGACCGAAGTCCATGTGTTGATTATCTTTTTTATTGTGTCTACGGTCAAATCCTAGTGGATGAAGTATGTCAGATGAATATGAAGGGGTTGCATTTTAAGTCAGGAAGACAAGGTGTAATTCTAGCACGCGATGAGACTTAGTGGTGTTGATTCAGATCAATATGTCACAGTGAGAAGATCCAAGGATGAAAGAGCTTAAGGTTAATGATGATGATGTAAGAACTTGGAATTTTCATTGGAATCGGAAAAGGGACGTTAAGGTTGAAGTAGGAGTTTTGGTGTACCAACACATGTGACTTGAGAAGGTTGACTGTAAACGACACCCACAATGTTATTTGTTCGGATCACCCAAGAAATGTTAAGAGGTATTGAGACCGGAATGAGTTATTTAGTGGGAAGGCATGAAGAGAACTGTGATAGCTTGTGTTTCTCGTTGATTGCCATATCAGCGGGTTAAAGTTGTAACCGACGGTTTGGTAAGGGTTGACATAGAGTTGGTGACAACCTTACCTTGTAGATTTTTGCAGCGTTTAACTTTATATGGTTTACGGTGTGCGGGATGAGCTAGTCGGCTCATGTCATTTGGGAAATGTGACTTATGTGGTACTCGGTTATGTTCACCTCTCCGGTGATGTTATTGTACAGCTACATGGAACTCCCTTCTCTAATGTTTCAAGCCGAGAGATTCAGTTCATCTAGTGTTGTTGGAGCAAGTTCGGGAGGTTCGTAGAAACCGTCTCGATCTTAACAATGCCTTTCACCTCAGACTGTGAAGGCAATTCAGATTCTATAAGACATGCTCCAGAATTGTGAACGTGATTTTGGGAGAAGTTCGAGATCACGTGTGTCCTTGGTTTGATCTTCTGGTAACATCAGTAAGTAGACCAAGTGTTGGCATGACTTCTTCTTGAGGTTTTATAAGAGGGAAAAGAAAACGGAATCTGTGTGGAATGTTTCGAGAGTGACGAAGTAGCGATTTTGGGTTTCGACTTAGTGAAAGCCGAAGGTAGATGATAACGACAAGACATGAAACTTGAGGTTCCCTTTAGAGGGTCATGTGCCCCTTTGAGTTGTGGAAGGAAAGAATGTGATGAGATTTGGGAAGTTATGGAAGTTTTGTCCTCCAGATATTAGACCTTTGGGGAAAAAGTTATCCGACCTATCTCGTGTTCTAGAGTGTCAAGTGTTACCCTTGGCTTAGCATGGGCATAGGAGTAGGAACCGATATTGATTGTTGATCGACAAGTGAGGAATCTCCGTTCTAAGGAAGTGGCTACAGTGAAGGTGGTTTGGCGGAACCACTCTGGTCAAGAGACTACGTGGGAGCCCGAGGAAGCCATACGGAATAAGTATCCGCACCTCTCTCATGTTTCGGGTAAACTCTTTTCCCTTCTGTGTTTGAATTCGGGGTCCGAATTCTTTAAGAGGGGAAGATTGTAATATCTCGGGTATTCTTAGTTAGTTTGAGTAAGAGATCACGGTGCACCGGGGAGATAGAGCCAAGTGGGCCCCACCTCCCCACCCCTTTTTCCCTTTTTCTTTTCTTTTCTCTCTCTCCCTCCCTCACTTCCCGTAACCCTCCCCCACCCTCTCTTTCTTTTTTTCCTTCTTTCTTTCTTTCTCACCCTTTCTTCCATCCCTCTCTCAAATCCCTCACCCAACTCCATTAATGTTCAAGATCAAGTTAGTCTTGCTCATCTAGTGTATTGTGGGTAAGTGTAGAGTATTTCTTTTTCTCCATTGATGTTTATTCTCTTCAACTTTCGGATTTTTGGGGTTTAGGGTTTGTATTTGGGGTTTTTGGTTTTGGTATGGATCTGAGGATTTTGATGTGTTCTCTAGGGTGTCAACCAACTAGGGAAGCTCCGGGTAGCTCATCCTAGCTCCGGGTGGTGTCTTGGAGCTCATTGGAGTAATTTGTGAGTAATGGGTTATTTGTGGTTTATGTATGTTTTGATTGATATTATGAATTTCTTGCTATGATAGTTGATAGGGATTGAGATTGGTTGATATATGATTGATATTGCATGTTAGTTATGTTTGATTTGGATGGGTTGTGGTGAAAATGTGGATTTGAGGATGAATTTCGCGTAAAAACGCTGCTGTTTTTCGTCTCTGGACTAGTTGTAATCGATTACCACGTATTGGTAATCGATTACAATGTTTCGAAACGTTAAAAATTGAATTTTTGAGGTCTGTAATCGATTACACGAATTGGTAATAGATTACTGTAATCGATTACAGCTATCTGGTAATCGATTACTGGACGAAATTTGACACTAGTAATCGATTACAGGCCCCTGTAATCGATTACACCAGTATTGAAACTCCATTTTTAAGACTTTAACTCAAAATTTTCATATTTTAAAGTTAGTTACTCAAATCCATTCGTTCACCACTACCCCAAACTTATTACTTGGATGTTTATGATGTCGTTGTATTTATGATATGATGCTGAGGATGTGATGATGAAACGATGATGCATGAGTGCTATGTAAATGTTGTGAAGATGATGATGAATTACTTATGCTGTGATTATGAATGATATGTGCCACTAACAGCGCTAAATAAGATAAAAATTGAAGGAATTAAGAGATGGTAAAACGACCTGAGGAGGGGCATAGCTCGCGGGGTCGTAAATGGGAAACCTGATGAGGGGCATAGCTCGCGGGGTTTCTCAGTATGATGTCTGATGAGGGGCATAGCTCGCGGGACATCCATACTTCCTATGAACTTGAGTCGGGGCCGAGCTCCAAGTGTTCATAGGTTAAAAACTACCAAGATAAAGAGACTGTATAAGAACGATAGAATCGATACATATATGTTATTGATTTATGTGTTGTATGTGATCATGATATTGTTGCATAAACTGTTTTTAATCTATTATTCACTGAGCGTATGACTCACCCATTCATACAAACCATTTTCAGAGTCAGGTGCAGATCAAGGGATGGACTTGTCCGTACCTCCGAGCTCTTAGCTATGGTGAGCCTCCTGGTTTAGAGGCAATAATAGTAGTAGAGAGAGTAGGTCTTGTGCTCCATAATGTTACAGACAGGGTTCCTAAGTATCATTATAGCTAGTGTATGTGTTGTGGTCTATGTAAGACTATTTATATTTGTGATGTATTGTTATGAGATGAAATCTATGTATGGTGAAACCAAGGATTGAATGACACAATCCCCATGGTGTTTATATATATATATATGTATATGCATGAAACGAGTGTTGTTGATATTGAGTATTTTGAATATGTAGATATTATAGCAAGTTAAGGCTGACATGGGACTCGATGTCCCATGTGCCGGTCACGTACCCGAATTGGGTTGTGACAGTACTTCAAATTTTTTTTTTTATAAAAAAAAAAACCAAATCAGATATTTTAAAAATAGGGAACCACACACGCTAGAGTTAAATCCGTATTGGCATCTCAAAAGAGAGACATGAGAACTAACATGCCAAAACAAATGGGAGATTAACACAATGTCAAACCAAATAGGAGAACACACATCCTAAAACTCAAATCCTGATCATAACATAACAATAGCAGCAATAACAATTCAATCCAAATTCATGTATAATATAAACAATAAAATACACAAAATAAGATATATAAAACCGAATAATATAATAATATAATTATATAAACCAAAAAATCAAAAAAATCCATTTTACTATATATATATATATATAAATAAATAAATAAAAGAAAGAACCAAAATCCTGAATATCATGATGATGCATGATGACAAAAAAGCTAGACATACAATCTGCAAGAGAATAGCATGAACAACGCTATATATTATATATATAAGCCAAAACTCAATTGATAATATTGATACCAAAACATCACCGTAAAGTCAATGTCATAGACACATATATATCTCGGAAATCGAGAATTCAAATATAAAAAAATATATATATATATACAAAAATAAACCAAAACAAATAACACGATGACTATATATATATATATATATATATATATAAGCTTCAAAACAAAACTGTAGCATATGATCGGTGCATTGTTGCCATCGTATGAGATAAATGGTTATTTACAAAACCCACCAGATTAAAATCAAAAAGCCAATCGACAATCAGGAAGCAAGAATCGACAGTAAAAAAAAAAAGAGTTGGTTCTAAATTACAAACACCAATACATTATTATTTTTCTCAATAATTCAATCATGAGTGGCTCTGATACCACTTGTTAGGAAAACCTTAAATCCATAATAAGCCAAGACCACTCATATTGAATCATAGAGAAAGAGATATAGAAACAGAATGCGGAAGCGTACCTGATGCCATAGAAATTGATTGATGCTTTGGGTCTCTTTAATTCATGATCTACAAGGTTGATCTGGTTCTTGATCTTCCAAACTAGTGAGTGCTCCTTAGGGTTCTATGATGGCTGTGTCGTGTCAACCATAAATTTAATTATTTTTAAAACCAAGTTCCCCTAATATAGTTTAGTGGAAACCAAGGTCGTCTCTCACAAGGAATGGCTAAGAGAGTAATACACAAGACTAGTTATCTGACGGTTTGTCACAATTGGGGGGTTTTTGTGTGCAAGTTAATTAAATTGGAATAAATTGAAAATAATAAAAGCATCAGTTTATGGGGGTGGAACATTCATTAGGGTGTCAATCATTGGCTACAAAAGAATGCATGAGTTGATTAATTACGCCGGAGTTAGATCTAACTCCTTTATTGTGATTCTAATGATTAATTGCCTAGAATGGGATTAATTAGTGAGATCTCACCTTTAGTTCCACTCTCAACAATTATTAAAGCCAATCACATTAATCTAATTAAAGAGACTAATCAGCCAATTAATTACTCATTACCAATTCCTAATATGTCATGCATCAATTAATCAACTAACACATAAACATATGTCAATGAATTAGCCAACTCAATCGAGTAAGCCAAGACAAAGGATTAAACACATAATTTAAGATCTCAAATTACATGCTAAGGATTGATAATGAAAACTTATGCAAGATTAAGAACAAAGCCTCAAATTATCCCAATGATGTTCACACCCTCACAAACCACCAAGAAATTTAGCTACTCATGGCAAGAAATTAAAAGGCAAGAAATAAATTGGAATAAAGGAAGCAATTAAGAACAAAGCAAGAAATTAAATGCAAGATGGAAAAACGAATAACTGAATTAATGATAAAAGAGTAACTTACAAAACCCAAAGAGGGCTGGACGAATAACGTTGAAATGCAAATAACTGAGCTAGAGCTAAACTAGGAAAACGGAAATCCTAATGGGAAGAACAATAACTCTAACTAGGAAAAGAAAATAAGTAAAAGTGGAGGTAGTGAGTGGTTGGTGTTTCTGATGCATTAGCTCCCTTTAAATAAGATGAGCAGCCTCCAAACCCTAATCAATTTGGGGCCCCAACTCGTGCATATAGGGTTTCTGCTGTGACAGAGTTGCGGCGCGGCGCTGGGGCGCGTTACGGGCGCTGGAGCGCCAGCGCTGTGCACGTGACAAGTTTAAGTGAGTCACGCGCGCTACGGGCGCTGGAACGCTCGATGCCTGTTCTGAAATCCACTGCTCTGCTTCTTGCTCAGTTCCTGATGTCTACAGCTCCAATAATACCTGTGACCTGCACTAAAAATACGAAATATCCAAGATCAAGTGCAAAGGTCATCCTTGAATTGTAAAAACATCATAAAACTTGTTATTTTAGCCTTTATTTCTATTAAGCTCAGATTAATCTCAAGTTGAATTAAATACAGTAAGAGGCCAAAATAGAGCTAAGAATTGCACACAATCATCCAAATTAAGGGCATAAAATATTGGTAAAAACCGCGTTATCATTCTACCTCTCTGCTGATGGGATAACAGGAAAGGAGGCAACACTCACAGTTTGGGGACCATAACCCTTTTATAAACAAACATAACCCTAGTTTCTAATTCAGCCCATCATAGAATTAGTAACTGGGCCCAAATGGTATCTACACATATAAAAGCACATACTCACTTAATAAGATGTTTATGCCCATACACTAATACTAATTTAAATTTACCAGATCACTTTAATATTGGGCTAAACTTTATAATAACACATATTTATATTTACACTAAGTCCATAAAATTCTAACATATCATATTTTTTAACATTATTTTTTATCTTAGAACTAATTATGGTTCAATAATCTTTTAATACAGGATGTATCAAGGTGATATTGAAATCATATCCCTGACACTTTCAACTATTCAATAATGCAGGTCTCTTGATCAAGTGAGTTCATTGGATGATGAGATAATATAATTACTAAAAGATGTGATAGATGAATGTAATGTTCTAGCAAAATCATTCAAATGTGCTCGTGATCGCTTCAATGATAGGAGCTTAACTGACATTAATTAAGATCAAATTGATTAGGAGGAGAAATAAGGATGAAAGAATATATAATTTACCAACTGCTTCTAAGGTTTCTGTGTTAATCGTTGGTGATGTTCAAGATTTGAATGCTGATAGAGACATCATTATCGAGACTAAATCTAAATCCTTACAACGTATTAATGTGTTGCATCCATCTTATTTGGCTCTTCAGTACCCTTTGTTGTTTCCTTATGGTGAAGAATGGATTTGAAGAATGGTGAAGTTTTTGGGAAAGCAATAGGTTGTAAGTATTCTTTTATGGTGAAGTTTTTGGGAAAGCAATAGGTTGTAAGTATCCATCTTACAAAACTACCCCAATTAATAAAGGATTTGAAGAATGGTGAAGTTTTTGGGAAAACAATAGGTTGTAAGTATTCTTTTATCCTACCACTTTGTAATTAAGATGTTATTTCCCTAATTATTTTCATGTTAGTGCATTTATTATCTTGTGATTGATATATATATTATTTTTCAGATGTTTGCACAATTGAATTTAAAAAACGCGGACTTCCTCATGCACATATCCTTTTGTTCATGCACCCTGCGTCAAAACCTCGATTTCCTGATGATATAGACAAGTATATTTGTGCAGAGATTCCAGATAAAGAAACTAACCCAAAGTTATATGCAACAATTGATAAATATATGGTGCATGGTCCTTGTGGATCTCTCAACTCAAAATCTCCATGTATGCAGAACAAGAATTGTGTCAAGTGTTATCCTAAGAAGCTAAGATCTACCACAATCATTGATGATGTTGGATTCCCAAAATATAGGAGAAGGGATGATGGCAGAACGATAAAAAAAAAAGGAATTGTGAAGTTGACAATTCTTTCATTGTGCCCTATAATCCAAATCATCTTATGAAATATGGTTGTCACATCAATGTTGAGTATACATATCAAACAAGCTCTATCAAGTACTTATTCAAGTATGTTCACAAGGGTAACGATAGAGTGACAGTTTCCATATGTCATAGAAGTGATTCTAATGAACAAATGGAAGTTGTGGATGAAATTAAAAATTACTATGATTGCATGTATATATATATTTCAGCTTGTGAAGCTTCTTGGAGATTGTTTGGGTTTGACATACAGTCTAAAGAGCCACTAGTAATTCGACTTCCTTTTCATTTGGAGAATGAACAATCTATGGTGTATAAGGATGATGATTGTATTGAAAATGCCTTGGAAAAGGTTGAATCCAAAAGGAGCATGTTTATTGGGTGAATGGAAGCAAATAAGAGGTTTGAAGAAGGTAGAAACCCTACTTATGCTAAGTTTCCTACTAAGTTTGTATGGAAAGAAAATGGTTCTGCTTGGGCTCCGAGGAAGCTAGGTTTTGCTATTGGAATGATAACTCATGTTCCTACTTACAATGGTGAAGACTATTATTTACAATTTTTGTTAAATGTACAGAAGGGTTGCAGAGGATATGAAGACATCAGGACAGTTAATGGGATAACACATTCTTCATTCAAGGATGCCTGTTTTGCTTTAGGTTTGTTGCAAGATGATAAAGAATTCATTGATGCTATCAAAGAAGCAGCAAGTTGGGCTACTGGTTTTTACCTTGACGACTCTTTGTGGTACTCTTAATTTCAAATAATATGTCTAACCAGAATTTGTTTGGAACCATGTTTGGAAAGATCTTTCCGATGACATACTCTATAGGGAAAAGAGGATTCTACAGATTGAAGGTACTAAATTTTTCATTGACAAATTGACATTTATTTTTTATATTATGTATATAAATATTAATAATTGATTATAGTTTTATAATCTGTACTGATTTTGTTTAAAATCACTAAGAATTATATTGTTTTTATCAGAGTTAATCTTATATGATGTTGAACTGGAGCAATTAACACTTGATTTAATTGAGGAAATTTTGGCAATCTAATGGTAGAAGTCTTTCTCAGTTCCTTCCCATGCCTAAACCATCAGGGAGATCTTTTGATGAATATCAAAACAAAATGATTGTTGATGAATTAAACTTTGACAGATTTACTTTAGCTGAGATGCTTGATAACATGCTCAATTCAACTACATATGAGCAAACGTATGCATACATCAAAATTATCCAAGCTGTTGATGCTAACAATGGAGGTTTTTTCTTCTTATATGGCTATCGCAAAACTGATAAAACATTTGTTTGGAATATGTTGTTTGCATGACTTAGATCAAGAGGAAATATCGTTCTTAATGTTGCATCAAGTGGAATTGTGTCATTACTTCTGCCTAATGGACGGACTGCTCATTCAAGGTTTAAAATTCCTCTACATATAACTGAGGATTCTACGTGCAACATCAAACAAGGTACACCTCATGCTAAGTTATTCAGCAAAGCTAAGTTGATTATATGGGATGAAGCTCCAATGCTTAGTAGATATTGTTTTGAATCTTTGGACAAATGTTTGAAAGACATTTTGAGACATGATACTTCATACAATGTTAATTTGCCATTAGGGGAGAAAGTAGTTGTCTTGGGAGGTGATTTTAGACAATTTTTACCGGTGATTCCAAAGGGAACAAGGCAGGATATTGTTTTTGCAACAATTAACTCATCATATTTATGACCTTTCTGTGAAGTCCTTACTTTATCAAAGAATATGAGACTTACTACAGCTTCCAATGAAAGAATGAACAATGATATTAGAGAATTCAATGATTGGTTGTTAAGAATTGGAGATGGTCTTGAAGGTGATTGTACTGATGGTGAATCCATGGTTTCAATACCAAAGGAGCTCTTAATTCATGATAGTGTTACATCCTTAGATGAGTTAGTTGATTTTGTGTATCTAAATATCATTCAAGAGATAACCACTATGGAGTATTTTAAGGACAAATGTATCTTAGCTCCTATTCTTGATATAGTATGTGATATCAATACTCATGTCATGTCATTTATTTCAGGAGATCCGAGCTCCGATTCTATTTGTATTGATGAAGGTAACATGGAATGCCAATTGGAGGCATTTAGTACATAAATGCTAAATGGTCTGAATTATTCAGGACTTCCACCCATAAGTTATCTCTAAAAGTCGGTGTTCTAGTTATGTTGTTGAGAAATATTGATCAATAAAATGGTTTATGTAACGGAACAAGGTTACAAGTTCGAAGCTAGGGTCTTATATGTTGTTGAGTGCATCATTCTTATCGGAAACAAAGTAGGTGAGATTGCTTTGATACCAAGGATGACAATGATACCAGGTAATGAAACCCTTCCAATTAAGTTCAAAGAAGACAATTCCTTTTAATAGTGTCATTTGCTATGACCATAAACAAATCTCAAGGGCAAACACTATCTCGTGTGGGATTATATTTGCCTAGACCATTTTTCACCATAGACAATTGTATGTGGCACTATCTAGGGTGAAAAATAAGGAAGAGCTTAAAATACTTTTGCGCAATCATCAAATTTTCCTACAAATGCACGACCAATGTCGTCTATAGGGAGGTGTTTGAGAAGTTAAAATAAGGTATGCAATCATAACCACATATTATTGTCTTATATATATATACTACTTCTTTCTTCATATTCTAACGGTGTATGGATGAAGGATCTCTCTAATGCATGATGAACTAATGAGTATTTGATAGGTATGAAGAATACAACATATATTGTTTTCCACGAAATGACCCTACTTTATAATAAATTTTCACTTCTTTTGCAGGTGGTTCATATAATGTCATTTGAATGCACTAAATTCTACAACTTATGATGTTTTAGCCTTTCAATATATAATTGATAGATATCTCTATATTTTTTGGTTTAACAAACCATACATATTGGGTAGTACATGCAATTTAAAATTTTATATCATTTGAATCTTTATGTTAATTGTGTAAGAATAAATATACCAATGAGTTAATAACTCGTGCATCACATAGATATTACCTAGTAATATATAAACTAAAGGAGAGAAAAATACAACGATGCACTTTATGAAACTCCGACAACCATGAATGACATGTTATATCGCCCAAGAAACAGAAAAAATATATAATATAAACAAAAGCAAACGATTTATTTATTTATTTTGACAGTGAGCAATCAATTTAATTTATTTATTGATGCGTTTCAAAATTCGTCAAATTGTAGCTTTATTTAATTTAATTTTGATTGAACAATAATAAAAATTAAAATAAATAAATACTCATTAAAATTAAGATAATAAAAAGGAGAAATGCTCATTGTACACTCATAATCAGTCACCAATCAGCCACTATCACTTTATATACGGTGGGTCCCACACGATAAAATAATGCAACTATAGAGTGTTCATTGCACATGAGTCCCGTGCAAGTGACGCGCGTGAATAAATATAATTAACAATCATTTAAATAGAAAATCAGATTTAATCCAATAAAATAAAGACCATAATTCAACATTAAGGGGTGAATACTCTAAATAAAAATCAGATTTAATCCAACAAAATAAAGACCATAATCCAATATAATCTCACCTGTAATCCAACATCCAAGGGGTGAATATGGACTATAAATAAAAATAAGATTTAATCCAACAAAATAAAGACCATAATCCAACATAATCTCAACTATAATCCAACATCCAAGGGGTGAATATAGACTCTAAAAAAATCAGATTTAATCCAACAAAATAAAAATCATAATCCAACATAATCTCAACTATAATACAACATAACAACAAAAATAAATATGTAGCTTCTTCTTTGTAGTGTAGTTTGCATCAATGGCCAATAACAACAACAACATCAACAAGAAGGAAAAAGAGAAGGACCTTGAGTTTATGTTTGATCAGAACGATGAGGATGGCAACGAAGGTGAATAGCAGGAAATTGAAGCTGTGAAGTTCGAGAGTGAGAGCAGCAGTGAAAGTGGCAGTGATGATTAATATGAACTCTAAATAAAAATCAGATTTAGTCCAACATAATAAAGATCATAATTTAACATAATCTCAACTATAATCCAATATTCAAGGGGTGAATATCTACTCTAAATAAAAATCAGATTTAATCCAACAAAATAGAGACCATAATCTAACATAATCTCAACTATAATCCAACATCCAAGGGGTGAATATGGGCTCTAAATAAAAATCATATTTAATCCAACGAAATAAAGACCATAATCCAACATAATCTCAACTATAATCCAACATCCAAGAGGTGAATATGGACTCTACATAAAAATAAGATTTAATCCAACAAAATAAAGACCATAATCCAATATAATCTCAACTATAATCCAACATCCAAGGGGTGAATATGGACTATAAATAAAAATAAGATTTAATCCAACAAAATGAAGATCATAATCCAACATAATCTCAACTACAATTCAACATCCAAGGGTTGAATATGGACTTTAAAAAGTGTCAGATTTAATCTAACATAATCTCAACTATAATCCAACGTCCAAGGGGTGAATATGGACTATAAATAAAAGTTAGATTTAATCCAACAAAATATAGACCATAATCCAACTTAATCTCAACTATAATTCAACATCCAAGGGGTGAATATGGATTCTAAAAAAATCAGATTTAATCCAATAAAATAAAGACCTTAATCCAACATAATCTCAACTATAAATAAACATCATAACAACAGATAAATATGCATTTAAGCTTCTTCTTTGTAGTTTAGTTTTCTTTGTAGTTTAGTTTGCAGCAATGCCCAATAACAACCGCAACAACGTCAACAACAAGGAAAAAGATGGGTGACCATGTTTATGCGAAAATGGAAATTGGCAAGAGCGGGTTGGTGTTTCCGAAATCAACATCGAGTCTTCTTCGAAGGTTTAAATTGATGGGTGAGCAAAGCGCGTGAGGTGAGAGAAAATTTATTTTAAATAAAAAATACGGTGGAATAATTCATAGTTAAATTATATATGTATTTCGTATATTTATACGATGGTGGGTGATTGGTGGTGTACATGTAGCATACCTTAATAAAAAGATAGTTACTATAAATTATTTATTTATTATTTTTAAATTTTTTTATAAAATATAACGATTTTAATAAATACTAGCGTTTTATCGGGCATTTCGTGCCCGCTAAGCCGCATTTTTTTTTTGTCGAGTCATATTATTTATTTTTTTATAAAATGGAGAAAAAATAAAGTAAATAGTAAAATAAATAACTTGAAAATTGAGGTTGTTATCTTTTACATTTATTAATTTTTTATAATTTTAATTTTAGAATTCAAAAAATAACTACTCAAATGAGTGTGGACACCAAAATTGTAGTTATTTTTACCAATCCCCTTTATATATAGTACTAGTCTATAACCTGTGCGATGCACGGAATCGTTAATAGTAAAGAAAATATTTAATTTATTTAGAAATAATAGAATTTTAAACTATTTAAAAGAATGAAAATAACATATTTCTAGATTAATTATATAGTATGATGAAAATTATATACATCGAGTTACAACAAAATTATAAACAAATTATGCTAATTGTACTGATCATATATCATGATATTTAGATAAATAATATAAATAAAATGTAATCTGAATTGTTTAAATAAAATATATATTTTTTCGAATTCTAGTTCAAATTTTATTGCTTAAAACTAAATCTAATTTAAAAGATAATTAATATATATGAATTGAAAAAATATAATTCATTGTTTATAATCAAATATGAACCAACTACAATAAAATTATATTTATTATTATAACTGATATATTTCTTAAATAGAAATTTTGAATGTAAAATATTTTTATTGTTAAATAAATAACTTATAAAAAACTACTAATTAAAATAAAATCAATTTCAAACAATCATAGTTAATTATATCAACTACTATTATTGTTAAAAATGATATTTTTTTATAAATTAAAATATAACAAATATTTTCTATCAAAATAAATTTCATAATTATCTACTCTTGCAAAAGATATTATTGAAAAATATAATATGAATCATGAAAATAATATGATTCAATTGAAATTATGAATCGTATATGATGATAAATTACACTTATTACAACTATTAATGATCTTTTTTAATTGAATAAGAATTATTCTTGTTTTTTTCTTGAAATTCTATAAATTAATTATGAATTGTTCATTTTAAAAAAAAAAGTGATATGATTTATTAAAATTTAATTTCGACTCATTATGTCCATATATGATTCAACCATGAATTTGAGATCATGATTAATAATATATCATAATCAAATATAATAAATCAATTAGATAATTATATAATACATGAACTTATATTACAATATTATTAGTAAGTTAATTAGTTATTATTTAATTAATTCTAAATATTTCTATTTTAAATGAAATTTAGTATATCTTAAACAATATTATTCCTTTTAAAAATATAAATTATTCAATATTTATCCAAAATTTACAAATCATGAGTAAAAATAAATTCAAATCAAAATCAATCAATTAATTTTATTTATTAATATCAATGATTTGATATTAAATTTAAAATAAAAATTTAAAAATGAATATAAAAAATAAATATTATACTCTCTAATAAATTTATTTAATCTAATTTTGATTCATATGCTAATAATTTTAATTGATTATAAATATTGCATTATTACAAATAATATATTCTTTTAATACATAATCTCAATAAAATCTGTTGCTTTATTTTTTAAGTACTCATCATTTGATTTGTAGAAAAAAAATTTCAGCTATTACATCTAATTCATGAATAGTTTTAAAGTAGATTAGACATATATGATTATTGAAAGTAGAAAACGAACAATAATAGTAAGAAACTTATGCAAATATTTTTTAGAGAATATTTTATCTTGATATGTTATCTAAATCCTCATTTGGTTTTGATAATAACAAAACTAATGTAACTTTTATGAGTTTACATTGAGAAGCTATAGTGGATGCATTTGTAATAGATCAGAAGCTCTTTGTATGAGAAACCACTGTGAGATTGTATTGTATATGCTTCGGGTATTGTAATGTAATATTTGTAATATAAGTAATAGAAGCATAGTGATAGGATTAGTAGTGTATTAGGTTATATAATGTATAATCTTGTAATATACACTTGAGAAATCGATAAGAAGATCTTCAGAAGCACAGAAGATGCTTCAGAAGCTAGGAGGATATTTCAGAAGCACGGAAGCGTGGTCACAAGCTCAATGAGATTCTGAAGAATTGAAGAAACCGGTTCAGAAGCTTAATGAGGTTCTGAAAGGTTTGAGAAGCTGAAATAAAGACTTAATGAGTTTCTAAGGGAATTTTACTGCACGTGCTAAAAGGAAAATAAGAAGGAAGTTTAAATGTAATTAGATAACTCTTATCTAGTTTCGGTTAATTTCCCGCCAAGAAAAAATGGATGTTGTAAATTGAATTGTAATGAGCTCTCTATATAAAGATGAGTCTCAAGTTGTAAAAAGACGATAGAATCACACACGAAAGATCATAATAGAGAAAAGGCAGAGAGATAGAAAAATCACTCTGAGAGAAAAGAAAGGGCTGAAAAAGAAAAAAAGAAAAATCTGAGAGAGGCTCAGATATACTTTGAGAAGAAAGAAAGAAAAAGAGTCTTGTGCTACATCGAGAAAAAGAAAAGGAAGAATGGGCTCAAGAGAGATCAGGATAAAGTTCTGACTCAAGATCAAAGAAGAAAAGAAGGAAAAGGAATTTCAGAAGCTAAAAGATTCTGAAATTGATCAAGCTTTAATGAAGTTTGAGTCTTAGAGAAGATCGGAAGCTGACTGTAAATCAATTTTTGAAGCATTGGTTCGTGGATTTTGTGATCAAGATACAAGGTTCTGAAAAGTCCTTGGTGTGATTCAAGGCGGAAAATCTTTCTAGAGGGGACATCTAGAGAGTGGAAAATCTTCAGAAGGAGATATTCTGGAGTGTCGAACCTGAGAAGGTTGCAAAATATATTGTGTATTGATACCTGTGTATTGTTGATACAAATTCTAGTGGAACTCAATCTTGAAGGATGGAAGAACTGGATGTAGGCACAATTGGCCGAACCAGTATAAAAATTGGTCCATTTCTCTATCTCTAATCTGTTTACATTTGATTGTGTTGATTGCATTTCATTGCTTGTTTGTTCAGAAATTGACTTGGTAACATCAGAAGCTGATTTTATTTGAATTGTGTTAATTCAATTTCTGGAAAATATTTCAAGAACAATCTTTAATCAATCTAAAAGTTAAAGAAACTAAAGTAAAAGGAATCTTTATGTGAGTAACCTTGTGATATGTGATATTGGTTATCTGGGTATTTGGAATTTGAAATAAACAATTTAAAGAACTAAATTCAGAAGCTGTGTCTTTGTTCTTTGCATAATTGTTGTTTAGATTCTGAGTGTATGTGAAAGATATATCATATAGCATATTGTTAATTGATTGATTGTGAAATACTAGTTCAGAAGTTAATAGGTTCTGAAGTCAGAATCTGAAACAGGTTCTGAAAGTAAAGTTCAGAAGCTATTTCGGAAATAGTTTAGAAGTTGTATTTTCTGAAAGAGTTATTTCTATTATTGCTTTGATTGTTTCAGAAGTTTGATATATTAAAGAGTTGTGATATTTGTGATCATATTCCGCTGTGCAAGTTTAAATACATATTAAATCATTGTTAATTGGCATATTGAATTCTGTGTATGTCAACATAATTGATTTAAGTTCTGAGATCACAAATTGTATTTTTTATTTTATTGTTTTGACTAATTCTTGACAAGTATCAAAGACTTGATCAATCTTTGAGATTTTCAGAAAGTGTTATAACAATCAAGAAACAAATTCGAAAAAGTAGACACAACCAATTCGCCCCCCCTCTTGGGTTGTGTGAAGCATAGCTTGGAGGTGTTTCTCAAGAGACCCTCACATCATCAGATATGATATTCAATCTCATTGAAAATTACAATCTTAAATGAATTTTTGCTTAAAGATTTGAATATTTGAATTGATATGTGTCTCTAATTACATCAACTTTTCCAAAAATAGAAAACTAACATGTATCTCTAAAATAATTATTATGAAAAGATTTTAAAATATAAATTATTATATATTTAAATATTTGAAATCATATTCCAATATAAATACTACAAAATAAAAATAACAAAGCTACAACCTAAAATTGATTTTATTGAATAAATATAGGAAAAAATACAAATTAAAAAAAAATAGAGAGATAGTAAAAAAGATAATTAAAATTCTTGGGATAGAATAAGACAATCTTTCCTTAATAAAATTTTAAAAATAATCTTAATCTTTTAAATAGGTAGATACTTATCTCATTTTTATTAATAGAATAAATTAAAAACATTATGAAAAAATATGTATAGTTTCCAATATAAACATGTTGCTTAGAAAAATAAATTGGATTATTTTAAAACAATATAAAAAATTAAAATTTACTCAAAATAAAAATACCAATTGATATATGTAATAGTTATTAAAAAACAAAAAGTTTTTCTCTTTAATTAAAAATAAAAAAATATATACTTATAAGCAAGTTGACATTTTTTCTCTTTCTCTGCAACATAATTAAAATTAAAAAAATGAGTATTCAAGTTGAAATCTAAAAAAATTATTTCATTTAAAAAATAAAATAGTAAAAAACAGAAAGTTTTTATTTTTAATAATAAACAAATAAAAATGAATATCCATAAAAAAAATTGGTTAAATTTTTTCATTCCTTTCAACAAATAAAATATTAAAAAAATAAAGCAAGTAATTCATGTCTTAATAAAAAAGTATTTAATTTAAAATAGAAATAAAAATAGTAGGAAAAAGAGAAAGTAAAAGAGAACCATTTGTAGTCATAGGTTCAAGTCGTTGTCACCACTCACCAAAACAAAGAAGAGGGAAAAGTTTAATCTCTTGAACAAAATAAAAGAATTAGAAAGATTGATAAATAGAAATTGATTATAAAAATAAATAAAAATATAAAAGATGAGAAGGATAAAAATATTAAAAAAAATGTATAAGACTCATAAAAAAGAAAGAAAATAAGATAATAAAAGAGAAAAATAAAGAAGAAAACAAAAGAAAGAAAGAAATAATAAAAAATAAAAGGAAAAATGGAGGAGGAAAAGAAAGTTAAATGAGGTGAGAAAAATTTTAAAAAAGAGAGAAGAGAAAAAGAGTAGAAGAAAAAAAGAAAAAGATGAAAACCAAAAGACAAAAAAAATGTAAAGAATGATGAAAGAAAAAAAATGAAAGAGAAAAAAGGATAAAAAAAATAGAGAAAAATATGAAGGATGAGGAAGAAAGTAAATGAAAAAAAATAGACTAAAAATAAAAGAAAATAGAGGAAGAACAAAAAAGAAATGGTAGAATAAGAACAATGAAGAAAGAAGAAAAAATATAAAGTTAGAGGGTTGATAAAGTGGAGAGAAAAAATGGATCTGTAAAAATGAAGAGATATGCTACGATAAAATATGTATATATAAATCTGATTTGATAGAGAAATCTTCTTCAATAATCTCATTATTTAAAATTAAATTAGAATTGAAATTATATCATATATATCATATCATATATGTGATATATATTTTATTTAAATTGATTTGATTGAAATATATATGATGAGAATATATATATGAGATTATGTTTTGATTTTATTATATTGATGTTTTAATTGACATTTAATAGGTGAGATACCAAATGTTAGCTCCAAGAACCCTTTACCTCATCATTGAAGGTTTTGAATGATAAAATTCTTAATTAAAATAAAAGTTTTAATTTGGTTGGACTAATGGTTTGTTAAGTGTGTTTTAGGATCTAGTTTATTTGACAAAATAAAAAGACACATCTTGACCACCATGAGCATCATAGTGAAAGCGTATGTGTGCACGAGAAGGGGGGGGGGTTGAATCGTGCAAGTTTTAAAAATTGCTTGTTAAAACTTTTACTTAGAAAGTTGTTTTTACTCAGAAGGTAGGATTAAGAGTTTGCAGCGGAAAATGCTTTCTGAGAAGATTAAGTTTCTGAACTTCTTCTGAGAAAGTTCCTTTCTGAGAGATTTAAGAAATGACTTAAAGTTTGAGTTCTTAAAAGCTTTCTGATTTTGATTAGTAAGGTTTTCACGAGACCTCTCAATTTGAATCGTGGTAGAGTTTTTCTCAAAGATTTATGCAAGTAAAAAGCAAGGAGAAAAGCTTAACACAAAGAATTTTATACTGGTTCGGTTATAACCAACCTACTCCAGTCCTCAACCTTCAGTTGAGAGTTCTTAGATATTCTTCTTAATGTGCCTTCTCAGACAACACTGCCTTTACCAAGTAAAGGACTTCCACCACTTCACAACCAGAAGTGGATTTCCTTGCCTCACACTAGAGGACTTCCTTGCCTTAAACACTTAAGGACTTCCTTGCCTCACAACAGAGGACTTCCTTGCCTTAAACAATTAAGGACTTTGAACTTTGCCTCAAACACTAGAGGACTTAAAACTGCCTTCACACAAAGAAGGGCTTAGC
>RYYW01000077.1:0-222220 GCA_013621005.1 Aeschynomene evenia | reverse complement strand
TTCAAAAGGGGTTACTGGTACTTTCATCGAACCCACTTGGAAGATTTAGCATGCCAAGAAGAATGGATTTTTTTGTGAGGGTGCTAGCACTAGGCATCTTTGGCCTTGTGTTGTTCCCCTCTGCTCCGAACATCATAGACCAAGCTGCAATGGATGTTTTCTACGCTGTGGAGCATAAGAAGAGAAACACTGTGCCGACAATATTGGCAGAAACCTTCCTCACTTTGAGTTTTTGCCATCAGAAACAAAAAGGGAAGCTCAGATGTTGCTTGCATCTCTTGTACGTATGGATCATAACTCACATGCGTTCGGAGAACCACCTCAAGAACACCTCTGATCCGCTAAGAAGTTTTCATCTCATCCCAACCAAGGTTCTCGAAGTGCAAAATGGAAAGAAGAGTTCGACAATGTGAAACGACAGGTCATTCAAGTGGGTGTGCCGTGGTATGGGCGGGACAGAGGAGAGATTATCTACAAGTGTGGAAAGTTCCGTAATGTGCCGCTTATGGGACCGAGGGGTTGCATAGCATATACACCAGCATTGGTACTTAAACAGTTATGTTGGACACAGAGGAAGCCGCGAGAAGAGCAGTTGGGAGGACTCCAGTTTTGGTATAATGAGGGGGACAACACAGACAAGTTATCGGGGAGTATTCAAGAAGCGTGGAAGGATGTTCACATGGCCGGTAGAAATGAGTTGGGAAAACTGTTGGTTATCACCACTGCTGAGCACACTGCATGGAGAGAAGCGAGGAGAGTATATCAAGAGGCACCTAATGCTGGGCGTGGTGAGAGGGATAATGAACGATTGGCTGAACATATAGAGATCATGAAGGCTCAGATGGAACTCTTGGAAAAACAGAAGGATGCAGTGAAAATGGAACTAATTATTGCCAAAGACCTGTGTGAAAAGAGGACAAGGGTGATTGAACACTTGAAGGATGAGATTGCAGATACCCCGGTGAGCAATGAGTTGAGGTTTAAACGGCTTGAACAAGAAGTCCAAAAGTGTACGAAGGAAAAACATGATTCTTTGCAAAGGCTTGGGCAGCTGAAGAAGGAAAACGAAGGGCTGAAAATGAGCACCAGTCAGTTGAGGATGGTCATGAAGAAAGATCATGAGAAGTTAGAAAAGAAAGCCAATCGTGAAGAGCAATTGAGAAAAGCTCTGGAAAAGGAGAATGAGGAGCTAAAGGCAAAGTTTGGGCAAGAAAAACGATGAAGGGAGGAAATGGAAGCTAACCTTTATGACCAATACTGCGAAAAGGTTGAACTAGAGCATAAGGTTGGAGAGTTGTCCAATACTTTGGCACAAATGGCAGTGGAACGTGAACATGAATGGGCTAATTTTGAACAGTGTCGAGACCAACTGCATCACACAG
Organism: Aeschynomene evenia; assembly: GCA_013621005.1. Lineage (NCBI taxonomy): Eukaryota > Viridiplantae > Streptophyta > Magnoliopsida > Fabales > Fabaceae > Aeschynomene > Aeschynomene evenia. The sequence continues at coordinate 220,838 of RYYW01000077.1, read as the reverse complement.
AGAAAGCGGGAAGGTTCTGGAAAAAACAAGTAGTGGATTGGGCTATGAAGGCTGTGGGACTGGAGGAAGAGCGTGCAGAGTTCACTAAGCAACTAGATCATCATGCCACGAAACTGGCTTACCACTTTGAGAAGGCTGAACAAGAAATTAGTCAAAGTCTCAAGTTGCGCCTCCCAAAAGTGAAAGTGTATGTGTGCACGAGAAGGGGGGGTTGAATCGTGCAAGTTTTAAAAATCGCTTGTTAAAACTTTTACTTAGAAAGCTGTTTTTTTCTCAGAAGGTATGATTAAGAGTTTGCAGCGGAAAATGCTTTCTGAGAAGATTAAGTTTCTGAGAACTTAGTCTTTCTGAGAAAGTTCCTTTCTGAGCAGTTTTAAGAAAATGACTTTAAGTTAGAGTTTCTTAAATGCTTTCTGATTTTAATCAATGAAGTTTTCACGAGACCTCTTAATTAAAGTTGTGATAGAGTTTTTCTCAAAGATTTGGACACGTAAGGAGTTAGGGAGAAAAGCTTAACACAAGGGATTTTATACTGGTTCGGTTATAACCAACCTACTCCAGTCCTCAACCTTCAGTTGAGAGTTCTTAGATATTCTTCTTAATGTGCCTTCCCAGACAACACTGCCTTTACCAAGTAAAGGACTTCCACCACTTCACAACCCGAAGTGGATTTCTTTGCCTCACACTAGAGGACTTCCTTGCCTCACACTAGAGGACTTCTTTGCCTCACAACTGAGGACTTCCTTGCCTTACAACTGAGGACTTTCTTGCCTTAAACACTTAAGGACTTTGAACTTTGCCTCAAACACCAGAGGACTTAAAACTGCCTTCACACAAAGAAGGACTTAGCGTTTTTCGAAGGTTTGATTTGATCGAAAACAACTACCAAGACTAAGTTACAAACCTAGTTTTACACTTAGTAGACTTCTAGAATTAACTTACAAATGTAAGAATTTACACCAATTCAGAACTAGAAGATTTTGCAAAGTTAGAAGAACAATTTCGTAAAAATTGTCTTTCTGAGAAAGTTCTAAGTTTTCGCAAAATGATTTTCAATTCAACAGAGTTTTGGCACGTTTAATCAAGAATTTTAGCGCAAGAGTTTCGTCACATTGCTCTGGAATTGAACTCATATATATAGGCATCAAAGAGCCGCGAAATTAGAAGCTTTCACTTTGCTTATGTGGCTGTGTCCTTTTCAGAACGGCTCCCTGCTACAGTCAGCGCAAAATGAGGAACTTTTCAGAGCTGCACAGTGCGCGTGTTCCCACTTCCTTGGCTAGTTGTAGCGAGCTTTCTGAGACTGTTTGCACTCCCTTGAGTCCAGACACTTGGTTGCTTCTGAGTCCAACCTTCTAAGAGTTGTACGGACTTCTGAGGCGAACCTTCTGAGGGAAGACCCTTCTGAGAACTACTAGTCGCAAGGTCTTCTGAGACCTTTCTGAGGCGACAGTGTTCTTTCCTCAGAAACATGTTTTCACCTTCTGCGCTTCTGAGACATCCTTTCTGATATCTTTGACGCTATGATTCTTTCAATTGATTTCAAGGCTACTTGATGTTTTGTCTTGTTCTTTGCTCATGGCATTGCAATAATTTAAAACTTTCTGAGACACTTAGCGCACATATTAGCAAAACCTTAAGTAAAATTTTATACTTATGGCTTACCTTGTTATCATTAAAACTTTCATAACTCTAAGAGAATTATGCTTAATTCTCTCAGAAGGGTTCTGGAGCTTACAATCTCCCCCTTTTTGATGATAACAACTTAAGTCTTAAGATAATAATTTTGCTTAAGTTCAGAAGTGTTTCTGAGTAAGTTCATAACTTATTCAGAATGCACTTTTGCTTTCTTAGAAACTAACTTAGCTTTCTGAGAGAAGGCTTCGTTATTTTCTTAGAAGGCTGTGATAATCAACAATTCAAGTTTGCAATGTATGATCACTGTTTGAGATTATCAATTACATAGCATGTATTTCATGATAAATGTATGTATGAAATTCAGAAATACCAAGCTATGTAAATCAAGAGATGCCAAAAAAAATAAATATAAAGAGATAAGCATACAATAGGTAAAACAGAGATGCAAAATAATGATTTTTCATTTATGGTTTTGTCAAGATACAAATATTTGGCTCCCCTAAGTTGTTGCTCCCCTAAGTTCTAGCCTAGTGTTACGATAGCCAATGTACAAAAATTTTATCAATTTATCCTACTCCCCCTTTGTTACATCAAAAAGGGTGGCTAAGACATAAACGCCAGTATTGACTTAGAACTAACTGGCCTTCTGGCAATGTAGCGTAGCAGCTGGCATATCTCCATGAGAATCTCGCTCTGAGTCGCATTCTGAGCGCATTCTGGAGGGAGTTCAGAGGCAGTGGAAGGCTGTTGAGAAGATGAGGGTTGAGATGAAGGAGGACGAGAGACTTCAGCCTCAAGTACTTCATCGATTATATCCCTTGTTTGATATTCAGGAGGTTCTTCTTCTTGGACAGCTTTACCTTCAATAGCAGCAAGTTCAATGGAAGGCTGCCTTTGAGTGTCCTCAGAAACTAGAGCAAGGTCTAGATCAGAGGGTTGCCTAGCCTGATGGTTGCTCCATAGCACCAGAAGTCTGAGCATCGTCGGAGAGGTTGAAGGTTGAGATCTGGCTATGCATGGCTTCAATGCACTTCAACTTCTCAGTTCGACCAAAGAAAGGCCGAAATTGCACAGAGGGTGGAGGTGACTACCATCCTTCCCAGCTGAAAGCCGGAACCAATCATGGAGTCCGTAATCGAGAAGGTGGGACCTTGTTGATCAAAGGATGTAGGAGGAACCTCTGTTATATCTAGAGGAGGAACCTCTGGTTCCTTCTGAGAGTCCTTCTCAGATAGAGTTCCTTCTAAGGAACTGTGGGCAACAAATGCCTCAACTGCTGCAACTCCGGCAGCCATGGTAGCGTCAGCGCCACCTCTGAGCTGAGCCCAGTGCTGGTGGTCCCTGGCACTACTTCATGTGTTGAGACATGAGTTTCCTCATGTTCCAAAGGGATCTCAGAAGAGAGGAGACCAACCTCAGAAGTTGGTTCAATTAAGGCTTCCTCATGCTGTAGTTGTTGTTGTGGTTGCATCTGAGCAGCTTCTGGAGTCTCAGAAGGTTGATCCAGTGCCTTCTGGACGTCAAGCATCGTCTGAGCCAATGACTCAGCATTCACAGTGGCAACTTCAGTTGTGGTTGCCTCAGAAAGTTCCACCATAGAAACCTCAGATGGCTTCTTCTGGGGCTCTTTCTTGGAGCTTCCAGCATCTGGAGTGCGATGCTCAATGCGAAAGCTTGCCGCATCTTCTTCCTCGGAAGAGGAATCAGCAACATTTCCTCCATGCCCCTGAATGTCTTCTCTGGTGGGGGAGACATTCCCAGATGGGGAGGAGTGATGAGAAGCTTCTGCTTCTTCTTCAACAGCAGCAGCAGTAGCAGCAGCGGTGGTGGCAGCAGTAGCAGTAACTGCTACAATTTCTTTACCCGTCGGCTTCGGCGGGCTCTGTTTCTGAGTGGTTTTATCCCCACTCCTTTGTGAGACTTTCCCTGATATTTCAAGGAATGCAGGAGTTTAGTTTTAAATTTGGTGGGTTTAAAACCAGTAACAGAATCAGAAACAGGAATTGAAGTAGAAGAAGATTTAAGAAAGAAAGGTGGAGTTTTAGAGTAAGCTTTTACCAAACGACCACGTTTCTTTTTCCCTTCTGGTGGCACATCTGGGACTTGGAGAGTTGGAGGTGCTTTCCTTTTTCTGGTCATGGGTTGCTCAGATGTTGTTTCTTCTGAGTCTTCAGCAGCCTCAACAACCGTAGGTTCCTTCTGAGGAGTCTTCTGAGCTTCCTCAGAAGCCATACTCCTTGTCACCCTTGTTGGAGAAGGATGAGTCACCTTTTGCTTCTTCTTCTTCTTTTCTGAAGGATCGGAAACCTTTTCCTTTCCTTTCTCAGCCTTAGAGGGCTGGTTGGGACCAGCAGCTCCCTTAGAAGGCTTTGCTTCCTCCTTCTTCTTAGGTGCCCCCGTCTCTGGTACCTTCTTCTTCTTGATGTTGTTGAAGGTGACCATGGAGAATTTGCTGTGGTTGAAGACGTATTCATAGTCTTCAAGTGAGAAGGAGAAATGGTCGAGGATTCTGGTCAGAAGGCTTCCGTAAGGTAGACTTGTGAGAGCCCTCTTCGGATGAGCCTGGTGCATCATGTAGTTGAGCACCATCCTCCCAAAATCTACTCTTTCCTTCTTCAGCAGGTGGTACAGCAGGCAGGCATCCATGGTGGTAACGTTCCCCATGTCTCCAATCCGAGGGAGAAAGGTGTGTTGCACAACGGAGAAGATGATTCTGGCCTCTTGCGTGAGATGAGGCACCTTTACCCCCTTGAGTGGTAGGCTGTTGCTACCAGTCAGAAGTGTCACGACTTCTTCTTCTGAGTCATCTACCTCCTTGACCCATTCTGGGTCGTCGGCGATGACATCACCACCATTCAAGGTCTTGAAGACTTTGTTGATGTTAGAGGAGGAGAAGCGGATCTGTTGGTCACCAATCTTGCTCTTGACCCCTTTGTTGGTGAACCTTTCTATTTGCGAATAGAAAGCTCTCACCACATTTGGGTAGCACACGTCCTCGGAACTCATCATGGCTGGCCATCCAGGTTGCTTGAGGAAGGTGAATTGAAGTTCGTCCACTTGATTGTAGACATTGAGAGGCAATACCCTTCCCATGGCTAGATTCCGTGGGAGATAAGTCTTGTGGAATAGGGACTGCATTTCCTCATTGTCATAGAGAATATCTTCGGATATCTCATTGAGATTGTTTCTCATTAAGCCCTTGATTTCTCCAGAGACGGCCATTTGGAAGAACGGTTTAAGTTTTGAGAAGAGATAGAGAAGAACAAGAGAGAGAGAGAGAGAGAGCAGATGAAGATTGGAAAGAGAGGAGAGGTTTTGGCAGAGTTTTGGTAAGTTTTGAGCGTAAAGTGCTCAAATGAAACAATGCTATGAGTATTTATAGACATGGCTTGTAACTAGCCGTTTCCTGCCATTTATCCAAAAGTTACCGTTGGTAACTTGTTTCTCGGAAGGTACCTTTCTGAGAGAGGTGGTCCTTCTGAGAAACCCTCCTTCTGAGAGATGTTTCAGAAGATCTCCTTTCTGAGAGATGAGTCTTCTGAGAACAAATTTTCTCAGATAGAGTTTTTTTGTGTTTTCCTACTTCTAGCTCAGAAGCTTAGTTCTATTGTTCGTCTCAGAGTTTAAACTAGGACTAAGGGGGGGTTTCTAAGAGATAGTTTTTAAATTCCAAGGCACTTAGAAACGTCTTAGATTGAGAAATCCTTTCAGATCATTGAAACGATCCTCGGGTAAAGGCTTTGTAAATATATCTGAGATTTGATCCTCAGTATTTACAAATTTGAGTTCAATGTCGCCTTTTTGCACATGATCCCGAATAAAATGATGTTTTATATCAATGTGCTTGGATCGAGAATGCTGAATAGGATTCTTAGCTAAGTTGATAGCACTTGTATTATCACAGAGGATAGGGATTTTGGTGTACCTTATTTGATAATCAAGTAGCTGATTCTTAATCCAGAGCATCTGAGAACAGCAGTTCGCAGCAGATACATATTCAGCTTCAGCAGTTGATAGGGCGATCGTATTTTGCTTCTTGCAAGACCAAGTGATCAACCATTTTCCAAAGAAGCAGCAGCAGCCACTTGTGCTTTTGCGATCTATCCTATCTCCAGCGTAGTCGGCATCACAGTAACCTACAACATCAGAAGAACAACCTTTCTCGTACCAAAGACCAAGATTAGTAGTTCCACTTAAATATCGTAAAATTCGTTTAACTGCAGTTAAATGTGATTGCTTAGGCTTAGACTGGAATCTAGCACAGATCCCAACACTGAGTTGGATATCTGGTCTGGAGGCAGTTAAGTAGAGAAGTGAGCCAATCATCCCTCGATAGTTGCTTTCTGAGACTTTCTCACCATCTTCATCCAAGTCAATTACTTGAGAGGGATGCATGGGAGTGCTCATGGGTTTGGCCTTATCCATCAGAAACTTCCTCAGAAGTTCCTTGGTATACTTCTCTTGATGAATAACTGTCCCTTCTGACTCTTGCTTGATTTGCAATCCTAGGAAGAATTTTAACTCTCCCATCATGCTCATCTCGAATTCACCTTGCATAATCTTGGAGAATTCTTTGCAAAGGCATTCATTGGTTGCGCCAAATATTATGTCATCAACATAAATCTGGACAATCAAGAAGCCAGAGTCTTCTGAGAGTGTAAAAAGAGTTGTGTCCACTTTCCCTCTTGAGAATCCGTTTTTAAGCAGGAAAGAGCTCAATCTATCGTACCAAGCTCTTGGAGCTTGTTTCAGACCATAGAGAGCCTTTGTAAGCTTGAATACATGATCCGGGAATGCATCATTCACAAAACCAGGAGGTTGTTTTACATAAACTTCCTCAGAAAGGTATCCATTCAAGAAGGCAGACTTAACGTCCATCTGATAGAGTTTGAAACCTTTGTGTGCAGCAAAAGCTAGCAACATTCTGATAGCTTCCAATCTTGCGACTGGAGCGAAAGTTTCATCATAGTCTATCCCTTCTTGTTGGTTGTACCCTTGTGCAACCAATCTGGCCTTGTTTCTCACGACTTGACCGTTTTCATCAAGTTTGTTTCGAAACACCCATTTAGTCCCAATGACACTCTTGCCTTTGGGTTTCTGAGTCAGTTTCCAAACTTGATTTCTCTCGAATTGGTCAAGTTCATCCTGCATGGCATTTACCCAGCTAGGATCATCTAACGCCTCTTCTATGGAATCTGGTTCAAGTTCAGAAACCATAGCAAGATTTGTATAGTTCCTTCTGGTTCTTACGCCACTTTCTGGATTGCCCAAGACTTCATTCTGAGAGATGTTCTTCAAGTCTCTTGAACCTCTGATCCCTTTAGGAGTAGGGTTCTGAGAACGAGACACAGGAGGTTCTCTTTCTGAGTCATCAGAAGCTTGTCCTTCTGAGAATCTAGGTTCCATTGTATTTGGAGAAGTAGATTCTCTAGGTTCTGGAGCTTCGATGATGTTACTAGATTTTTCTTTAGATGAAGATGATTGATCCATGGTTTGGAAGTCAGTCTCATCATCTATAAGAATTTTCCTTTTGGCTTTCTCAGAAGAGATGTTGAGTTTCTCAAACTCATCTTCTAAGTTAGCATCTTTCTGAGACAGGTCCTTACTAAGTTCTTTGAACTTAATATGGATTGTCTCTTCAACACATTTACTCCTTTTGTTATATACTCTGTAAGCTTTAGAGGCTGAGGAGTATCCTAGGAAGTATCCATCATCGGACTTAGGATCAAACTTGGAGAGTTTGTCCTTTGTGTTGAGAATAAAACAAGAAGAACCAAATACATGGAAATAAGAAATGTTTGGTATTTTATTCTTCCATAGCTCGTAAGGTGTCCTTTTCAGAATTGGTCTTAGAAAGACTCGATTCTGAATGTAGCATGAAGTATTTACTGCTTCAGCCCAGAAACCTTTTGAAAGTCCACTTTCTAAGAGCATTGTTCTTTCCATCTCTTGAAGGCTTCGATTCTTTCTCTCAGCTACTCCATTTTGTTGAGGAGTTCTGGGAGATGAGAATTCGTGAGCAATGCCCAGATTTTCACAAAGCTTTTCGAAAGCATGATTCTCAAATTCACCACCATGATCTGATCTAATGGCATGAATGTGCGAATCCTTTTCAGTTGAAACTCTTTTCGCAAATGCTTTGAACTTCTCAAAAGTTTCTTCCTTAGAGGCTAGAAAGAAAACCCAAGTGAATCTGGAGTAATCATCCATTATGACAAGACCATAGCGTTTTCCAGAAAGGGAAGTCGTTCTGGTTGGTCCAAAGAGATCCATGTGGAGCAGTTCCAGTGGTTTCTGAGTAGAAATACCACTTTTACTGGGAAAGGAAGCTTTGGTCTGTTTCCCTTTTTCACAGAAGTCGCAGGTTGCATCCTTCTGATACTTAATTCTGGGAAGGCCCTTTACGAGTCCTTTCTGAGAGAGTTCAGAAAGAAGTCTCATATGAGCATGACCAAGTTTCTTATGCCATAGCCATTTGTCTTCTTGGACAGAGACAAGGCACTCAACGTTTTGATCCTTTAGATCATCCAGATGGATAACATAGATGTTACCAACACGTTTTCCTTCCAGAACGATCTTGTCATTTGTGAGATTAATCACATGACAATACTTGGCATAAAACTCAACCTTTAAGCCTTTGTCACAAAATTGACTAATGCTTAATAGATTGTGAGTTAAGCCATCGACCAAGAGTACATCTGAGATTTGGTGAGAGGAATCCTTACCAACATCTCCGATTGCAGTGACTCTTCCCTTAGCCCCATCACCGAATCGCACTGTTCCGCCTTTCTTGGGCTTGAGACTTCTGAACCAGTGCTTGCTTCCAGTCATGTGCCTTGAGCAGCTACTGTCAAGGTACCACTGCTCATCGTGGTGGTGGAGCAGCGCTTGATGATGCACCTGCAGTCACAAAGTTAACAGATTTAGGTACCCATTCTTTGTTGGGTCCTTGCTTGTTAGCTTTCTTGGACTTTTGCCTTCTTTTCTTAGAGGGGTCATGGTTTTGAGAGTCAGAGACCTTTTGTTTGCCCTTTTCAGAAGCACTTGCTTTCTGAGAAGTTTTTCCCTTCTGAGAGGGGTTAGTCTTCTTAGAAGGCTTTGCTTTCTGAGTTTTCTTTTGAGCCTTCTAAGGCTTAGAGATTTTTCCTTTTTCCAACATAGGACATTTTTCAGAACCATGGCCACTCTTAAAACATGCGATGCACATGCGAGGTGATTTAGTTAAGGATGGATCCATATCATTTGGTTCGAAGATTTCTTCATAACCAAGTCCACTCTTATCCTTGTAAGGTCTTTGACCACCAAGCAAGAGTGTCATCATTTTTTCACCCTTGACCATCTTAACTAAGTCAGAGATTAGAAGTTCATTTGTCTTTTGCAGTTCGATCATGGCCTTTTCAGCCTTTTCTACTGTGATTGAAGACAAACTTTCTAATGCTTGATACAGGTCATGACTTTCAAGGTATCTACCTTTGAAGTCGTCTCTTTCAAGCCTTAGGTTCTGAACTTCTTGAGTTAGTCTTGCATTTTCAGCTTCTGTGTTTTTAAAAGATTTTTTGAGGTCGCTGAAACTGTTAGCTAACTCGTTTGAGTCTTTCAGAAGATCATAATAGAGTTCTGAGAGCTCATCGTATGAGTATGAAAGAGGAGGGGAATTTTGTACCTCTTCTGACTCAGATTCTGTTTCCAGAATGTAGTCAGTTCCTGCCATGAAGCACACATTAGCTTCTTCTTCCTCACTTGCTGCTTCAGAAGCTTCGTCTTCTGAATCACTCCAGGTTGCAGCCATTGCCTTCTTTTTCTTTCTGGGAATGAATTTCTTCTTCCCTTTGTTTTGTGGACACTCCGTCTTGAAGTGGCCTTTTTCTCCACATCCAAAGCATGTGGCATCTGAAGGCTTTGACTTTCCTTTCTTAGGAGTGAATTCCTTGCTTTTGTTTGGCCTCTTTCTCCAGGCTTTCTTCATTTTCTTTACTAGGAGAGAGATGTCGTCTTCGTCGGATTCTGAGCCTTCATCATTGTCAGTCTCAGAAGCTTCTTCAGCTTTGAAAGCTTTGGAAGACTTTCTGACTTGACTGTTCAGAGCCAGTCCCTTCTGAGGTCTGGAGGAAGCAGATGGTCCTCCGAGCAACCCTTCCAGTTCGATCTCATGCGTTCTGAGCGAACCAAATAGTACATCCAAACCTAGCTGGTTTAGATCCTTGGCTTCCTGGATTGCTGTGACCTTAGGACGCCATTTTGCAGAAAGACTTCTGAGGATTTTTCTTACCATCTCAGCGTTTGAATAAGTCTTTCCCAAGACTTTTAGCTGATTGATGATATGGAGAAATCTTATTGACATGCTGTCAATAGTTTCCTCAGGCTTCATGCTGAAGGACTCGTATTTATGTACGAGCATTGAGATTTTTGTTTCCTTGACTTCGTCATTACCTTCATGCAGCATATGAAGTCTTTCCCAAATCTCTTGTGCAGTATCACATGACACAATTTTGTCATATTCTACCTTGGGTAAAGCACAGAGGAGAATATACTTGGCTTTGAAGTTGAGTTGAATCTTCTCCTTCAACACTGCCTTTACCAAGTAAAGGACTTCCACCACTTCACAACCCGAAGTGGATTTCTTTGCCTCACACTAGAGGACTTCCTTGCCTCACACTAGAGGACTTCTTTGCCTCACAACTGAGGACTTCCTTGCCTTACAACTGAGGACTTTCTTGCCTTAAACACTTAAGGACTTTGAACTTTGCCTCAAACACCAGAGGACTTAAAACTGCCTTCACACAAAGAAGGACTTAGCGTTTTTCGAAGGTTTGATTTGATCGAAAACAACTACCAAGACTAAGTTACAAACCTAGTTTTACACTTAGTAGACTTCTAGAATTAACTTACAAATGTAAGAATTTACACCAATTCAGAACTAGAAGATTTTGCAAAGTTAGAAGAACAATTTCGTAAAAATTGTCTTTCTGAGAAAGTTCTAAGTTTTCGCAAAATGATTTTCAATTCAACAGAGTTTTGGCACGTTTAATCAAGAATTTTAGCGCAAGAGTTTCGTCACATTGCTCTGGAATTGAACTCATATATATAGGCATCAAAGAGCCGCGAAATTAGAAGCTTTCACTTTGCTTATGTGGCTGTGTCCTTTTCAGAACGGCTCCCTGCTACAGTCAGCGCAAAATGAGGAACTTTTCAGAGCTGCACAGTGCGCGTGTTCCCACTTCCTTGGCTAGTTGTAGCGAGCTTTCTGAGACTGTTTGCACTCCCTTGAGTCCAGACACTTGGTTGCTTCTGAGTCCAACCTTCTAAGAGTTGTACGGACTTCTAAGGCGAACCTTCTGAGGGAAGACCCTACTGAGAACTACTAGTCGCAAGGTCTTCTGAGACCTTTCTGAGGCGACAGTGTTCTTTCCTCAGAAACATGTTTTCACCTTCTGCGCTTCTGAGACATCCTTTCTGATATCTTTGACGCTATGATTCTTTCAATTGATTTCAAGGCTACTTGATGTTTTGTCTTGGTCTTTGCTCATGGCATTGCAATAATTTAAAGCTTTCTGAGACACTTAGCGCACATATTAGCAAAACCTTAAGTAAAATTTTATACTTATGGCTTACCTTGTTATCATTAAAACTTTCATAACTCTAAGAGAATTATGCTTAATTCTCTCAGAAGGGTTCTGGAGCTTACAAAAAGAAGTGAATAGTTTCATGGATGTAACTTGGAATCTTGTAAAACAGTTCAAAAAGAAAAGAATCTCTGATGTAGTCGTTTATCCGAAAAATCACATGTACTGAGATATTTTCATTAATAAAATGAGTATGATTCCTATGTTTCAATGAAGCTACTTTGTGTGTAACGTGGACATGTATCAAGTGTCGTATTGCTAGTGTATGGACTACCCTTGTACAAACGCCCATCAAAAGACTTGTCTTATGAACGAAAAGCTCTCTAACAAGGATATACTTTGTGATATCACTCCTCACTATTAAGCATTTCTTTTATTAATGCATCTTAACCCCAGTGTTTGCAAGTTTTGTCACCATTGCGCCTTCAAAGTTAACTTCGTCTGACCCTAATAGAGAGCCTTACGAACTACGATCCAGAACTGTGGTCAAGAAGGAGAAACAAGTAGATTCCGAAACCGGAAACGAACCAGAGAAGACTATGAACCCACCAGAGCCCAAGAACCCGGAAGTTGAGGCATTGAAAGCCATGATAATGGAACAAGCAAAGCAGATTGAAGACTTGATCCAATCCAGACAAGTTGAACCACCTCCTGGATTTGAGTACGAAGCTAGATTTGAGATGGAAAAGGTCAAGCTGAAGCAAGAACTGGAAGAGAATATGCGCCAGCAGATGCAAACCTTGAAAGAGCCTAACATGTTTGGACCAATGGGTATCGAGGAGCTATGTGCCTCCCTTAATGTGGTGATCCCAAAGGATTTCCAAATGCCGGACTTCATTAAGTTCAATGGAAGCACGAATCCGGTAATGCATCTGAAAATGTACTGCACTAAGATGGGCATGTGGTCCAGAGATGAGAATTTCCTGATTAGTTTCTTCCCGGAAAGTCTAGTCGGAGCGGCGTGGGATTGGTATATGAGGCTTGATCGATCAATGATCAAGCGCTGGGAAGATCTAGCCCGAGCTTTCACTAACCAATACAGGTTTAATGTGGATGTTGCGCCCACTAGAGACCAGTTGAAGAGCTTAAGGAAGAAGGATGGAGAGTCCTTCAAAGAATATGCCCAAAGGTGGCGCGCACTGGCTGCTAGAGTGGTTCCACCAATGCTAGAACAGGAAATGTGCTCCCACTTCATCCGCACATTAGAAGGGCCTTATTTCAGGAACATGCTGGGGACGCACGTCAAGGAGTTCGTTGACCTTGTCGAGATAGGGGAAAGGATTGAGATGAACATCCTCGACGGGAAAATTGAGCTAGGAGACGCAAGCGACTCTCAATCAAGAAAAACGTCTCATCTTAAGAAAAAAGAAAATGTTGTTAATTACATCCACCCGCAATACCACAATCCCCCTACACAGCCCAAGCATTACTCTTTTTACCAATCTTCTCAAAATCCTAGACCCCAACAAGGGCCCTATCATCACCAGGCACCCTACATTCCACACGCTAGCCATACCACTCATCCCCAAACAAACACAAATACCACTCAAAGGCCCTACCAAGCTCCACAACCAAATTACCAACAAGTCAACCCACAAGCAACACAACAAGGGACAAACGTCGCAGGCAACACTCGTAGGATGGAGAACAGACAACTACCATATTTTCAAATGAGCAAGAGTGAACTCTTCAAATGTTTGTGCAAAGATAATTTAATGAGACCAATAACAGGGAAAATACAAGAACCACCGTACCCCAGGTGGTATAACCCATTAAAGACGTGTGAATACCATTATGATTTCCCTGGGCATAATGTGGACGAGTGTTACGGTTTCAAAAGTGTCGTTTGGCGGTTAATCGACACTGGCGCCATTCAGTTGGAGGAAAGCCAAACACCGACTGGGAAAAACAACCCATTTCCTCCCCACAACGGAGGACAAATAAATATGATTAGTGAAGGAAAAGATATAGAGACAATGTCAGGAAATACCAGCTTCTCCATGAAGGAAGTCGTAGAAGCTTTGAGAAGAGCTGGTTACGAGATGGTCATAGAAGGTAGAACCATATGCTCTAAGGATAGAGACTTGTTTTGCGGTTGCTTGAGATGCCTATCAAAGAAGAAGAAAGCGTCTACATGATTAACCCAACACCCCTTGTCTACAAGGTTTTCCCACATACAACAACTCATAGCTCTGGGGCAGTGAGCCCGTTTCCTTATGTAAGTGACCACGCCGTCCCTTGGAAGTATGAAGCAACCGTAGAGCCTAGTCAGGCTCGATTAGCAAAGTCAGTACCAACCTATAAGGTGGTAGGTCTATCTTGCAATAGAAACAATGAAATGGAGAAGGAAGGATCAGGAACCATCAGGAAACCAGATGCAGAAGTGATGGAGAAGACGACTGACATCGCAAGGATCACTCGGAGTGGAAGGTGTTATACTCCAGAAAAGCTAGTGATTCCCCAAGCAAAACAGGATGAGAAAGAGAAGAAGGAAAAATTAGAGGAGGAGCAGGGAGAATTTCTCAAAATTATGAAACAAAGTGAGTACGACGTGGTGGAACAACTGAGGAGGACACTAGCGAGAATCTCACTGTTCTCCCTGATCATGACGTCTGATGCACATCGCAACGCGCTCAAAAGGGTCTTAGATGAAGCCTTTGTACCCAAAGACATCACCCGAGAAAAGGTAGAAGGGATTGTGAGCGCAATTAAGGCTGCAAATACTATAGCCTTCACAGAAACTGAAATATTCCCCGGCAAGTCTGGACGCCCGAAGGCACTTCATATCACTTTGAAGTGTCAAGGTTACGTCGTGGCGAAAGTATTGGTTGACTCTGGATCAGCTTTCAATGTGCTTCCTTATTCCACATTGCAACAACTATCAGTGGACCCATCAAAGATCGAACCCAAAGGGACAATCGCGAGGGCGTTTGACGGTTCAGCCCGAGAGTTTTTGGGTGACATTCAGCTTCAATTGGAGATAGGTCCAACCCTATTCAACACCATGTTTGATGTGATGGATATTGAGCCGGATTATACGATGATTCTAGGAAGACCCTGGATTCACGAGGCTGGTGCGGTCCCATCCACGGTGCATCAAAGACTGAAGTATATAGATAATGGGAGGCTCGTAACCATAAAAGGGGAAGAAGCCATGTTGCTCGCTAAATCTGTGATGATCCCGTACATCGACTGTGCTGAAGATGCGCTAGAAAGTGCTTTGCAAAACCTGGAAATCGTTGAGCCAGAAGAAGTGAAAGATGTCGCCCTCCGAATAATGCAGAAGAACGGTTTCAAGGAGGGAAGAGGATTGGGGAGTCATCTGCAAGGGATTAAACATCCGATTTCATTACCTGAAAATCCGGGAAAACTTGGGCTAGGGTACGACGGAAGCGGAAAACCATCTCTGCAAGTAAAGAGGATTCCGCACATCAGCGAAACATTCAAGCCGTCGTCAGCAAAAGATGAAGAGGATGTTGTCAACGTCATCCAAAGCACCTCAGAGGTCCCTCGAAAGATCTACCCTAGTCAAGAACCAGATGCATTAAACAATTGGGAATCTGAACCCCTTAATGATTTACTTTTCTTTAAGTAATGAACGCTTTTATACTTTGACTTTGTACTTTTGATTAATATTATGATTAGACATGCTTTTATTTGATCATCCATTTTCTAGCTTTCTGTTTTTATCCATCTATTACTGTCTTCCAGGGATTCCTCTTCGACGGGATCTCTTTTCATTACGAACAATCGCGAAAATCCATTAATTGACTATTGTGTTACAATGGACTTAAATGAACTTGAACAAGAAGAAGACCCTGAATTATGCCAACAATTCGCTAAAATAATAAACTCAATGGAAAAGGGGATAAATCCACACGATGAGGTTGTCGAAATGATTAACTTGGGGAGCGACGAAAACAAAAGAGAAGTGAAAATGGTCGACAATCCGGTAAGGGATGACATGATTGCGTTATTCAAAGAATACTTGGACGTCTTTGCCTGGTCTTATGAGGATATGCCTGGTCTCGATCCCGAAATCGTCTCCCATAAAATCCCATTGATGGAGGGGTTTTAGCCTAAGCGACAAAAGTTGCGAAGGATGAGTCCAGAGATGTCTCTTAAGATTAAAGATGAAGTTAAGAGACAATTTGATGCGGGCTTTCTAGAAGTTCCTTCCTATCCGCAATGGGTGGCAAACATCGTACCCATGCCCAAAAAGGATGGAAAGGTCAGAATGAGTGTCGATTATAGGGATTTGAACAAAGCTAGCCCAAAAGATAATTTTCCTTTGCCACATATCGACGTCCTCGTCGACAATACTGCAAGAAGTCATCGCTTCTCTTTCATGGATGGGTATTCTGGTTACAACCAAATCCTTATGGCAGAGGAGGACAAGGAGAAAACGTCTTTTATCACTCAATGGGGGGTGTTTTGCTATCGTGTCATGCCATTTGGATTAAAAAACGCCGGTGCAACTTACCAACGGGCTATGGTGACTCTGTTCCATGATATGATTCATAAAGAGTTGGAGGTATATGTGGATGACATGGTTGCAAAGTCACAAGAAGGAGAAAGTCATGTCGCGGTCCTTAGGAAGTTGTTTGAACGACTAAGAATGTACAAGCTTCGTTTAAATCCGGCAAAATGCACTTTTGGGGCATCCACGGGAAAGTTGTTAGGATTCATTGTCAGCAGAAGAGGCATCGAAGTCGACCCGGACAAAGTTAAAGCTATCCAGGAGATGCCAGCTCCCAAGTCAGAAAAAGAAGTCCGAAGCTTTCTGGGTCGCCTGAATTACATTGTGAGGTTCATTTCCAACATGACGCACACATGTGAGCCAATATTCAAGCTTTTGAGGAAGGATAATCCATTACACTGGGATGACGGGTGTCAAGAGGCCTTCGAGAAAATAAAAGACTATTTGACAAATACACCACTCCTGGTTCCCCCAACACCGGGAAAACCCCTCATTCTATACTTAACGGTTTTACATGATTCCATGGGTGCAGTTCTGGGATAGCATGACGAGTTGGGAAGAAAAGAGCAAGCAGTGTATTATCTGAGCAAGAAGTTCAACGATTGCGAGTCGCGATACATGGCCATCGAGAAAACCTGTTGCGCACTGGTATGGACAGCAAGAAGGTTGCGTCAGTATATGTTATACTACACAACCTTGCTAATCTCGCGCATGGACCCTCTCAAATACATTTTCGAGAGCCCTCATATCTCGATGAGAATGTCCAAATGGAAAGTGGCATTGGCAGAATTTGATATAAAGTATGTAACCAGGAAAGCTGTAAAGGGCAATGTCATTGCTGACCACCTTTCTGAAAACCCACTTGAAGAATATCAATCTATGGAATTTGATTTCCCGGATGAGAATATTGTTGCTGTCATGGAAAAGGAGGATGAAGGCGAAGGGGAAGGTGATGTGATGTGGAGAATGTACTTCGATGGAGCGGCTAATACACATGGCAATGGGATTGGGGCAGTGTTAATATCTCCAGACGGGAGGCAATTCCCAATCGCTATCAAGCTTGCTTTTGATTGCACCAACAACATTGCAGAGTACGAGGCTTGCATAGCGGGTTTGAAAGCTGCAATAGCTCTAGATGTGCAACATCTAGAGGTCTATGGAGATTCAGCACTCATCATTTGTCAAGTCAATGGAGAATGGAAAGTCAAAGAGCACCGGTTGTTATCATATTATCAATGTCTCACCGGTCTCAGAGAAAAGTTCGAAGAGATCAGTTTCCATTATTTGCCTCGCGAACAAAATCAGTTCGTAGACGCATTGGCTACATTAGCCGTTATGACTAAACTTGACTTACAAATGGACATTCGACCCCTGCAAGTGCTGATCGAAAAGGAACCTGCGTACTGCTCCAATGTCGAAGAAGAGTCTGATGGCCAACCATGGTTTCATGATATTAAACTGTTCATCAAAAAGAGGGAATACCCGATGGAGGCAACAGACAATGACAAGAAGATGCTCAGGCGGTTGTCGATGTCTTTTTTCCTCTCAGGAGATGTGTTGTACAAAAGAAACCATGATGGTGTCCTGTTAAGGTGTGTTGATGCGGCATAGGCCAACTTGATTATCTCAGAGGTACACGAAGGTATTTGTGGGACCCACGCAAATGGACACACACTTTCCAGACAAATTCTCAAACACGGGTACTACTGGCTCACAATGGAAAAGGACAACATGGAGTTCGTGAGGAAATGTCACAAGTGCCAGATCTATTCTGATAAGATTCATTCCCCGCCAATGCCATTACACACCTTGTCATCACCATGGCCATTCGCCATGTGGGGCATGGATGTCATAGGGCCAATCAATCCCAAAGCTTCAAATGGGCACAGGTTCATTCTAGTGGCAATTGATTACTTCACCAAGTGGGTCGAAGCAGCCTCTTATGCCAATGTGACAAGCAAAGTGGTGGTGAAGTTCTTAAGAAATAACATCATCTGCAGATATGGGTTGCCAGAAAGACTCATCACAGACAACGCCACTAATTTCAATAATGCAGACATGAGGGGATTCTGCGAAAAATTCAAGGTCAAGCATCATAATTCATCTCCTTTCTGCCCTAAGATGAACGGTGCGGTTGAAGCCGCAAACAAGAACATGAAGAAAATCTTGGGAAAGATGGTGGTCACTTACAAAGACTGGAGCGATATGTTACCATACGCATTACACGCGTATCGCACATCAGTTAGGTCCTCAACTGGAGCAACACCTTACTCCTTGGTGTATGGGATGGAAGCAGTGACACCTGTCGAAGTGGAGATTCCGTCACTGAGGGTCTTAATAGAGACAGATTTGGAGGAGGCTGAGTGGGTTAAGGCAAGATATGAACAATTGAATCTAATAGAAGAGAGGCGAATGAATGCAATCTGTCATGGACAGTTGTATCAGAAAAGGATAGCTCGAGCGTATAACAAAAATGTGCGTCCCCGAGTGTTCCGACCCGGTGATCTCGTCTTGAAAAGAATACTCCCGAATCAAGAGGATAACAGAGGAAAATGGGCACCTACACATGACGGCCCCTACATCGTAAAAGACGCCTTTTCGGGAGGAGCCTTGATCCTAACAAATATGGAAGGGCAAGTACTTCCAAAGCCAGTCAATTCGGATGTCGTGAAAAAGTACTTTGCCTAAAAAAAAAAAAAAGGGGTTCCACTAGGTTGAAAACCTGAAAAGGCGACCTAGGCAAAAATTAGGAACAAAAGAAAGCTCGCTAGACTGAAAACCCGAGAGGGCGGTCTAGGCAAAGTTAGGGCAAGACACTTCATGGATAGGTTGAAAACTCGAAAGAGCGACCTATCATCCTCTCACGGCGAAACTGGGGCAATTTGAGTAAAGCGAAGGTTGTTGGCATGCAACGGAGGGTCACGATCCTGAAACACACAAATTCAAGTCCAATGCAATCTTTATTCAATAAATAGGATTTTCATATGTTGTTCGTTCTCTAAATTGTACCTGTAGCCATATACATTTCAATCCATAAATAAAACCAGTTTCACTTCTTATCTTTCTTCTTTTCTCTCTTTCTCTTCTTACATCATTGCATGCATGTGTAATCATAATATTGTTTTCAAGCGCGGCTAAAAGAATAATTGCTGACAAAATTTAAATGACGGTAAGTCAAACAAGGTGTCAAGATCCAAAAAGGGGGTACCAACTTGTGCAACTAAAACGCTGACGAAGGCAAGAAATGATAAAACTTTGGACGAAGACAATCACCACAGAAGAATTGGGTTCATAGTCAAAGTAATTAGCCAAACCATCACTCCAAGTTACCACGACAACGCTCGACTAGGGTCAGACTAAAGTTTTCCTAGAGGAATGATGTCACAAACGCCCTAAACTGGGGCAATTTGAGATATGATTTGAGAAATCGCGTAGATCATTTAAACAGCGGAGAAAAATCTGTCTCCTAATGGAAAATAGCCGTACATGTTTTCTTTGCATAATCATGCATCACATGCATTTCATCGCACCTGGATATGTTCTTTCTCAACAAGTAGATAACTTTCAATTTCTCAGCATCAACTATACATTTCTTGCATCAACTTTACATTTTCCTTCTTCAATTTAAATTCCCTTGCCTCGATTTAAATTCCAGTGCCTCGATTTAAATTCTCTTGCCTCGATTTAAATTTCATTGCCTCGATTTCAATTCCAGTGCCTCGATTTCAATTCCAGTGCCTCGATTTCAATTCCAGTGCCTCGATTTAAATTCCCTTGCCTCGATTTAAATTCTCTTGCCTCGATTTAAATTCCAGTGCCTTGATTTAAATTCCATTGCCTCGATTTACATTCCAGTGCCTCGATTTAAATTCCAGTGCCTCGATTTAAATTCCCTTGGCTCGATTTAAATTACCTTGCCTCGATTTAAATTCCAGTGCCTCGATTTAAATTCCCTTGCCTCGATTTCAATTCCAGTGTCTCGATTTAAATTCCAGTGCCTCTATTTAAATTCCCTTGTCTCGATTTAAATTCCCTTGCCTCGACCTAAATTCCAGTGCCTCGATTTAAATTCCCTTGCCTCGATTTACATTCCAGTGCCACGATTTACATTCCAGTGCCTCAATTTAAATTTCTGGCTCGATTTAAGTTTCTGTCTCAATTTTATTTTCAACATCAACCATAAGTCTTCACAGACACACACATACATCGCATGCATATAAGGTCCACCCGCATTCACCATCCTATTTGGACAAAATACGCGTTCTTATCTTCACTTGTCCGTTACTAATTCAAAAGCTACACTTTCACAAATTAGTAATAAACAAGTAAAGAGGGGCAACCGTAAACACTCAATTTTGTCCAAATATAAATAAAATAAAAATAAATAAATTAGGTTTAATAGAAATAAAATTAGAATCAAGCATTAATTTAGACAAAATTTGGTTAGAATCAAACATTTAAACGCAATATGGATTAGAATCAATTTTAGTCAATTAAATACAATCAGACTTAACTCTAATAATCACAGAAAATCAAAATATAATCAATCAGCATCAATTAAAAATTTGTCACAATTAATGTTGATTTAACCTAAAAAGCTCTATAAAATCACTCTTTAACAACCGTAAAAGGCACCGAAAAAAGAAAAAGAGAGGAAAAATACTACACAGCACACAAAAACCAAGGTAATAGTTTCTTCTTCTTTGTACATATCATCATCATCACCGCCCTCTTCCCCTGCAACCGTCGCCCCCCTCCGCCGCGGACAGCCGCAGAAGCTTCAAACTCCCCTGTTGCGTCCTCTCCCCACCAGCCCTGTGGTTGCGGCTGTCGTGAGAGCAGGGAACCCTCTTCCCCTCTTTTCCTGCCACAGCGGCGGCTGTGAACGCTGCGGCGTCGGGCTGCTCGCGGACGGCTCTCTCTCTCCTCCTCTGTCTTCCTTTCTCTCTCTCTCTCCTTCCCGTTCTCCCGATCGCGGCCTCACGATTCGGCGGCAGTGGTGGTCGCGAGAACTGTGGTCGCTCTACCTCTGTTTCCCTCTCAGCCGCGCCTCCTGCCCGGTTTTCTCGCCGGCCGCTCGCGTTACCCCTTCACCCACTGCTCCGGCGGCACCTTTCGCTTTTCCCTCTCTTCATCGCAACCTGACTGGTGTATGTGTGTGTTCGTTTGTGTGTGCGTGGGTTTGTTTGCGTGTGTGTGTTGTGTGCGTGCGTGTATAGTATTATAGTATTATTATTATTATTACTATTATTATTATTATTATTATTCTGTTCTTTTATCAAAACGTTCACAAGTTTTTTACAATATGTTATTTCGTTGTATGAGATAATCATCCTCGGGATATAAATTGTGGGGTACTTGTGCTCTCTCTCTGTTCATTATTCTTTTTAAGCAAAACATTCAAAATCCCTTTCTACAATTTATTATTTCGTTGTATGAGAAAATCATCCTCGGGATATAAATTGTGGGGTACTTGTGCGAGTCACATCGCCCTTTACCCTGAAGGTCCTTTTAAAATAACAATTTATTTCATTTTCAAAAGCAAACTTTCTTTATTTCTTTCTCTTTAATCAAAACAAAATTCACAAATCCTTTTTACAATTTGTTATTTCATTGTATGAGATAATCATCCTCGAAATAATAGCTTTGTGGGGTGCTTGTGTGACTATAACTCGCCCTGAATCCAACATTTTCTAAAAAACATACAAGACACAAATATTGTCTACAAGAACGACGTGGGTTTGAGTTCCTCATTGCACCAGAGGATACGTCGGCGCAGGCCACAATTTGTCAACCCAAAATTAATTTTCAAATCATTTTGTTCCTTCTTTATGTGTTTAGTTTCATTTATTTCGATTTAAAGGGGAAATTAAATGTTATTAAATTATAAATATAGATTTGCATAATTTTCTCTAGGGTAATCGTATTTATACGGATGTATTAGGGGCCCAGTGATATTAAATTCTCACCTTTCCCTAATCATAATTCGACTCCCGAACCTTATATCTAAAAAGGCCAGTTTTCTCACAATAAAAGGTTTTCCAATTTTTCCATAATTAGAATTGGTGGTGGCGACTCCATTTTTCTCTATTTTTAGTCACGGCACCCCTCGGGGACGTTGTGACAAGATGTCATGTGAAATGAGAAAATGAGATTTATGAGTAGCTTTCTCTACAAATTGGATTGGCAAGGAAGGTTGGCACCCTCGGTCCCCAATACTAATATGTGAGGGAAAGTGAACAAACCCCTCTTTCCCATAAATTCCTAGGTCATACAATTGCACATAGGTCCATCTCTCATTATTGCTATTTGGTCCCTAAACTTTCTAAATTGCTATTTGGTCCCTAAACTTTCTAAACTTTCTAAATTACATAATAATTTAAGTTTGCTTGAGAAGCAAGACAGACTTAATATTATTAGTGTGCGAGCTAAAGAGCCCCTGAGAAAGGCAATGATCGTTATAAAAATTTTGTTGAGAGCTTAATATTTATTTGAGAGTCCCAAATTGGTGTTTAGAAAGTAATTAGAAAATAATCCCACCAATATTGGAGAGTTGTGGTTTTAGAGCTATTATTATTGAATTTCACATTTTCATTATTTTGGCAAAAAATTCTTTTAATAAATATATATAATGTGAAATTCGTAATGTAGCAAAATAATTATTTTAGGCTTATTGAGAGTCTCATAATATTAAGGAAATTTTCGTAACGATCATATGTCATTTTCTTATTTTAAATATTGGGTGTTTAGTGAGTAAGTGAGTAACTTGAGAGAGAGCATGAGCTTGATCCTAAGCACAACCGGAACCACTTTTAACGATCATGAGCCTTCCAAATTATTGCAATCTCACCATAAAATTATAGTTACAATTTCATACTCACACACATACTCATACTCACCACCTAAACACATATCATTTCATAAAAATAATGCGCATAGGCAGCACCAACAACACACACAACATCAGAAAACCCCTCACACACTTAGAGAACTCAGACCCACCCCCTCTCCCTCCTTGAGCAGCTCCATTTTCGGCCACCACTAGAGGGAGCCAAGGAACCACCATCAACACCATTCATCTTGCATTTTCTTCAAGGATTCCAAGTGAGTTACCATTCCTATCATCCTAATCTCTTGTTTTCTCTTCATGCATGGGTGATTTGGTTGTTGTAGATTGCTGAGATTGGGTATAAATTTCGTGCATGATTGGGAGCTATGAATCCAAGGCTGAATGGCCATGCTTGAAGCTTGTTTAAATGCTTGAATGTTGAATTTTATGCTTGCATGTGGGTGATTGTGTGAAATCATTGAGAATTGAGTTGTGTGATGAATTCTGATGTTGCAAGACATGTGTATATATATGTGTATGATGTTATTTGAATGATTGAAGATAAGTTGATTGAGGTTAGAGAAGAGAAAATGGAGTTTGGAGTGCAAATATGCACTCTGCAGCAGAACACGGGCGCTCTAGCCTTCTACGGAGGCCCGAGCGCCCTGTCTCTAGTAGTCTGGGCAAGGCGCACCAGGGGAGGTCGCCCCAGCGCCCAGGGGCAGCTCCAGCGCCTTGTCTCTGGGGAAATTGGACAAGGCACTCTAGAGGAGGCCGCTCTAGCGCCCACAGGCCGCCCGAGCGCCCTTTCTCCTGCTATGTGCAGTAGAATAGCCTTGATCCCCTTTTTACTCCAAAATTAGTTTCCCCTTTTATTTACATGTGTTATACCTTGATAGAACGTATTTTGGGGCATTGAAACTCCCTCTTAACCTTGTGAATTGATGTCTTTGTGAATTGGTTTATTATTTAAAGAATGAACAAATATTTTGGTGTATTTGCAAATGTTTGAGAAAATTCAATATGGGAGGGAGGTAGATCATTTATGACCATGATAATTCTAATTCACAACCACCTATATATGTAATTGATCAAATTGTGGGGTTTTAACTCAATACTTGATTTAAAGTGATGATTTGGTCTCCTTTGAGAAACTTTTGTGTATGTAAGCAAGAAATTGTGCAGATGAGGAGGTATAGGTATGTTCATTGACTTTGATGTTTCTGAAATGAGATAGTGATGGTATTTCTGATAGGAATTGATAGTTGATATGAGAAGATGTATACATATGCTAAGTTAACATGTGTGGGAGAATGTTTTAATTGACATTAAAGTAAATATTGTGATGTCTAAATGAAATGATGAGAAGCTACACTTTGATAAAGTATGAGGGAAAGTGTTAGAGTTATTGTGACCCACATATTACTTGTATGTATGATTAAATTATTTAAGTCGAAGTTGTGATTTATATGAGGCTTATATGATGATATTGAAGAGTTGATATTAAGCTTGTTGTAAGTGTTACGAGATCGAGATGGTTTGTTTATGTGGATGATGTGATTTTCTTTAATGCATGTGTTGAAGTAATGATTATGTGGAGTTAAGAAGTATGTAGTGCATAGCGCTGCCTGGGAGTTGGGTTGATTCAGGAATGCCCATAGCGGCTGCCTGGGAGCTGGGCGTATTCGGGTACGCCGCATTGGCTATTCGGGAACTGGGTGTATTCGAATACGCCAAGGGAGGATATCCGGGAGCTGGGTGTATTCGGATATACCTCAGATTCATAACAACTATTCGGGAAGTTGGGTGAGGTCGGATATGCCTAGTAAGGAAGATAGCTATTTATGCGTAGATGCTTATGTGTTTAGAATGATATTGTATGATCTCGATATGATGATATTGGTTGATAAAGTTGTAAGTCTTAGTTTATATGGTTATGTTATCATGCATGATTTTAATACATACGACTGTGATGATACACGAGAGGGGTGAGCATTTAATCGTACATTGAGGGATCGACGGGAACTTAGAAAAGACACCTAGGTTCCCTTAGAAACGGATCATTAAGTTGTTGGTCCAATAAAAGTAAGCACTTGGGTTTTTGAGAAAATTAAAGTTCGGTTTTGTGCAAGTATTACTTTGATTGGCTAGAATCGATAACATCGAGCACGTAGGTTGTAAGCTCCAGCACCCTTCCAAGAAGTGTTAATGATTGGAAATCATTAAAGACTTGGTTTTGAATGATTACAAATTAATATAAAGAAAATATTTTGTTAGAATAATTTAATGGGTGTTGATATGTGCAGTGAGAAAGCTATTTGAGATAGCTAAAATACACAAGAAAGTTGGAACTACAAGCACTCGAAGCACATGGTTCTAGAAGCGCAAGAAGAAAGAAGAACAAAGCCTCTCAAAAGGAAATCAAGGCATGAGAAAGTTATTGAGCAACCTGCGAAGAAGACATGAGAAAGCGCTCTGATAAATGCACTCGGAATCTTCTTAGAAGGATGCACAAGATGTTTCTTAGAAGGACCTATTCTCAGAAGATCGCCTTCACTCAGAAGATGCGAGAACCTTCTGAAGAAAGCACTTCTAGAAGAATGGAGAAAGCTGCAATATCAGAACACTTCAAGAATTGGTTTCTGGAAGCTAAGAAGTTCAAGTTTCTGATAAAGAAACTGTTCATAAACCGAGAAGATATCAAGACCAAGAAGACTTCTCGAAAGCATCCTCCAAGAAGCCAAGAAAGTCTTCTAAGAAGACTTGAAAGTTTATGAGAAAGCCGAGCTCAAGAAAGCTGTCCTAGATGATTAAATGGAAGCATCGGATTTTGATAGGAATCATTCAGAAAGCACTCAAGGAAATCAAGATCTATATTAAAGTACTTTCTGAGGCAGCATAAGAGACTTTCTGAGTAAGTATCAGAAGATACACCTTCCGGAGAAGGTTCAGAAAGCCAGCATCTGAGAAGCTCTCAGAAGCTGTGAGCTTATGAGAAAGCTGTCCAAGAAGTTCCTTCAAGAAGCTGAGAAAAATCTACATCTGAGGAATCACCCTCTGATCTAATCAAGGCATCTTGAATGAGAAGATACATCATTAAGGAAGGAAGAAATTCGTTCAGAAACTTCTCGTTGGGTTAGTCAAGACACATCAAGAAGATGCATCAGCCTTCTCATGAAGTGCTGACTTGGTTATGAGAGAGCAGTTTTCTCAGAAGGCAGTCCTCTCAGAAAGCTCTCAGAAGGCAGTACTCTCGGAAAGCTCTCAGAAAGCAGTCCTCTCAGAAAGCTCTCAGAAGGCAGTCCTCTCAGAAAGCTCTCAGAAGGCAGTCCTCTCAGAAAGCTCTCAGAAGGCAGTCCTCTCAGAAAGCTCTCAGAAGGCAGTACTCTCGGAAAGCTCTCAGAAAGCAGTCCTCTCAGAAAGCTCTCAGAAGGTAGTCTCTCAGAAGGACATATCAGAAAGTCTTGGGAACTGTGCACAACGGCCATAATCTGGAAAAGGCTATAAATAAGCTCCCAACAAGACACAAAGTGGGCTTGCACATTGCTGCAATGCTGCCAAATTTCCTAGTGGTGTTAGAACATTAATTCAACTTTGTAACACATCACTAACAGCATCTAGGGTCACTCTAAGGAATTAAATCAAATCTTTTCTACTCATATTCCTTGAGAAACCCGAGATTCTGTAGAAGAGAAATTTTCTCTCAAAAGAAAATTTCTTGAAATCTTCTATTCTTATCCTTTCACTAGATAATATTCTTGCTGCTGCAAGCTTTGAATAGGAGTTGTTTAAGGATATCATTTGTTCATTCAAAGTCCTTAAGCATTTGTTTGTAAGTGCTTTACGCACACACTTTTCAAACACAAATCTGTATTTATTTGTAAAAGTCTCACTCATGTGGAGCTGAGCAATTAGAGCCTGAAGAGGCTAGGAAAAGAATACTTGTAAAAGTCTCATGGTGAATGAGCAAGTAGCCTGAAGAGGCCAATCAAAGAATACTAGTCTTGCTCATGGTGTTGAGTTAAGCAAGAGAAGCCAGAAGTGGCTTGATGAAAGAATACTAATCTCTTACTCATAAGAGTGGAGTAAAAAGTCCTTAATTGTTTAAGGCAAGGAAGTCCTCGTAATGAGGCAAGGAAATCCACTTTGGGTTGTGAAGTGGTGGAAGTCCTTTACGTGTTAAAGGCAAGGTTGTCTGGGAAGGCACAATAAGAAGAATATCCTGAGGGATCCTAGGAAGGCTTCGATAGGAAAGAATATCCATGCTTAGCCTGGAAAGGCTTGTGGAAAGAATATTCACTGCAAAGCCTGAAGAGGCTAGAAGAAAGAATACTTGAGAGAGCCTGAGAAGGCTTGATAATATCTGTAACTTTGAAGAAAGTTAGTGGAACTCAAACAATTGTTTGAGAACTGGATGTAGGCATCATTGGCCGAACCAGTATAAAATTGTGTTCACTTTCTATACTTCTCTCTGAACTTGATTGCTAGTTTAATTTCTAGTTGCTTAATCTTTATCTTAATTCACACTCTATATAAAGTATAAGATGCATGATATTAACTAGTTTTTTCTATCAGAAAATTACATCAGTGAGAAACACAACTTTTGAAGTGAAAACGTGCAAGAACATAATGAGTTCTTAGAGCAGATTTTCTGTAAACCAGTCATCGTAATTCTTCATATACGGATTCGTTAACCGTTGGATCGAGCTGAAAATTTGTGAGAATGTTAAGGACACATAGTTCTAACATTTGAACGGTTGGATCTTTGATTCGATGACTGGGGTGAGAGATATTAATAACGTAATGAACCAGTACAAATTATGCTCTCACCAGAAAGTAATATCAGAAACTTCTATGAGGGTTCTGAGTCTCTATGACCATTTCTCTTTGAACTAGAATGTGTTTCTGAAGTTTATAGTATATTATTATGTGCGTAGATATTATCTAGAATAAGTTCCTAATTCTTCATATTAGATAACTTATCTAGAAAGTATCTCTATACATGGTTTCTAAGTGCTACAACTATGTTAATATCTCATGTTTATATTGAATATATTATCATGTTAATATAGTTATTATTATACTAACTCTCTTTCATTATGACTTCAAGTATTTACACTTGATAGTTATAATCTACAAGTTTCAGAAATCACCAAGAAGGTTGATCTTCTCAGAAAGCAAAGTTTCTGAGAAACTTTACTTTCTCAGAAGGACTCTCCGCTGCGACTCAGAAGGATACCCTTCTGAGAAGTGTTTTTGAAAGAAAGAGTTTTAGAAGAGTATTTTGAAAATTTAAGCACGATTCAACCCCCCCTTCTCGTGCTAACACACCTTCATAGGTCTGTGTGCTCAGTGTAACTCACTAAGACATCCCTGTCTTACACTCTCTCTTTCCGATGATTTGATTCTAGATGGAGCAGTCGCCGCTGCCCCCGCCGCGCCACGAGACGTATGATTTCTCATGGGCTAGCTACACGGCGGCCACCGGCGCGGTGACAGTCGCGTCCACCATCTCTGGGGTACATCGTCCACCATCTCTGGGTGACAGTCACCACCCCCACCTCTGCCACCTTCTCCCGCTTCGGAGACAGACGAGTCGGACCCGGAGGAGGATGAGGGCTACCACAGTGACTATTCAACAGATTCCGGGCCAGATGTCGACTACATCCTAGTGGAGTCTGAGGTGTCTTCCTGATGTGATAATGAGGGGGTCAATAATTTTTGCATAATTTTACAAAAATTAAAAATAAGAAACTCAAGATCCTACGGTGAATTTTATGAGTTTAATTTTTTATTCCGGTTTATTTTTTAGTTAAAATAAGCTTTTATAGCATAAAACAATAATTGAGTTTTAATTCTTGTAATTTCTTTATTTTATAGAGTCAATCATAGGCTGATGACTTTTGGCTAAAGACATAAATTATTAGGTCGGTTACAATGTTAGTAATTGTGTCAGTAAATGCTACTAACTCCAAACTTATTGTAAGAGCCTATATAATTGCATTTTGATCAAATAATGGATATAACTTGGTTTTTACTAAAATTGTGAGAATTTATCTCTTTTTCTTCTTGAGTGATTCAAGAAAATCCAAGACTTATCAAAGGTAGAAATTCAACCTTTGTGGCGTCTAATCCAAGGCTTATCACTCACCTTCTCATCTACTCTTGAGTGTGGCGTCTATATCCTTCTTCACTAAATAAACCAAAAACCCAAAAAGAAACATCTTAAAAATTCATATGTTTCTCAATTCCGCTGTGCAACCTTAACTCACCATCCATTCCGCTGCATATCTTGAGAAGCTACCATTTGTTACTAAGAAGGACACTCCTTTGAGACGATCTGCAACTTCAGAGGATTCACCCCTGGTCGTTTTCTCATCACTTCCCCTGCCGCTGGTTCAGACATGAGCGAGGATGCCGGGAGTGCTAGTAGATGATGCGCTGACCGTGACCCCCTGACTAATGTGCAACTGACCCTTATTTCTTTCCCTTTTGTTTATAAGTTATATTATGGAGCTTTTTGTATCCCTGCGTGGGATTTGACTCTTTATGGCATGTATATGTTTTTATTTGACAACCATACAGTTTTACATGAGTCCTCTTTTGTATATTCGGACCAGGATTTTAGACATGTCTATTTGATCATGTCAGCTCCTTTATTTTCTTAGCATGTATTAAACAGGATTTTGATACACTTGAACCTTCTATATTTCTTTATGATGCTTATGTTAAATAGTAATATCATGGTCGTTCTTGTATGCGCCTTTGATATATTATTGGCAATTTCCATTATTATTCTAGACGCTTATCCATGATCTCTACTCGTGCTATTGAATCTGATTGGTCATGGCTTTTGAGTCTTGATATCGATTTATCTGTTACACCGGGTTGCGAAAATATATTTTACTTAAAAAAAATGGGGTTTTTGGGTGTTTTGTAACATTGCAAATTGTTTATTATGTCCATGGCATAGTTAATAAATTGGGATGTTACATTTTTGGTATCAGAGCAGTTCGGTCCAATTGAGCCTGAGGACTGAGCTTGCTTCCTTCCCTTAGTTTGTCATTCCTTGAGCCTTGTTCTCCTTGAATCTATCTGTTGTGTGTGCCATTACTTCTCCAATGATCTGCATTGACATGAGCCTGATCAACTCATTGGCTGTGCAGGTATTGACTGAACGTGATGCCGCTACGACGACGTCGAGATGCACCTGACCTCCAAGAGGCCATACAAGCTATGTGAGCCCAAGCCGAAGCGTCGGTGAGAATGGCGCAGGCTATGGAAGCCGGGCGCGGACCACCGCAGGCGGGGAGTGAGGAATCCCGCCAGTATATGGAGTTCAGACAGAGGACTCCCCCTATCTTCCGCGGGGAGCTGGACCCTGATTTAGCCGACGGATGTGTCTGCGGCATCAAGCGCATCTTCGAGTACATCACTCTGACTGAGGCGCAGAAGGTGAAGTTTGCTACTCAGGAGCTAAAAGACCAGGCTGAATCCTGGTGGGAGGCCGTACGGCCAGTGCTGCAGCCTGCGAGGGCTGAGCTATCCTGGGAAGGCTTCAAGCAGCCTTTTATGAGAAGTACTTCCCTAGAACAGTGCGGGGTGCCAAAGACAAGGAGTTCCTCGAGTTGGTGCAAGGGGATATGTCTATTCTGGAGTACACGACCAAGTTTGACCGGCTGTGCCGCTACTCTTACACTTATCGGCTGAACCCGGACGAGGAGTGAAAGTGCATAAGGTATGAACGAGGGCTGAGGCCAGACCTGAACGAGCGGATGGTGAACCGCAACCTCCGAAGCTATGCCGATCTGGTGAATATGTGCATAGCCCAAGAGCAGAGCTCCCAGAGGAGGGTTGAGGCTAAGCGAGAGGCCGGGAAAAAGAGGAGATTTGACGAGGCGGGTCCTAGCCAAGTACATAGGGTCCTGCCTCTCGTTCAGTATGGTGGGCACCCCCAGAGGCGCCACCCTCGTTTCCACCACCACCAAGGGAGGCTCAGAGTGCCGGTGCCGCCGAGGCAGCCCCAATTCCGCCCTCAACCACCCCAGCAGCACTTCCCACCACAATAGAGGCAGCAACAACAACACACGAGGCCGCCGCCCCCGCTGAGACCTAATGCGGCAAGGCGACCTCAACATGCTCGCCTTGCCGAGCCTGCGGCGAGACCTCCAGCACCATTCATGCAGCAACAGAACCGTTGTGGTCGATGCGTCTTGAGGCATCTTGGGGACTACCCAGCTTGTTTCTCGTGCGGACAAAGGGGACAATATGCAAGGTTCTTCCCCCAGGGCGGAAACCAACTACAGCCGCGTCAAGCTCGCGTAGTCGCGGTTACGGCAGAGCAAGCCCAGGCAGCGGGAGAGCTGATCCAAGGTGAGTGTAGGTTTTCTGAAGATATTTGAACTGTTTTATGTGATTCTGGCGCATCGCATTCTTTTATAGCTAATACATACATTGAGAGACTTAGGTTGCCAGTTACTACCCTACCATACACTTTGCATGTATCCACCCCAACTTCTTCACATGTTAATACCTCATCATGCATTTTTTGGTGCACTTTTGATTTGTTAGGAAGAACCTTTAGGGCTGATTTGATATGCATACCCCTAACTGGGCTAGACATTATCCTAGGGATGGATTGGCTGAGATTAAACCGGGTTATGTTAGTTTGCGATTCTAAGACTGTCCTTTTCCCCCCGATGACCTAGAGAAGCTTGACCAAAGTAGAGTGCATAACTTAGAAGGTTCCTCTAGTACCCAAACGTCCCTATACAGTTGTAGAGTGGATACCCAGGAATTCGCCATGTTCGCCTCGGCTACGGTTGGTAAAGAGCAGAGGATTGAGGATATCCGGGTGGTCTGCGATTTTCCGGAGGTATTCCCCGAAGAGATACCAGAGTTTCCGCCCGAGCGAGAGGTAGAGTTCTCCATAGACCTCGTCCCTGGAGCGGGTCCCATCTCCATCGCCCCATACAGGATGGCTCCCGTCGAGCTTAAGGAATTGAAGGCGCAATTGGAGGACTTGCTGGAGAAGCCCTTCATACGCCCAAGCGCATCACCGTGGGTAGCACCTGTGTTATTTGTGAGGAAGAAGGACAGAACGATGAGGCTTTGCATAGACTACTGACAATTCAACAAAGTGACCATTAAGAATAAGTACTTGTTGCCGCGAATCGACGACCTCATGGACCAACTGCGGGGAGCAACTGTGTTTTCAAAGATAGATCTACGGTCCGGGTATCATCAGATCCGAGTTCGGGAAGCCGACATCCCGAAAACAGCCTTTAGATCGCGGTATGGCCATTTTAAGTTCACAATGATGTCTTTTGAACTCACAAATGCGCCTGCTGTTTTTATGGACTATATGAACCGGGTGTTCAGGGAATACTTGCATCGGTTTGTGGTGGTCTTCATCGACGATATTGTTGTCTACTCAAAGTCGGAAGAGGAACATGTCGAGCACTTGAAGACGGTTCTGAGCATTTTGGCCGATCGGAGATTGTACGCCAAACTGTCTAAGTGCAAGTTTTGGCTTAGGGAGGTTCAATTCTTGGGACATGTGGTATCTCAAGAAGGCATAGCAGTGGACCCAGCAAAGGTTAGAGCGGTGATAGGATGAGAGCGACCAACCACGGCAACCGAGATCCGAGTTTCTTAGGACTTGCGGGGTATTACTGGAGATTTATTCAAGGGTTTTCTCAGATTTCAGCCCCGATGACAAAGCTTACCAAGAAGAATGCCCCGTTCGTGTGGGATGAAGCTTGCGAGCAATGTTTTCAGGAATTAAAGAAGAGACTGACTTCAGCCCGGTATTGACGCTTTCGGATCCCGAACAATCGTTCGAAGTGTACTGTGATGCTTCCGGACGAGGATTAGGTTTCGTTTTGATGCAACAAGGTAGGCCGGTGGCCTACGGATCTCGACAACTTCGACCGCACGAACTTAACTATACGACGCACGACCTGGAATCACTACAACATTTTAGCCCTACGGGAACGGGTGAAAACCGTTGCTAAAGGGTACTTAAGGCAACGGTTTCAATGAAAGACAACGGTTTTATGGCAAAGACAACGGTTTTCGAGGGGGTGGGCTATAAAGGCGTTACCTTCGGTCAAAGGCAACGGTTTTTTGACAATTGACAACGGCACCTAATAAACCGTTGCCTATAATGTACTATATGGCAACGCTCTTTTGATAATTAATAGCAACGGTTTTCTTTTGTTGTCTTTTCTCATAAAAAACCGTTGCCTTTTCTTAATTGCAAAACCGTGACCTTTACTTGAATAAATAACCGTTGTCTATTCTTGAGTAAAAAAACCGTTGCCTTTTCTTTAATCCGAAAACCGTTGTCTTTTCTTGAATCTCAAAACCGTTGCCTTTTCTTGAATCCCAAAAACCGTTGCCTTTTCTTGAATCCCAAAACCGTTGCCTTTTAAATTATTTGTGAAATTTTCACTTTTTTTATTGAAAATAAATAAGTTTAAAATACATAATACAAGTATCATCTAAAGAAAGTCATTCTGATTGAATAATATACAAGAAAAATTAACAAAAGTTGATAAACATAATATCATCTTTCCAAATAACATTAAGTGATAAATTCAAAATAAAAAATATACACTTATCATCTACATGATTCTACATGATATACTCCTTAGTCATGATCACTAATTAAGAGAATCAAAAAAATAAACATTGGAATATATATATTGCAGCTGCATCAAAAGTCTTTGTCCTTCTCTTTAATTGTTTGCTATTGTTTGCTTGTCACATAGTCAAATAGTGCATATACAAAAAAAAATCTAAGTTCTTCATTGCTCAATCTGTAACATAAACAAAACAATATACAAAACAACATCATTATTTAGTACCAATAATCACTGGAATAAGATTAACATCAAATTAGTGCTAATAATTGACCTATACGTCATTTGAAAATCTATATCTTTATACAATTTACCCTCCCACTAAACAATTTGTTTCTTCTTCTATTCACTTCTCACAACAGCACCAGTATACTAGTGACATTGTAAATAATCAAAGGATAAAATGGGCTGTATATGTACATGGAATTGAACACGAAAACAAAATACAAAAACAACAATACCAGTATAGTAGTGACATTGTAAATAACAACCATAGAAACAAGAATCCAATATACCAGTAGACCATGTAAATATAGATGCTAGTGACATAAAGACAATGTAAACAACAATACCAGTATACTAGTGACATTGTCACTACTTGATACATCTAGATATAATATAGATTCTAGTGACATAAAGACCAAAATATAAAATCCAGTATACCAGTAGACCATGTAAATAACAATAATAAAAACAAGAATCCTAAACTCAAATATAAGCCAAAATTGATACTACAAATAGATACAAAATTGATACTACAAATAGATACTAAGTTTTAACATATTTGGTATTATCTTGGTAAGCAACCAAATAATCATTGTTTTGTGTTATCTAACAATCTGCAAAACTTAGTATAGCTGGTACTCTGGTAGACATGCTCCAAATATGTTTAATTTACTCTTATCTACTGTTTGTATCATGCAGAAACATAGCTAATTGATATTTCTATATATAGTTCTCTTTTTTATTTTTCTTTTATATTCATGACAAACATAATATGAAAACCTAGGAAAGCCTAATAAAGCAAATAAAGCACAAAAAATTGAATATACATAAAAAATCAGAGTTTTGATTAATTACTTCATTCCTTATTCTAATTTATCTTTAATTATATATTTGGTGTTTTGCTAAGGGAAAAAGAACACACGTGATTACTTTAATCAGTAATAATGAAGAAAATAAAGTAATTAAGAAGAAAAAAGATCATGAAGTAGTAAGAACTAACCAGAAATGCAAGAAGAAGAAGCACAATGCTAAACTAAACAGATTGATAATGGCTTCATCGGTAAGCACCGAATTCAATCTCTCACTCGTTCCAAACCACCGTGGAGTTACCGGCGATTACCATCCCTTCCT
The DNA here is from genome assembly GCA_013621005.1 of Aeschynomene evenia. Taxonomy (NCBI): domain Eukaryota; kingdom Viridiplantae; phylum Streptophyta; class Magnoliopsida; order Fabales; family Fabaceae; genus Aeschynomene; species Aeschynomene evenia. Next base: position 186,266 of record RYYW01000077.1, on the reverse strand, counting down.
CGAGCTCTCTGCAAAATCGAGTTTCAGCCAGCCATATAAATAGCTAGAATAAAAACTAGAACCAATAACTCAAATATAAGTCAAATTAGCATATGTTCAGTTGAGCAAGTATGGAACATCTTATAGAACAGTCCAATAGAACCGATACAGATTGAAGACTTTTTGCACTTTGTAGCAGAATATAACACATTATATTGAAAGTATAACATTCTTATATGTATATAAATACTAGTTAAGATGCAAGTCAAAATAGCAGCCAATATACAATATAATTATATAAACACTGCTACACTAAACTAGTCCACACAAATACTGCACCCACTCATAGATATCATATCATCTCTATATATATTTTACTCTAGGTGAACTACCATAAATTGAAGGGTAGGAAGGCTCACTTTACCTTACCAATATAGTAAAATTTTATATATTGAACTTCAAACACTAATATAGTCTTCTATACCTTTTCAAAAAAAAAAAAAACAGAGATTATACAAAACAGATAATACAACATAGGTTATAAAAAACACATTCATACAACACACATTATACAAAACATATTATAAAAAGAACATTCAAAACTTATACAAGCACAATGAAGGAATAAAAGGTTGCCCAATTGCTACTTAGTGCCAAAGCTATATTCATCTGGGGTACTGGTTAGTTAATTAGTTAGTTAATTATGTAGAAACAATAATTAACAAGTTCTAATTAGTGTTTGTTCTTTCATCATCTAGATTTCAGAACCATGCTTTGTATTGTTTATTAGGCACCCTTGATTTTGTATAATATAATGTAACCATGCTATGTAATGCTGCCACTTTTTGAAGAGTAATAATAATAATAATCCGATTTTGAGTTCCAATTCAGTGTGCTATTTGTGCAATTAATGTAAAGTTGATTGATGTGATCAATCATCAAGAATATGCTAATAACTATAAGTTGTAACACTCATCACTCAAGCTCCAACAAGTAAAGTCCAGCGTCCTGCCTCCATGAAGTTTATAGCGCTAGGCGCTGTGCACAAAGTCAAGCGCCCTGTGAGCTCAAAGCTAGCATATACATCCAACACATTGTATTGTCGTACTTACAATTATTTAATTTATACCAAAATTATTATTATGTTAGTCCCTTGCAATATACATAATTCTTAGTTTAGTTCTTTTCAAATTAAATTTTCTCAAATGAATTAGACCATAATGCCAATACAACATGTAAATACCTTAATAATGTGCATATTGAAATAAATTGATTAACAAAAAAATTATAAGCTTAGATTTAAAAATAAATAAATAGTGAGGACTAAAACAATATATATATTTCTCTTTTTTTTCAATGAAAGGGTGCACGTTATGCTTGTCAGCATATAGTGATAATACCACACTCACTAATTAGATGATGCCAAAACTAGATAAGCTTCCTTTGGTAGCAAATGAAAAGATGTCATTTTCTAAATGTGTACATACATGCATAAACATTGCTATTATGTAATGTTTTGTAGTCTACACCCTCTTGTGCATTGGTGTGATAACTATAAATACATGCTATTTGAATTTTGGAATGGGCACACCAGTGTTTATTTTCATGTGCACCATAATGCTTAAATATAAGAGAGATGTTGCCGACTTAAGATCAATGAGGCATATGATCACTAGTTTGTTGGGCCTGTGATGCATCTAAAGAGACATTTCATAATGTTCTTGTTTAATAGTATTGAATTGAAACATTTAAATTTTGACAGTGATTTCTAGTGTGTTGAAAGTTGTGAATAGAGGATTTGCTACAATAGGGAGGAGAAACAAATATCAGCATGATTTTACACAGGACATAGGAACAAACACTCACTAACAGGATTGGATCAAATATCAGTCAATTGAAGACCTGCAGTAATGTTTTCCGTTTAGTGCTGAATCGAATTCCATATATAATATAATAGATAACAGTATGAACTTTTAACTGCTTGTTCTTGTTTTTGTTTAAAGCACTAAGAATAGAAATTCATAGAGAATTCTTTTGTGTATTTATGTGCAGCTAGCTAACATGTGAAACATATTAGATTTGTTTCAATTTTCATAATCTCATTGAGTAGCAGATCCTTTTTCTCTCTCTCTCTTTTTTTTTGTTTGAAGATCTCAAGAGTCTATGAAACATACATAGATGTTACTTGAGGTTACTTTTGTTTCATTAGGTACTTAATTGAACTCTTCATGCATATATACCTGCATAAATAATTCTGTATCACCTCAATTAATTCCTTCAAGTCTTAAGAGTAGTTTTTCCTTTAAATTGATCTTCCTAAATTATCTTTGCAAACTTAAATTATCTTTGCCAAATATTCTTCTTGCTGGTTTTACTTCGAAGTACTGCACTCAATTTCCACAAGCATAGATTCTCAAATCTTATTCTCTTTGTGCATTCCAAAATGAAAATACTTATCTTGGTTGCTTCTCTGCATTTTTGTGCCTCATTTTGCCTTGGATTCTTCTTGATCATAAAGGGTCAAGACTTTCTTTTTAAATTAATTTGATTATTCTTTTAAGTTTCTATCTCCTTTTTCTTAAGTTTCTTTCACCTTCTGTCAATTTTCTAGGTGGTTTCACCTAGTACTATAAGCAGGGTAGCTGATGCAGATTCATTGATATTTTTTATTTTTTCCTTCTTGTCAACCCTCCCATTGGGTTATAACTAGAGATTGCTTATGTTAGTTTTCTTTATTGCAGAAGCTCATCTTAATATCTTATAAATTGTTTGGAATTCAGAAACAAGTACAACATGCAAAGAGGCACTAACGACACAACACAAGGTACATATTATTGAACAAAACAAAACATAACAAGTAGCAGTAGCTGATGCTGTAATACCAATTCCAAATCGAAAAAAAAATCAAAACAAAACCAAGTAGCAGTGCCAATTCAATCAAGTAGCAGAACCAATTACAAGGACTAAGTGTGATAACATTTTACAATAACTCACATCAAAGATTCACAATCCATATTTATCAAACCTACAAAACTAACTAAAAATACATAGTAGTACCTTCAGAACCAAGTGGCGCACAAAGTCGTGAGGTGAGAAGACAGTGGCGAGGTGATGTAGCAGTACCTCCAAGCTAGGTGAGACGGAATCGCGCGCAGCAAAGGCTAGGTGTGGCTGACCGAGCACAGTCAATGGTCTCGGTGGAGGTGGGGAGGAAGCGTCGCGTGGTGGAAATGGCGGTGAGTGGAGGTCGCAGTGGCGAAGTGGGTGGGGGTCGCAGTGTCGAAGTGGAGGTCGCGGTGGCGAAGGTGGCTAGTCGTGCAGATGGCGAGGGGGCAGGTCGTGCAGTGGCGGTGGGTGGAGGTCGGAGTCGCGGTGGTGGGGCTTGGCCGATCGAGTGGAGGTGTCGCGGATGGGGTGGGGTTTGAGTCTGTGTTAGAAAACTAAGGAAATTAACTTGATTTTAGGGATTGTTTGTATGTGGGAATGTGATACGTGATATTAGGGATTTGGGTGAAAAAATTTTTGTCTCGCAAGTTTTGTATTGTCTTGTAAATTGTTTATGGCAACGGTTTACACTCAATGTTTATAGATTTTAAAAAGACTTCACCATAAGCATGTTACCATTGATTGAAATTGCGTTGCCATATTATAAATGATATAGTAACTTGTATAAACTGTTGTCTTTTTCTACATAAAATAACGTTTTTTACCCGTTACTTTAGAGACCGTTGCCTATAATCTCAATTTCAAAAACCGTTGCCTAAAGTGATTATAGGCAACACTTTTAAGCCGTTGTTTTAAATAAGTGTTGCCTTAGACCAAAAATGTTGTAGTGAATTGGCAGCGGTGGTATCGGCTCTAAAGATGTGGAGACACCACCTTTTCGGAACCAAGTTTGAAGTGTTCTCAGATCACAAGAATATCAAGTACCTATTTGATCAAAAGGAGCTCAACATGAGGCAACGCCGCTGGATGGAATTCCTTAAGGACTTCGACTTCACGCTCCACTACCACCCTGGGAAAGCTAACGTGGTAGCCGACGCGTTAAGTCGAAAAACATTGCATGCGGCTTGGATGATGATAAAGGAATTGGAACTAGTACAACAACTGGAGAACATGGATCTCAACATGGACCTGACCTCGAAAAGTATAAAGCTTCATCATTTGGTCATCGTGAGCGAATTCAAGCAACGGATCGAACAGGCCCAGAAGGAACCGCAAGACCGGGAATTTTAAGAGATGCTCGAAGAGGTACGACAAGGCAAGATACATGGGTTTGAGCAGGGATCGGACGACCTTTGGAGATTCAACGGACAGATTTGCGTGCCTAAGGGCCATAGTTTGCGCGAGGATATACTCCAGGAGTCGCACCGGAGCCAGTTCACTATACATCCGGGGGTGACGAAGATGTATAATGACCTGAAGGAGGGATTTTGGTGGCCTGGATTGAAGAAGGATGTGGCACAGTTTGTGAGTAAGTGCTTGACTTGACAGAGGATAAAGGCTGAGCACCAGAAGCCAACTGGAGTTTTAAACCCCCTTCCTATTCCAGAGTGGAAATGGGAACACATCACGATGGATTTCGTGATGGGGTTACCCCTGACTCGGAGGAAAGTCGACGCAATTTGGGTCATTGTGGACAGGTTGACCAAATCTGCCCACTTTTTACCGGTGAGGATGACATATCCATTGGAGAAACTGGCCCAAATGTACATCGACTGGATCATCCGCCTACACGGAGAGCCTACATCGATCGTCTCCGACCGAGATTCAAGGTTTACATCGAGGTTTTGGGGAGCATTAAAACGTGTTTTCGGTACTAAGCTGAGCTTGAGCACCGCATATCATCCCCAGACGGACGGCCAGTCGGAGCGGACGATACAAACTCTTGAGGATATGTTGAGGGTCGTTGTTCTGGAGATGCCAAGCAGTTGGGATACCGACCTGCCTTTGGTGGAATTTGCCTACAACAATAGCCACCATGCCAGTATTGGGATGGCGCCTTATGAGGCTCTTTATGGCCAGAAGTGCCAATCTCCGCTTTGTTGGAACGAATCCGGAGAGGAACGGTCACTAGGACCCGACCTGGTGCAACAAACTACTGAGAAGATCGAGATGGTTCAGGATAAAATGAAGGCTGCTCAGGATAGACAGGAGTGTTATGCGGATAAAAGGCGACGTGAGCTTGAATTCCAAGAGGGCGACCATGTGTTTTTGCGGGCCGTACCTAAAACTGGGATAAGGCGAACTTTAAAAACCCGAAAACTCTGAAGGTGTGTGTTAGCACGAGAAGGGGGGGTTGAATCGTGCTTAGATTTTCAAAATACTCTTCTAAAAGTTTTTCTTTCAAAAACACTTCTCAGAAGGGTATCCTTCTGAGTCGCAGCGGAGAGTCCTTCTGAGAAAGTAAAGTTTCTCAGAAACTTTGCTTTCTGAGAAGATCAACCTTCTTGGTGATTTCTGAAACTTGTAGATTATAACTATCAAGTGTAAATACTTGTAGTTATAATGAAAGAGAGTTAGTGTAATAATAACTATATTAACATGATAATATATTCAAGATATACATGAGATATTAACATAGTTTTAGCAACTAGAAACCATTTATAGAGATACTTTGTAGATAAGTTATCTAATATGAAGAATTAGGAACTTATTCAAGATAATATCTACGCACATAATAATATACTTTAAACTTCAGAAACACATTCTTTTTCAAAGAGAAATGGTCATAGAGCCTCAGAACCCTCATACGAAGTTTCTGATATTACTTTCTGGTGAGAGCATAATTTGTACTGGTTCATTACGTTATTAATATCTCTCAGCCCAGTCATCGAATCAAAGATCCAACCATTCAGATGTTAGAACTATGTGTCCTTAACATTCTCATAAATTTTCAGCTCGATCCAACGGTTAACGAATCCGTATATGAAGAATTACGATGACTGGTTTATAGAAAATCTGCTCTAAGAACTCATTATGTTCTTGCACGTTTTCACTTCAAAAGTTGTCTTTCTCTCTGATGTAATTTTCTGATAGAAAAAGCTAGTTAATATCATGCATCTTATACTTTATATAGAGTGTGAATTAAGATAAATATTAAGCAACTAGAAATTAAACTAGCAATAAAGTTCAGAGAGAAGTATAGAAAGTGAACACAATTTTATACTGGTTCGGCCAATGATGCCTACACCCAGTTCTCAAACAATTGTTTGAGTTCCACTAACTTTCTTCAAAGTTACAGATATTATCAAGCCTTCTCAGGCTCTCTCAAGTATTCTTTCTTCTAGCCTCTTCAGGCTTTGCAGTGAATATTCTTTCCACAAGCCTTTCCAGGCTAAGCATAGATATTCTTTCCTCAAACCTTCTCAGGCTAAGCTTTCGATATTCTTTCCTCAAGCCTTCTCAGGCTAAGCCACCTTTTCACACTAGAAAAGGATTTACATTGCCTTAGATTAAACTAAGGACTTTTCACTCCACTCTTACAAGTAAGAGATTAGTATTCTTTCACCAAGCCACTTCTAGCTTCTCTTGCTTAACTCAACACCATGAGCAAGACTAGTATTCTTTGATTGGTCTCTTCAGGCTACTTGCTCATTCTCCATGAGACTTTTACAAGTATTTTTTTTCTTAGCCTTTTCAGGCTCTGATTGCTCAACTCCACATGAGTGAGACTTTTACAAATAAATTCAGATTTGTGTTTGAAAGAGGTGTGCTTAAAGCACGTACAAACAAATGCTTAAGGACTTTGAATGAACAAAGGAAATCCTTAAACAACTCCTATTTAAAGCTTGCAACAACAAGAATGTTATCTAATGAAAGGATAGGAATAGAAGATTTCAAGAAATTTTCTTTTGAGAGAAAATTTCTCTTCTTACAGAATCTCGGGTTTCTCAAGGAATATGAGTAGAAAAGATTTGATTTAATTCCTAAGAGTGACCCTAGATGCTGTTAGTGATGTGTTATAAAGTTGAATTAATGTTCTAACATCACTAGGAAATTTGGCAGCATTGCAGCAACGTGCAAGCTCCCTTTGTGTCTTGTTGGGAGCTTATTTATAGCCTTTTCCAGATTATAGCCGTTGTGCACAGTTCCCAAGACTTTCTGATATGTCCTTCTGAGAGACTACCTTCTGAGAGTCTTCTGAGAGGACTGTCTTCTGAGAGCTTTCCGAGAGTACTGTCTTCTGAGAGCTTTCCGAGAGGACTGCTTTCTGAGAGCTTTCTGAGAGGACTGCTTTCTGAGAGCTTTCCGAGAGTACTGCCTTCTGAGAGCTTTCTGAGAGGACTGCTTTCTGAGAATTTGTGCTTCTCACAAATTCTATTCAGCCTTCTGAGAAAGCTGCTTTCTCATAACCAAGTCAGCACTTCATGAGAAGGCTGATGCATCTTCTTGATGTGTCTTGACTAACCCAATGAGAAGTTTCTGGAAGAATTCCTTCCTTCCTTAATGATGTATCTTCTCATTCAAGATGCCTTGATTAGATCAGAGGGTGATTCCTCAGATGTAGATTTTTCTCAGCTTCTTGAAGGAACTTCTTGGACAGCTTTCTCATAAGCTCACAGCTTCTGAGAGCTTCTCAGATGCTGGCTTTCTGAACCTTCTCCGGAAGGTGTATCTTCTGATACTTACTCAAAAAGTCTCTTATGCTGCCTCAGAAAGTACTTTAATATAGATCTTGATTTCCTTGAGTGCTTTCTGAATGATTCTTATCAAAATCCGATGCTTCCATTTAATCTTCTAGGACAGCTTTCTTGAGCTCGGCTTTCTCATAAACTTTCAAGTCTTCTTAGAAGACTTTCTTGGCTTCTTGGAGGATGCTTTCGAGAAGTCTTCTTGGTCTTGATATCTTCTCGGTTTATGAACAGTTTCTTTATCAGAAACTTGAACTTCTTAGCTTCCAGAAACCAATTCTTGAAGTGTTATGATATTGCAGCTTTCTCCATTCTTCTAGAAGTGCTTTCTTCAGAAGGTTCTCGCATCTTCTGAGTGAAGGCGATCTTCTGAGAATAGGTCCTTCTAAGAAACATCTTGTGCATCCTTCTAAGAAGATTCTGAGTGCATTTCTCAGAGCGCTTTCTCATGTCTTCTTCGCAGGTTGCTCAATAGCTTTCTCATGCCTTGATTTCCTTTTGAGAGGCTTTGTTCTTCTTTCTTCTTGCGCTTCTAGAACCATGTGCTTTGAGTGCTTGTAGTTCCAACTTTCTTGTGTATTTTAGCTATCTCAAATAGCTTTCTTACTGCACATATCAACACCCATTAAATTATTCTAACAAAATATTTTCTTTATATTAATTTGTTATCATTCAAAACCAAGTCTTTAATGATTTCCAATCATTAACACTTCTTGGAAGGGTGCTGGAGCTTACAAACTCAACCCTAGATTTATTGGGCCTTTACAAATCCTAAAAAGGGTAGGTCCCTCAGCCTATCAGATAGCCCTTCCACCAAACTTGGCTAACCTCCATGATGTGTTTCATGTCTCTCAACTACGCAAGTATCAGGCTTCGCCTGAGCATGTATTAGAGCCAAAGATCGTCGAGTTAAAGGACAACCTAACACTAGACCTTCCTGCGACAAAGATTCAGGATTGCAAGGTAAAACAAACCCGCCGGAATAATATTCCCTTGGTTAAGGTTGTTTGGGGTGAAGGATCCTTGGAGGACCATACATGGGAACTGGAGTCCGAGATGCGAAACAAGTACCCTCACCTCTTTGAAGCTACGGTTTGAAATTTCGGGACGAAATTTCTTTTTAGGGGGGTAGATTTGTAACACCCGTGATTCGGGATTTTCTTGCTTTTGAGTATTTTCGGTCGTCGGTACGGATTTCGGTACTTGGTGACTAGATTTGTATATATATATATATATATATATATATGGTGATGATTTATGATGTGTTTGTCTATGATCAAGTGGTGCATATGATGAATTAATTATAGTTGATGATGAGGAAATTTATATGGTGTTACCTGAGATGGCCATGTGTATGCGAAGTGACCGGTATATATGTATATGTTTAAGTGAATTTCTTTACTCAGGAGAAAGACCAGTGTTATATATATATATATATATATATATATATATATATATATATATATATATATATATATAAATATGTGTGATACATTAAAATGCAAGAGGGTGCATATATATATATACATACATATATATATATATGTGTGTGTGTGTGTGGGTGTGTGTGTACATGTATTTGTTTTATGTGAGTAAATGTTACATATGTTTTATAAGTTATTACATAATAATTTAAGTTCAGACTTAATATTATTAGTGTGCGAGCTAAAGAGCCCCTGAGAGAGGCAATGATCATTATAAAATTTTTGTTAAAACCTTAATATTTATTTGAGAGTCCCAAATTGGTGTTTAGAAAGTAATTAGAAAATAATCCCACCAATATTAGAGAGTTATGGTTTTAGAGCTATTATTATTGAATTTCACATTTTCATGATTTTGGCAAAAAATTCTTTTAATAAATATATATAATGTGAAATTAGTAATGTAGCGAAATAATTATTTTAGGCTTATTGAGAGTCTCATAATATTAAGGAAATTTTCGTAACGATCATATGTCATTTTCTTATTTTAAATATTGGGTGTTTAGTGAGTAAGTGAGTAGCCTGAGAGAGAGCATGATCTTGATCCTAAACATAACCGGAACCACTTTTAAGGACCACGAGCCTTCCAAATTATTGCAATCTCACCATAAAATTATAGTTACAATTTCATACTCACACACATACTCATACTCACCACCAAAATACATATCATTTCATAAAAATAATGAGCAAAATGCCATAAGTGGCAGTATATGTGTGCATAGGCAGCACCAACAACACAGACAACATCAGAAAACCCCTCACACACTTAGAGAACTCAGACCCACTCCCTCTCCCTCCTTGACCAGCTCCATTTTCGGCCACCACTAGAGGGAGCCAAGGAACCACCATCAACACCATTCATCTTGCATTTTCATCAAGGATTCCAAGTGAGTTACCATTCCTATCATCCTAATCTCTTGTTTTCTCTTCATGCATGGGTGATTTGGTTGTTGTAGATTGCTGAGATTGGGTATAAATTTCGAGCATGATTGGGAGCTATGAATCCAAGGCTGAATGGCCATGCTTGAAGCTTGTTTAAATGCTTGAATGTTGAATTTTATGCTTGCATGTGGGTGATTGTGCGAAATCATTGACAGTTGAGTTGTGTGATGAATTCTGATGTTGCAAGACTTGTGTATATATATGTGTATGATGTTATTTGAATGATTGAAGATAAGTTGATTGAGGTTAGAGAAGAGAAAATGGAGTTTGGAGTGCAAATCTGCACTCTGCAGCAGAACACGGGCGCTATAGCCTTCTACGGAGGCCCGAGCGCCCTGTCTCTAGCAGTCTGGGCAAGGCGCACCAGGGGAGGCCGCCCCAGCGCCCAGAGGCAGCTCCAGCGCCCTGTCTCTGGGGAAATTGGACAGGGCACTCTAGAGGAGGCCGCTCTAGCGCCCACAGGCTGCCCGAGCGCCCTTTCTCCTGCTATGTGCAGTAGAACAGCCTTGTGCCCCTTTTTACTCCGAAATTAGTTTCCCCTTTTATTTATATGTGTTATACCTTGATAGAACGTATTTTGGGGCATTGATACTCCCTCTTAACCTTGTGAATTGATGTCTTTGTGAATTGGTTTATTATTTAAAGAATGAACAAATATTTTGGTGTATTTGCAAATGTTTGAGAAAATTGAATATGGGAGGGAGGTAGATCATTTATGACCATGATAATTCTAATTCACAACCTCCTATATATGTAATTGATCAAATTGTGGGGTTTTAACTCAATACTTGATTCAAAGTGATGATTTGGTCTCCTTTGAGAAACTTTTGTGTATGTAAGCAAGAAAATGTGCAGATGAGGAGGTATGGGTATGTTCATTGACTTTGATGTTTCTGAAATGAGATAGTGATGGTATTTCTGATAGGAATTGATAATTGATATGAGAAGATGTATACATATGCTAAGTTAACGTGTGTGGGAGAATGTTTTAATTGACATTAAAGTGAATATTGTGATGTCTAAATGAAATGATGAGAAGCTACACTTTGATAAGTATGAGGGAAAGTGTTAGAGTTATTGTGATCCACATATAACTTGTATGTATGATTAAATTATTTAAGTCGAAGTTGTGATTTATATGAGGCTTATATGATGATATTGAAGAGTTGATATTAAGCTTGTTGTAAGTGTTACGAGATCCAGATGGTTTGTTTATGTGGATGATGTGATTTTCTTTAATGCATGTGTTGAAGTAATGATTATGTAGAGTTAAGAAGTATGTAATGCATAGGGCTGCTTGGAGTTGGGTGGATTCGGGTATGCCCATAGCGGCTGCCTTGGAGCTGGGCGTATTCGGGTACGCCACATTGGCTATTCGGGAGCTGGGTGTATTCGAATACGCCAAGGGAGGATATCCAGGAGCTGGGTGTATTCGGATATACCTCAGATTCATAACGGCTATCCAGGAAGTTGGGTGAGGTCGGATATGCCTAGTAAGGAAGATAGCTATTTATGCGTAAATGCTTATGTGTTTAGAATGATATTGTATGATCTCGATATGATGATATTGGTTGATAAAGTTGTAAGTCTTGGTTTATATGGTTATGTTAGCATGATTTTAATACATACGACTGTGATGATACACGAGAGGGGTGAGCATTTAATTGTACATTGAGGGACCGACGAGAACTTAGAAAAGACACCTAGGTTTCCTTAGAAACGGATCATTAAGTTCTTGGTCCAATCAAAGTAAGCACTTGGGTTTTTGAGAAAATTAAAGTTCAGTTTTGTGCAAGTATTACTTTGATTGGCTAGAATCGATAACATCGAGCACGTAGGTCTGTGTGCTCAGTGTAACTCACTAAGACATCCCTGTCTTACGCTCTCTCTTTCCGATGATTCGATTCTAGATGGAGCAGCCGCCGCCGCCCCCATCGCGCCACGAGACTTATGATTTCTCATGGGCTAGCTACACGCCGGCCACCGGCGCGGTGACAGTCGCGTCCACACCATCTCTGGGGTACATCGTTTCTTCATCCTAGAGCTAGTCGTGAGGTACCCTGCTCCTGCCCCAGCTCCAGCGCCGACACTTGTGCCTGCCTCTCCACCCCCACCTCCGCCACCTTCTCCCGCTTCGGAGTCGGACGAGTCGGACCCGGAGGAGGATGAGGGCTACCAGAGTGTCGATTCAGCAGATTATGGGCCAGATGTCGACTACATCCTAGTGGAGTCAGAGATCTGATGGGTAGGACAACTTGCCACTAGTTTATTGAATCTCTCCCAATACTCGTAGAGAGACTCACCCTAGAGTCGGCGGATGCCACTGATGTCCTTCCTTATGGCCGCTGCCCGTGAGGCTGGGAAGAACTTCTCCAAGAAGATTTTCTTCATGCCAATCCATGTGGTGACAGCTCCATTTGGCAGATTCAAAAACCATTGCTTTGCTTGACCGTCCAGAGAGAACGGAAAAGCCTGAAGCTTCACGTGTTCCTCGTTGACTCCTCTTGGCTTGAGAGTCTCACACACCACATGGAATTCCTTGAGGTGCTGGTGTGGATCCTCTCCGGCCGAACCGTGGAACTTAGGAAGCAAATGAAGAATCGCTCCCGTAAGCTCGAATTCGGCATCCAACCTCGGGTAGGCGATCCCCAGAGGTTGTTGAGTGAGATCCGGAGCTGCGAGTTCTTTCAAGGTAAGCTGATGGTCTCCCATGGTTTGAACTCAAACTTGAAACACTAACAAATAGATCATAAAGTTCAGGACCGGTGGACAGCAACGCGGTACGCAGAACTGCAACTTTCCAGTTCGCAGCCCGCGCTGGAGCGCTGTATACGCGCTGGGGCACGAGTATCCGTAGCAGACTCAACTGTTCTTGGAACAACGAGTCTGGGAAGAGTAAAAATAAAGATAAAAATATAAAACGAAAATAAAATGCAAAATAAAAAGAAAATCTTTTTGTTGTTTTTATTTTTGGAAGAAACAAAGGAAAATAAAAGAAAACGATTATGTACACTATTTACAAATCAAACAGCTAGTGAAAACTTTCATCGCCATTCCCCGGCAACGGCGCCAAAAATTTGATGGCTGTGTCGTGTCAACCATAAATTTAATTATTTTTAAAACCAAGTTCCCCTAATATAGTTTAGTGGAAACCAGGGTCGTCTCTCACAAGGAATGACTAAGAAAGCAATACTCAGGACTAGTTGTCTGACGGTTTGTCACAATTGGGGGGTTTTTGTGTGCAAAATAACTAAATTGGAATAAAATGAAAATAATAAAAGCAGCGGTTTATGGGGGTGGAACATTCATTAGGGTGTTATCATTGGCTACAAAAGAATGCATGAGTTCATTAATTACGCCGGAGTTAGATCTAACTCCTTTGTTGTGATTCTAATGATTAATTGCCTAGAATGAGATTAATTAGTGAGATCTCACCTTTAGTTCCACTTTCAACAATTATTAAAGCCAATCACATTAATCTAATTAAAGAGACTAATCAGCCAATTAATTACTCATTACCAATTTCTAATATGCCATGCATCAATTAATCAACTAACACATGAACATATGCTAATGAATTAGCCAACTTAATCGAGTAAGCCAAGACAAAGGATTAAACACACAATTTAAGATCTCAAATTATATGCCAAGGGTTGATAATGAAAACTTATGCAAGATTAAGAACAAAGCCTCAATTTACCCCAATGATGTTTACACCCTCACAAACCACCAAGAGACTTAGCTACTCATGGCAAGAAATTAAAAGGCAAGAAATAAATTGGAATAAAGAAAGCAATTAATAAAGAACAAAGTAAGAAATTAAATGCAAGTTGGAAAGAATTGAAGAACGAATAACTGAATTGATGATAAAAGAGTACTTACAAAACCCAAAAGGGCTGGACGAATAACGTTTGAAATGTAAAAGACGGAGCTAGAGCTAAACTAGGAAAGACGGAAATCCTAATGGGAAGCAAAAATAACTCTAACTAGGAAAAGAAAATATGTAAAAGTGGAGGTGTTGAGTGGTGGTGTTTCTGATGCATTAGCTCCCTTTAAATAAGATGAGCAGCCTCCAAACCCTAGTCAATTTGGGGCCCCAACTCGTGCAGATAGGGTTTCTGCTGTGACAGAGTTGCGGCGCGGCGCTGGGGCGCGTATAGCTCGCTGGAGCGCCAGCGCTGTGCACGTGATGAGTTTAAGTGAGCCACGCGCGCTGGGGCGCGCTACGGGCGTGGAGCGCTAGATGCCTGTTCTGAAATCCACTGCTCCGCTTCTTGCTCAGTTCCTGATGTCTACAGCTCCAATAATACCTGTGACCTGTACTAAAAATACGAAATATCCAAGATCAAGTGCAAAGGTCATCCTTGAATTGTAAAAACATCATAAAACTTGTTATTTTAGCCTTTATTTCTATTAAACTCAGATTAATCCTAAGTTGAATTAAATACAATAAAAGGCCAAAATAGAGCAAATAATTGCATACAATCATCCAAATTAAGGGCATAAAATATTGGTAAAAACCACGTTATCAGGCCTTTGTTATATTATTGGCAATTTCCATTATTATTCTAGACGCTTATCCAGGATCTCTACTCGTGCTATTGAATCTGATTGGTCATGGCTTTTGAGTCTCGATATCGATTTATCTGTTACACCAGGTTGCGAAAATATATTTTACTTACAAAAAAAAATGGGGTTTTTGGGTGTTTTTGTAACATTGCAAATTGTTAATTATGTCCATGGCATAGTTAATAAATTGGGATGTTACATTCATGAACCCTAATGGAAAAAATGACCAAAACATCAATTTCATAAATTCATCATCAATATGCACGAAAATAAAATGCCTAAGCCCTACCTCTTGAAGACAAATCACGAGAATGCAAAGAGAAACACTTTTTCCCGACATTGCTCTCGTTGGAAACCTCCCTCTCTAGCCCCACGAACGGTTCCGGTGACGCCGGAGACTCTTAACGGAAAAACGGATTCGGTAGAAAGCTCCGGCTTGATGAGAGGATTAAGAATATGAGTTTATTTTCTAGATTGGGTAAGGTTTGATGGGTGTTTCGTGGTTTGGAGTATCAATGGCTTAGGGAGCTCTTGAGAGAAAGATGGCTATGGCGGCTCAGAAGAAGGAGGAGAGTGTTTTTCTCAATTGGAAAGGGTTACTAGTGTTTATATATGGAGTGGCTAGGTCAAGAGTTACCGTGGGGCCCACCGTCACTTAAAAATTACTAAAACACTCTAACACATCCCAAATAATACTATAATGCTCATATAACTTTTCTAATATTTAATCATAAATTAAAATACACACATAGGCACATAAAATAAAATAAATAACATATAACACATAACACTTTAATAAGGAGAAATTCATCCACCCAGACCCATTTAAATCCCAACTAAGGTCATTTACCCTTAATTTCTCTTAATTAGGACTTAATAAGGATCGGGGTGTTACATTTCTCCCCCCCCCCCCACCTAAAAAGAATTTTGCCCTCTAAATTCATACCTTTAAATATAGACGGAAACTGGCGACGCATCTCGTCCTCCAGCTCCCATGTTAAGTCGCCTAGCCGGCCTCCGCCCCAGGTCACCTTGACTAAATGCACATCCTTCCGTCTTAACCTCTTTACGCTGCGGTCAACGATACTCATAAGGGGCAACTCAAAACTCAAATCATCCCTTAGTTGTACACTTTCCGGCTCTATGACATGACTAGGATTAGACACATACTTTCTCAACTGAGAGACATGTAAAACATTATGCCGATTTGAAAGAATGGGAGATAAGGCCACTCGGTATAGGCGACTGGCCCGACACGACTCAGAATCTCAAAGGGACCAAGGTACCTAGGGCTAAGCTTTCTAACCTTCATGGCTCGTCCTATACCTATCGTGGGGGTAACCCAAAAAAAGACGTGCTCGCCTACTGAGAACTCTAAGGGTCGTCTCCTCCGGTCAGCATAGCTCTTCTGGTGGCTCTGGGCCGCGAGCATCCTCTCCCTAATCCTCCTCACCAGCTCCGAGGTCTTTCTCACTAGGTCGGGTCCTAAGACACTCGCCTCTCCCGGGTCATGCCAACACAAGGGTGATCTACACTTCCGTCCATACAATGCCTCGAAAGGCGCCATCCCTATGCTTGCCTGGTAGCTGTTGTTGTAGGAGAACTCTATCAAGGGAAACAACTTGTCCCAACTCCGTTGTCCGTCCAGTATGCATGCCCTCAACATGTCCTCCAAGGTCTGGATAGTCCTCTCCGACTGACCATCCGTCTGCGGATGATATGCCGTACTCATGCTCAACTCCGAGCCGAGCGCTATCTGGAAAGCTCCCCAGAATCGAGACGCGAACCTCGGATCACGATCCGAGACTATCGTCTTCGGCACACCATGCAACTTCACCATTTCCCTGATGTAAATCTCAGCTAGCTTCTCCAATGGGTAGGTCATCCTGATCGCCTGAAAGTGAACCGTCTTGGTCAGCCGATCAACAATAACCCACACGGCATCGTGTCCTGCCTGAGTCCTCGGCAATCCGGACACGAAGTCCATAGATATGCTCTCTCACTTCCACTCAGGCACACTCAGCGGCTGTAGCAATCCTGGCATCCTCCTGTGCTCCGCTTTCACCTTCTGGCAAACTAGACATCGGCTAACCCACTCAGCTATTTCCCTCTTCAGTCCCTACCACCAAAACATCTTCCTCAGGTCTTGGTACATCTTGTCTATCCCAGGATGAATGGTGAAATGGCTCTTATGAGCCTCCTCCAGAATCGCTCTCCGAAGGTCACCACTCGCAGGAACGCAGACACACCCCTCAAACCTCCACAGACCATCCTCGTCCAACCTGAAACCCTGCAACCTCCCTTCGCTGACAGCCTTCAGCACTTTCCCGAATTCCTCATCTTCCTGCTGCGCTCTAGCTATATCCCTCAACAACACACTCGATACCTGAAGCTGACTCACTCTCACACTGGTGGGGGTAAGGGTAACTCCTAGGTCAAGGTCTCTAAACTGCTCTATCAGTTGCGCCTCTCTAACCATCATGTGGGCTACGCTCACCGTCCTCTGACCACATTTGCCTTCCCTGGGTGGTAGTTCAGCTCAGAATCATAGTCCTTCAGGAACTCCATCCAGTGCCTCTGCCTCATGTTCAACTCCTTCTGATCAAACAAGTATCGGAGGCTTTTGTGATCAGAAAACACCTCGAACCTGACTCCATACAGATAATGCATCCACATCTTTAAGGCAAACACCACCGCCGCAAGCTCCAAGTCATGAGTCGGGTAATTAAGCTCGTGTGGTTTCAACTGCCGTGAAGCATATGCCACAACGTTGCGATGCTGCATTAGCACGCAACCCAACCCCTTCCCTGAAGCATCACAGTAAACCTCGAAAGGCTCACCGGGGTCTTGTAATGTAAGCACTTGAGTCGAGGTGAACCTCCTCTTCAACTCCGTCAAACTACTCTCGCACTCATCCGACCAAACGAAAGCACCATTCTTCCTAGTAAGCTTCGTCAAGGGTAATGCTATCTGGGAGAAGTTCGAAATAAACCTACGGTAATATCCGGCTAACCCAAGGAAACTCTGAATCTCCGTCACCGTAGTAGGTCACTTCCAGCTCATCACAGCCTCTATCTTACTAGGGTCCACGGAGATACCTCCCTTCGACACAACGTGCCCCAGAAACTTCACTTCGTCCATCCAAAACTCGCACTTCGACCGTTTAGCAAACAACTTCTTCTTCCTTAGCACCTCCAACACTACCTTCAAGTGACTCTCATGCTCCTCATGCGTCTTTGAATAGATAAGAATGTCGTCAATGAAGACAACAACGAATCTATCCAAGTAGGGTCTAAAGATCCTGGTCATGTAATCCATGAACACTGCAGGAGTATTGGTCAGTCCAAAGGACATGACCGTTGATGTGAGCTAAAGGTGTCGTTAATTCCTCTAACTCACAAATCAATTTAGAATTTAAAGGACAAAAAGAGATTGAATTGAATAACTATAGTAGTATAGCTAGTCAACCCAAGTCGTCTCTCAAGGAGGCTTATCTCATTGATCTAATATGTATAGTATATGTAATGTTGGGATTGTGTAAGAAGTAAATAAAGCTATGAAATTAAAAGGAAACAACAATGTAAAAGAGTCTTGGTGTTGGGACATGCATCAAACCATAATTTCCCCATCCTAAACTCAAGCATTTTATCAAACACCTTGCAAGCAACTTACACATGCATAGAAATTGCTCTACCAAAAAAGACTTGAATCCAAACCAAATTAGCAAAACCAACTTAGACACATGCAAGTACAATTCTCAATCAAGAATTATTCCTAATCTCCTAGCTAATGGGTATCAAATGATAATCCTCACTCAACACCCAAAAACACTCAAATACACAATAATCTCTCAATCAAGAAACTAAAATGCATTCAAGATATACAATTAAAATTAGCAAGTATGAATCCACACAAACTAACATCAATTGCATTTGGAACCAAGAAACAAGGAAGCTAGAGCAAGAGACAAGTAATGGGTTTCAAGAGAAAATATGATCTTAGCATTACCCAACACCAAGAACCAAGAAACTACTCAACCATAATTAAAGCAAGTAAGAAACAAGAAATTAAAGCAATAGCAAAGATGGAAATGAAAATGGAAATTAAATTGAACTTGGAGAATTGTGTGAAAAGAGTAAGAACAAAGTGTGTAGAAATAGAGAGAAATTCTAGAGAGAAGGGAGAGCTTCTCTCTCTAGAATTCCCTAAGAAAATAACCTAAACTAAAACTAAAGAAAAGGTGTGAAAGAGTGTCTCAGCAAAATTACAAAAGTTTCATTAATACAAAGCTAGAGGGACCAATTTGCAAAATTATGCAAAATTTGATGATGCTGTCAGGACTTGATGGCTAGCGACCAAAAAGTGGTGGCTAGCGACCAACACAGCATTTTCAATATTAAGTTGCTTTCTCCGACTTGCGAATGCGTCTGCTCCTTCGCTCCAACGCTCCCAATGCTCCCAAGACTCGAAGTAGCTCCGGCCTAGACTCCTGAAATCACAAAACACTACCCAAGAGTGCATCAAAAGATAATAAGACCAAGGTGCCACTAACAAGCCTCAAAAAGATGTAAAATTGCCACACCAACCAAGAAAGTGAAAATATGCAAAAGCAAAGCAAACAACTATTATTAATGCAATAAAGGATGCAAGATAGAGATATATGAATAAAGAATGCACAGAATTTCGCATCCTATCAACCGTGAATTCGTAGTGACCATAACGAGTCCTGAAAGCCGTCTTCGAGATATCCTCATCCCTCACACGAATCTGATGCTATCCTGACCTCAAATCTATCTTCGAAAATACCTGGGCACCTCTCAGCTGATCCATCAAATCATCAATCCTAGGCAGCGGGTACTTGTTCTTGACGGTCACTTTGTTCAGCTGCCTGTAGTCAATACACAACCTCATGCTCCTCTCCTTCTTCTTCACAAACAAAACTGGCGCTCCCCATGGTGATACACTCGGCCTAATGAACCTCTTCTCCAAAAGCTCTTCCAACTGTATCTTAAGCTCTGCTAACTCTCCGGGTGTCATCCTATAGGGTGCTATGGATATGGGTCCCATACCGGGCATCAAGGCTATGACAAACTCTACCTCTCTAGCTGGGGGAAACTCGGGTATGTCCTCAGGGAAAACCTCCGGATAGTCTCTCACTATGGGTATCTCGTCTAACACCTGACCCCTCTCTATCTCACTAGCGACGAGCAACACATAGGCATTGCTCATAACCCCACAACAGTTAAGCCTAATAGCGCTAACATATAAATCTACAGGGGTGACACATGCAGAAGGAATAGAAGGAAAGATAACAGATTTTGCATGGCAATCAAGCAAGACTCGATTGGCGGACAACCAATCCATGCCTAAGATAATGCCTAGACCTGTCATGGGCAAGAAAATGAGATCAAATGTAAATGCCCTATCATTTATATGAAACCTACACTTTATGCAAACTAAGCATGTCCTGATGGGTGCAGCAGTAGGGGTAGATACTAATAAATCAAACGGTAGCTCTGACATGTGAAAAACCTAGGCTCCTAGCATGATCATGTGAAATGAATGAATGCCTAGCACCGGAATCATACAGTACAACTAAGGATCTACCATAAATCATACACGTACCCCTAATGAGATCGTCGGACCGCTCTGCGCCCTCCACTGTAACCGTAAAAACCTTGCCCTGGTGCGATGGCCTGTGAGAGGAAAAAGGTTGTGAACTTGAAGATCTGCAATCTCTGGAGATGTGACCTGGCTGGCCACAGCGGTAACAGACACCTTGCCGGCACCACAAACTCCAGGGTGAAGCTTGCCACATGTGGCACATGGAGGTCGCGGTGCTGCTATTGCCTGACGCGACTGCTGCTGCTGTGGACGTGGCTGAGTTTGTGGCCTGCGAGGCTGGCCATACGGCTGAAAGCGAGCAGGGGCGAGGCGGTTGGTTTGCTGAGGTGTCGCACCCCTCCTCTGAGTCTCAACCCTCTATGGAGCCACTGGTGGCTCGTCTCCTCTACTATCCTGCAGGTGTCTACCATCTCTCTGTAGTCTCTAATCTTCATATGCTTAACCATCCTCTTGATGTCTTGGTTAAGTCCAGCGCAGAACTTCATCACTTCCAGCTCTCCTTCGGGTTCTCCTGGTAAATCTCTGAAAACCTGATGAGCTCCTCGAACTTGGCGATGTACTCAGGGATAGTCATGGTGCCCTGGCGAAGATCAAGGAACTCCATTTCCTTGTCCTGAAGAACAGTCTCAGGAAAGTACTTATCATAGAACATGTCTTTAAACATGTCCCATGAGATAGCTATACCCGCCGCATCATAAGCGCGGCGAGCGTCGTTCCACCAGGAGTGTGCTTCCATCTGCAGCATGAAAGTGGTCAACTGAGTCGTTTGGACTTCAGAAGGGTTGACAGTGCTGAGAAATGGAGAGGGATTAGCCCTCTTGAAGTCAGCGAAGTAAGAGCTATCGTTACCCACAGGTGACGCTGCAGGTGGAGTGGTGTGCTGTTGGGTCATGTGATCAACCATCCTGTTCATGGCCCTCGCCATCTCCATGAATGCCTCCGCCGAAACCCCTCTATTTTGCCCATTCTCCTCATGAACGTCGGCATCGTCCCTAGTACGTCTTTTCTGTGGTGCCATGTTCCTGTGCACACAAAACAAGAAATATTGAGTTGATCAGGCTCTATATTACAGTTGTGTATGCACAGTTACTATGACAGTTAAACAGATCGATCATGCACCTCAAAACTAACTAAAACACACAAGAGGCATACGCATGATATGACTACCGTACATGCAACAATAGCATAACAGGTCCATTACCCCAAGCCCTGTAAGATAGACTTGCTCTGATACCAAAATGTAACACCCTACTAGATAGCCCTTAATGCTTAAGTCATTTTAGGCTATTTCATAAGGGTTACTTCCTGTTATCATATATTATCTTTATATTTAAAATAAATGTTCGCAGAAAATACGTGGGAGAACTTTCGAAAACGTTTGTGCGGAACATAAAAATAAGGGCCTTGCGTAATAATAAAGCGATAATAGTCGAAACATAATATAGTCTGAATAATATCTCAATATAAATAAGTAAACCATGTAATCTCTCAAAACATACATCAAAACAATAATAATAGTGTTATCTCATGAGCCTAAAACAGAGACTCACAAGACTCCGCAAATACAATCCATAAATAAAATAGTACTCGCCAGCTAACAAAGATCCGGTCTCAGAAGCATAAACTAAAAAATAATAATAAATCCATAAAATAATCCATAAAAGAAATAACTCAAATAATAAGGTCTAATACGTAAAGCGGAAGCTAAACTGAGGCTACGCAGGCTCCAAGCTCGCTCCGTCATCCTGCTGGTGCTCGTCGTCTAAAATGTTTAAAATAACGTGGGGTGAGTACTTGGAAGTAACTCAGTAGGGGAGCCGCTCCGGGTTTATTAATGAAATAAGTGAGCATGAATGAGTTCATTTCAGTTATTAGTTTCAAAGCAATCTTGTCCCGGAACGACTACCTAAGTGCATCTTATTCCTTTTAAATTAAAGATATACATAACATAAATAATAACTCATGTGTAGCGTACTATGTGCTCAACTATCAAATATTCAAATATATAACATAAAGTAACATTCTTTGTTTGAAATAATAAATTATATCTCTTGCTTATTTATCTTGAGTCTTTTAAGCATACTTAGTATGCCTATGGATCTATCTTGTTTAGAGCACGCCCTTTTGGTGCCTGTAGATCATTTACATTGTTTTGGCCTGCCCACCCTCCTGTAACCTCCGCATCGCCGACCCTAGGTATGAGCTCATCCTATATATAATGGGTAGAGGGGGTAATTCACCTTCCGCTAGTGAGTCGTTACAACCGAGGTTGCTAGCCCCTTGTAACGTTCATCACAAATAGATAGGCTACTCTGTGTGTCTTAACTTTCTTTTCACTTTGCACATTAATCTCTTTATATAACATATATTCATATAATCATATACGTCAAATAATCATATAATCATTCATCATATACCTCTCATCATTAATCATAATATACATCATATAATCACATAAACAATTTAACTCATCATAAAAACAATACATATACTCAATACAACATATATATATTCCATACAATAATTATATATTTCGATATACAAGTCGTATAACGCATTAGGGAACATAAAAGGGTCAAAACATGTCAATTTTCGTAAAAGGAGTGAGGAACAGCGCGGGACCACTACTGGGGCGGTCCACGGTTGCTGGAGCGGCTCATAGCCTCTGGGGCGGCCACGCGCGGGAGCTCTGCCGCTAGGGCGGCCAAGCCTGCGAACTCCGCCGCTAAAGCGGCTGTAGCCTGACGGCGCCACCGGTTGGGCGGTCGTGCGTCGTCCTGTTCGCAGAACTTCGCGATTTTCAACAGTGTTTCTTCCAAAAGGCTATTTTTGAACATGTAATTGATTAAAAACTTTCTTCAAACATACCCTTAACTTATTGGGACACTTTTAATCGGTAAAAATGTTTTCTCTTTGAAATAATTTCACAAAAAGTAACCCTTTTCATGAACCCTAATGGGAAAAACGACCAAAACATCAATTTCACAAATTCATCATCAATATGCACGAAAATAAAATGTCTAACCCCTACCTCTTGAAGACAAATCACGAGAATGCAAAGAGAAACACTTTTTCCGACATTGCTCTCGTTGGAAACCTCCCTCTTGAAGGTAGTGAAACGTGAGAAGGGGGTTGAATCACGTTACACCAACAAATCCTGTTTCTGAAAATTACTAAAAAATAAAGATCAAGTCTTGGACTTGTCTTGCATAGCGGAAACGATTGTTAGTAAATAAATAGAAACTTAGCCTATAGACAAGGCTATTGTAGATCTTGAAAATATATTTACTTTCAAGGTTTTCTAAATGATAAAGGTTGAAACTTAAACCTTCAACACTTAGACAAATAATGATGATGATTTCGCAATATGCTATATGATGTGTATGCAATGATAAATTGTAAAAACAATTAAATAAAGAGAAAGGGAAGAAAGAGAGCACACACAAACTTTTTATATTGGTTCGGCAACGTGCCTACTCCAGTCCCCAGGATTCACCTGAGATTTCACTATCACCACCAACAACAAGGTGGACTTTCTTGCCTCTGCTACCCCACAAAGGACTTCAACCCGCACCTTCACCAAGGTGACTAACTGCCTTTGAAAACCACAAAGGACTTTCCTTGCACCTCCTACAAAGGTGACTCACTACCCTTGCAAACAACAAAGGACTTCAACCTTGCCTTTAACACCAAAGGACTTTCTACCCTTGCCTTAGTCCCACTAAGGTCTTTTGCCTTCAAAAATAAGGACTTTGTACAAAAGATGAAATCTTTAATCAAACAAGAACTTAGATGCAACTAAGTTTGAACCTTGCTTGCTTTTCTCTCAAAGATAACTAGTATAAACTATGATAGACAATAAAAATCACTCTTTTGAGATGTACAACCCTTAAACCCAATAAAAATCAAAACTTTGATAGGTTAGGAGTTTGGAGGTTGAAGATGAAGAGAAATTAGGATTCAATTCTGTTGGTATGTGCCCTAGAGGGCCAATCATAGTTGCATTTTTATTATGATATTGTGACATTATATTATATATATATATATATATATATATATATATATATATATATATATATATATATATATATATGTATGAGGCATTGTTTTCATTAATTGTTTATTTATTTTAATAAACATTATGATGTCCTTAGAATGGAATAAAGATTAGGTACATAACCTAATAGTGAGACTTCATTCTTAAATGTCCCTAGTCAAGTATTACTGTAAACAACAGGATAGCAGTAATACGTTGAGACTAGTATGTGTATGGACTGATAACCTTTTCTCAGAGGTTATGGATATGTGATATCAAGTCTGCACATAGGTATATATGGTGATATATATCGGACTGACCCGCCATGAGAACACCACATGGATAGTAATGTGAATGTCATAGGTGATTCTCATAGTGATGATGGTACATATAGTCCTTTGACTTGAAGTTACTGTGATCTGCTGCATGAGGAGTCGTGTGCTTTGATACCGTCAAACGTTATCTGTAGCAGGGTAATTATAAAGGCGGTCATTAGGCATATCACGAGTCATGTGGGCGGTGCGAGTAACGTAGATAGAATTTGTCCCTCTCACATTACGAGAGATATATCTGTGGGCCCCTTGATGAGTAGGACTGGGTAAATGCATGACCATTCTGAAATTAATTAATGTGTGACATTAATGTCATTTATTTTATCAGTCTACTCGGAGATCAAGAAACTAATGATTTAACTATACAAGATGACTAATTCTATGCTTGTGTTAAATCTGGATATTTGGACAAAGGGACTGAAGTGTACAGTAACGTCAATCACGGAAAGGTTATGTCAAACCGTTGACTTTCTTATAACTTGGGTAGCAGTGATGTGTTGCTAGATACCGCTCACTGTTTATATTATTTAAAATGAGATTTAATAATATTGTCAACGTTGTAAGAACCTATAGGGTCGCACACTAAAGCAATTTTTATATTGATGCTAAATTAGAATAAATTAGTGTGACTAATTTAATTGGGCTTCATGAGATGGACCTAATAAAATATAAGATTAAATTAGTGTGACTAATTTAATTGGGCTTTCATAAGATGGGCCTAATAAGGATTAAGAGAAGTTAGTGTGACTAATTGGGCTTCCATGAGATGGGCCCAACAAGGCTTAGGTTTAGGTTAAGTGTTGACTATAAATAACACACCTAAGGAGCCTTTTGTGTTGGTTGTTGATTTTATACACTTTAGCCTTCCTCTCTAGAAATCCTTATTTCTCTGTTTCTCGTTACTAGCATAGTGAGTTTCAGAAAATTATCAAGGTGAGTGCTTGACACTCACAACTGCTGTGTGGATATCTCTAGGCCGTTGCTACACTTGCAAGGTGTAACACCCTACTAGAAAGCCCTTAATGCTTAAGTCATTTTAGGCAATTTCATAAGGGTTACCTCCTGTTATCATGTTTTATCTTTATATTTAAAATATAATACGCGGAAAATAGGCGGGAGTAAATTTTCGAAAATCATTTGCGGTATAGAAAATAAGGGCCTGGCGCATAAATACAACGATACTAATAAGCTATACAAACATCTACGAAAATACTACATCATATAAATAACTCCCATCAAGTAACAAACATGAAATAAATACTAGGTCTCACCCCATAAGCCAAAAACTGTGACCTATGAGATTCCACCATAAATATGAGTAAATAAATAGCTGCTGGCTAACAAAGGTCCGGACTCAGAAAACATAATAAATAAATAAACGTAGCGGAAGCATAAAAGTCATAACATCTGATAAGGAAATAAAACATGTCTCTGATATCTAGGGAACTATATCATAAACTAAGTCTGCACGGGCTCCTCGTGTGCTTCGACATCCTGCTCTGTCTGCTCATCTAAAAGGTGGGAAAAACATAGGGTGAGCACTGAGAAGTGACTCAGTAGAGGAAGCCGCCCCGGGTTTAATTATAAAATAAGTGAAGCATGAATGAGTTCAATTCGGATATAAGCTGAAAATCAATCTTTCCCCGGAACGTCTTACCTAAGTGCATCTTGTCCATTTTATTAATTCATATAACATATCATAATTAAAGGCCCGTGTGTAGTGTACTATGTGCTTCTATCACAATCAGGGAAAATATAACATAACAGAACATTTATCAGAACTTTCTTTCAGAGCATCTTATCATTAACTTTTACTTTGAAGCTGTCAGACATGGCAAAGCCTCCCTCCCATCCTTACTCCTACAATCCGGCCCCTAGGTATGAGCTCATCCTAAAACATACGGGGAAGAGGGGGTACAGTTCACCTTCCTCAAGTGAAGGAGTTGCAGCCGAGGATGCCACCCCTCCCTACAACACTCATCACAAGCTGAAGGCTACAAGGTATTTTAATCTTTCAGAGTTTCAGAGATCTTTCAGAACGTCTTTTAATTATCAGAAATCTTTCAGAGTTAACAGAGATCTTTCAGAGCACCAGAATATCTTTCAGAACATCTTTCAACTTTTACCGAGTGACATAGTTAATTCATTCAAATCATTTCATCATAATATATATCATATACTCACATAAACAATTTAACGCATCATAAAAGCAATACATATACTCAATATAACATATATATCTCATACAATAATTATATATACATCATAGCAATTAAACATACATATAAACGTACTTTATAGCTCATATAATCATATATAAATCATATATAAATCATGCATAAATCATATATAACATTTATACAAGTCGTAGAACGCATTAGGGTACATAAAAGGGTAAAAACATGTCAATTTATACTCTTTAACATCATGGAATAAACATAGCACATTCACTTACTTACTCTGACATCATGGAGAATAAATAAATAAAACTCTTTATCAAATAAACATGATATACAACTACTTATAAATATTATTCTCAATGCTTCTATAACTTTCATGTCATATGATCTCGTTTATTTTATTATTATTTCATACTTATACTTTATTCTAGTTTTACTTGTACTTTATACTCTACCCTTAAGTATCTTGTAAACTCTTATATTTTATTCATCACCAATCTTGTCTTCTATACTATTATGTTACTATTACTATTATCATTATATATCATATATTATACATGTTGTTGTTCTTACTGTATTATTCTTTTATTATTATTATTAGGGTTAATATTTTATTATTATCTTCCCTATTAATATTACTATCATTATCATATTATTATTATTATTTCTACCTGTTATCTACCTATTATTAACTAATATACATGCTAATAGGTATAAGTTTATGTAATAATAATATGTAATAGAAATATACATATACAAATAAACTGTCTTTTATTTATTTATTTATATATATATATATATAACAAAATCCAGGCGCTGCTCTCGCAGCCATACACAAACATATATATATATATATATATATAACAAACCAAGCGCTGCTCTCGCAGCCATAAGCATACATATATATAGAATATATATATATATATATAACAAACCAAGCGCTACTCTCGCAGCCATAAGCATATATATATATATATATATAAAACCACGTAATAGTAATAATAATAATAATAATAATAATAATAATAATAATAATAAGGCACAAAAATTCCTAATGGGAAAAACGACCATCATATTAATATCATAAAATCATCATCAATATGCATGAAAATAGAATGCCTAACCCCTACCTCTTGAAGACAATTTCGAAATATGCAAAGAGAAACCCTTTCCCGACGTTGCTCTCGTTGGAAACCTCTCTCTCTAGCCCCACGAACGGTCCGGTGATGCCGGAGACTCTAAACGGAGAAACGGAATCGGTAAAAAGGTCCGGCTTGATGAGAGGATTAAGAATATGAGTTTATTTTCTGGATTGGGTAATGTTTGATAGGTGTTTCGTGGTTTGTAGTATCAATGGCTTAGGGAGCTCTTGAGAGAAAGATGGCTATGGTGGCTCAGAAGAAGGAGGAGAGTGTTTTTCTCAATTGGAGAGGGTTACTAGTGTTTATATAGGGAGTGACTAGGTCAAGAGTCATTGTGGGGCCCACCGTCACTTAAATTACTAAAACACTCCAAATCCCCCCAAATAATACTATAATGCTCATATAATTTTTCTAATATTTAAATATAAATTAAAATACACACATAGGCACATAAAATAAAATAAATAATAATATATAACGCTAATATTATCTAATAACATCATGTAACTCATATAAATATTTTATATCATCATTCCTAACCATATGTATCATCTAAATACCAATTAAAACTCATATATGCATCCAACATACTCTCCCGCACACAAGGAACACTCACATAAATACACATAATTATCATGACATATAATTTACACACGTAATTCACATAGTATAGAATGAACACATATATACACACTTAAATCACGTCACACATAAGGGTTTGACTAGAAGAAACTTATCCACCCAAACCGAATTAAATCCTAACCAAGGTCAATTACCCTTAATCTCACTTAATTAGGACTTAATAAAAGTCGGGGTGTTACACAAGGGAAGAGTTTGACATAGCTCTTGTGAAGATTCAAGAATTCAAGAATTGAAGAGTTCAAGATTTGAAGAGTTCAAGAGTTCAAGATTTGAAGACTTCAAGAATCGAAGAGTTCAAGAATTCAAGATTTCAAGAGTTGAAGAATTCAAGAACAAGTGTTGTTCGCAAATTGTATTGCGATAACACTTCAACAGGTAATTCATAGATGAATCATGTTCATTCACATGGGTCCTTGGGTGGGAATTGCATAAATTTTTTTGTTTTCCGCTGTAGCTTTATGCGTGATTTCCCAACAGTGGTATCAGAGACTCTTGTGAAAACGTGGTTCTCTTGAAAGAACTATTTGTTGTTTATATGATAAACATGGTTCTGTTATGTTGTTTATGGGATAAACACGGTTTTGATTTTTGCAAGAAGCAATTTTGATCATATGATGATATGATTTGCGAAATCATCATGTTATGTGATAACATGGTTTTGCTTCTTTGCCGATAAGGATTTGCAAAAAAAAGGTTCAAGAGTTGAATCCTTATTTTCAAGATCCTTGGTTTTGAAATTCTTGTTTTCGAAACTAATCCTTATTTTCAAAGTTCATCATTGTTTTCGAAAAGTTTGGTGTTTGATCCTTGTTTTCAAAAATTTGCTTGTTTCCTTGTTTGTTTTTGAAAATTACATGATGGATGATTATAATTCATTTTATTTGATCTTGTTTCCTTTTTTAGTGACAAATATATGTGATATGTTGATATGATATCCTTTTCAAATTTGTAAATCTTTTAATTAATGAGATTAATTAATAGGGATATTTGATATCATATCTTTTTCAAATTTGGAAATCTTTTAATTAATGAGATTAATTAAAAGGGATATGTGTAACATATCTTTTTCAAATTTGGAAATCTTTTAATTAATGAAATTAATTAAAATGGATATTTGATATCATATCTTTTTCAAATTTGGAAATCTTTTAATTAATGAGATTAATTAAAAGGGATATATGTAACATATCTTTTTCAAATTTGGAAATCTTTTAATTAATGAGATTAATTAATAGGGATATTTGATATCATATCTTTTTCAAATTTGGAAATCTTTTAATTAATGAGATTAATTAAAAGGGATATGTGTATCATATCTTTTTCAAATTTGGAAATCTTTTAATTAATGAGATTAATTAAAAGGGATATATGTATCATATCTTTTTCAAATTTGGAAATCTTTAATTAATATGATTAGTTAAAATTCGCACATATATATATACCATATCTATATTTCAAATTTTGAAATCTTTTTAATTAATGGTTAATTAAATTACATACATATATATGAGATATATATGTATTTCAAATTTGAAAATCGTTTTAATTAATGTGATTGATTAAATCGAATTGTATACATATGGTTTATCTGTCACGGATTCAAGATTCATTTCAATAAATCGTTTTATATTCCGAAAACATTTTACGCTTAGAGCAATAAAATCTTTTTAAATATAAAGCATTCGTTTTTAATTGGATAAAATGATTTAAAGTATTTCTTTTAACATGTCATGGGATGCATGTTTATATGTCCTCATATGCTTTATTCATTTTATTCTATCATGTTGCATTTACATGTTATACATATATGTATGAGATACATATATGGATGTTATGTGTTAAATGGTTTAACACTACATGGTGAGATCGATTTATGAAAAACCCCTCATTGTAAAATATTAAGTCATGATAGCCTTCTGATGCATAGCACTCGTCAAGACTGTTATCGATGTAGTGTGGGTTTGCCAAAGCAGGGCACTCTTATCTATGGCAGTAAGGCACGATAGGACAAGCAAGTAATGTCCGACTGCTACCCATTGGGTTTGACTTAACTAAGTGAGATTCAATAGGATTGAGAGGCTTAGAGGCAACGAAAGTTGGGCTTTAATTCATAAGATGAATTAGAATAAGGTGTTATTCACCTAACTATCCAAGAGTTGTATAAGATACAATTGGAAAGAGTTTCCTATCTAAATAGTCGAAACTTTAAGCGATCAACCAAAGTTGACTTAAAGCTAGATGAAATATGGATCTTGGCCCACTATAAAATATTCCAAAGGAAAATTTTACGAATCAATGTAGTGGGTCATTGGTTTGAGTAAAATAGTGGGAGCAATATTTAATTAAAGTCCTAATTAAATATTATATGTCATAATTCTCACTCTGCATATTATCTTTCTGTGGTTTACCATGACATCACGCGCATTAAATAACCTGTCATTGCGATCTATCCTTGAGAAGGATAAGTTGTATCCTTGAGAAGGATAAGTTGTCTGGAACAAATTTTCTAGACTGGTATAGAAACTTGAGGATTGTCCTCAAGCATGAAAAGAAATGTCCTCAAAGGAATTGTTCCTAAGGAGACACCAACTGCAAGTACTTCTAGGGCTGACAAAGATGCTTATAAGAAGCATTAGGATAAAGCCTTAGATGTTTTGTTGTCTTATGCTTGCTACCTTGACCCCTGAGTTGCAGAAATATCATGAGAGTCATGAAAGCATGGAGGCGTATGATGTGATCATACACCTCAAGCAACTATATCAAAGGGCAAAGGCAAGGCCATCTTGATGGTTCAAGATGAAAGAGCAAAAGAAGCAAAGCAGCAAGTCCAAGGGTAAGGGCAAGGGCAATGAGATTCCCAAGCTGAAAGCCTTGAAGCCTAAGGGCGATGTTTCTAAAGAGGATACCTGCTTCCATTCCGGTAGGACCGGACATTGGAAGAGGAACTATGCAAAATACCTGAAAGAATGAAAGAATAACAAAGGAAGTGAGACTTCCAGTTCATGTATGATTGTTATAGAGGTCAATTATCTACTTCTGCATCATGAGTATTAGATACTCCATGTAGTTCTCACTTGTTTATTTGTGCAAATGAGATTAGATCATTGACGAAGGGTAAAAGTCGACCTACGAGTTGGAAATGGAGCAAGAGTTGCTGCATTGACTGTAGGAAGTTAAGATTTGACTTTGCCCATTGGGCTCATTATTTAGTTAGAGAACTGTTATAATGTATATGCCATTAGAAGAACATCGTTTCTAATTCCAGTTTGGATAAACTTGGTTTTAGTTTTATAATGAAGAACAAATGTTGTTCAATTTATTATGATGATGTCCTTTATGGTAGTGCACCTATGATTAATGGACTTTTACGTTCTTAATCTTGAAACGTCCATCTATAACATTAATACTAAGAGGTTCAAATCAAACGAATTGAATCATTCTTACCTTTGGCATTGTCGTTTAGGCCATATAAATGAGAAGTGTAACACCCCTTGACAACTTGAAGGCGTTAACGACTGTCCTCTGACCAACACGAGACTTTCCAGTGTGCTTTGTCCTCACTCGCACACTTTCTGAGAAAACTTCCCAGAAGGTCACCCATCCCAGAATTGCTCCAGGTCAAGCACGCTTAACCTTCGAGTTCTTAAGGGATAGGCTACCGAAAAGTAGATGCATCTTGTTGGTATAAGTAGTGCAAATCAATTCCTATAAGATATCCTCAATTGTATAGTCCCTCTCATTCCTATACAGCCTTCGGATCCCTCTCATTCCGGTGTAAGTTCGATTCGTTCATGTGCCCCTCCCACTTAGAAGCCTGCCAAGAGCCGCTCCTTGTCTGTGCCTTGTGCACCGGCGATCACTCCCCGCCCTCGTCAGTGCTAGGGACGTCACATGAGAGCCAGGTTTCGATCCTGGGACCTGTGGGTTATGGGCCCACCATGCTTCTGCTGCGTAAACGGAGGAGGAGCATGAAAGCCACCTTAGATTTGTATTAGAAGTGTTAAAGGAGAAGAAGTTGTACGCTAAGCTGAGTAAATGTGAGTTTTGGATGAAAGAAATTAAATTCCTGGGTCATGTGGTTTTAGCGGAAGGAATAGCTGTGGATCCTAGTAAGATTGAAGCAGTAGTAAACTGGGAAAGACCTACCACGGTTACGGAAGTACGAAGCTTCTTAGGTCTGGCCGGTTATTACCGTAGATTTATTAAGGGATTTTCACAGCTTGCTTTACCCTTAACTAAGCTCACTAGGAAGAATTCCTCATTTGTGTGGTCATCGGAGTGTGAGAAAAGTTTTATGGAGTTGAAGGAAAGGTTGACCACCACACCCGTATTGGTTGTGCCCGATCCTAACGAACCTTTTGAAGTGTATTGCGATGCTTCGGGAAAAGGGTTGGGTTGCGTATTAATGCAACATCACCAAGTAGTGGCATATGCTTCACGGCAATTGAAGCCACATGAGGTGAACTATCCTACCTATGACCTGGAGCTTGCGGCAATAGTTTTTGCTTTAAGGATTTGGAGGCAATACTTATACGGGGTGAGATTTGAGGTTTTCTCTGATCATAAGAGTTTGAAGTATCTCTTTGATCAGAAAGAATTAAATATTAGGCAACGACGGTGGATGGAGTTTCTAAAAGATTATGATTTTGGGTAGAATTACCACCCGGGGAAGGCGAATGCAGTGGCAGATGCCTTGAGTCCTAAGATGCTTCATGTATCCCATATGATGATTAAGGAGATGGAATTATTAGATGATTTTAGAAACCTTAATCTAGGAGTGTCTTTCACCCCGGTGAGCATGAGAGTAAGTCACCTTATGGTCTCAAGTAAGTTCAAGGAAGACATTGCACGAGCCCAAGTGACGGATGAGGAGTTCAAAGGAATTTTGAGGGCGGTACAAGAGGGAAGAGTGAGAGAGTTTTATCAAGACGGAGATGGATTGTGGATATGTAAGGGTAGAATTTGTGTACCCGCTCATGGTGACCTCCGAAATAGTATTTTGGAGAAGGCTCATAAGAGCCATTTCACCATTCACCCTGGGGCTACCAAGATGTATCAAGATTTGGAGAAAATGTTTTGGTGGCCATGTATGAAGAAGGAAGTATCAGAGTGGGTTAACCGGTGTTTAGTGTGCCAGAAGGTGAAGATAGTGCATCAAAAGGATCCTGGTATGCTACAACCACGACAAATTCCTCATTGGAAATGGGAAAGTATAGCGATGGACTTTGTAGTGGGATTACCAAGAACACAAGCCGGTAATGATGCCATATGGGTGATAGTGGATCGATTGACTAAATCGGCCCACTTTTTACCCATCAAGGCGACATTTCCCCTGGAAAGATTAGCAAGTTTGTACATACGTGAAGTGGTGAAGTTACATGGGGTGCCCGAGAGTATTATTTCGGGTCGTGATCCGAGATTTACTTCTCGTTTCTGGGAAGCCTTGCAAAAGGCGTTTGGTACAGAGTTGCGTTTGAGTACAGCCTACCATCCCCAAACAGACGGACAGTCCGAAAGAACAATCCAAACCTTAGAGGATATGTTGAGGTCTTGTGTCTTGGATGAGAAGAGTAGTTGGGATAAGATGTTACCCGTAGTTGAGTTCTCCCACAATAACAGTTTTCATACTAGCATAGGAATGGCTCCTTTTGAAGCATTGTATGGTAGAAAATGTCGTTCTCCATTATGCTGGTATGATCCGGGTGAAAAGAGTACTCTAGGGCCTGAACTAGTGAGGGAAACTACAGAGCAAATTAAAAGAATCAGGGAAAGACTCATGACAGCTCAAAGTCGTCGAAAGAGTTATGCGGACAATCGGCGTAGGCCACTAGAGTTTGAGGCCGGAGACCACGTGTTTTTACGTGTGACCCCCACCATAGGTATAGGCAGAGCAATCAAGGTTAAAATGTTAAATCCGAGGTACCTAGGTCCATTTCAGATCTTAAGTCGCATTGCTCCAGTTGCATATCGCATAGCCTTACCTCCCAGTTTATCCAACCTTCATGATGTCTTCCATGTGTCACAACTCCGTAAATACAATTCAGACCCAAGTCATGTACTAGAAACGGAAGAAGTACAACTAAAGGATGAATTAACCTTTCCCTTACCACCAACACGGATTGTGGATCGGGACATCAAGAAATTAAGAAGTAAGACTGTTCCATTGGTGAAGGTGGCCTGGGGGCGGGGAAGAGCAGAAGAGTTTACCTGGGAGGGGGAGGAAGACATGAGGAAACTACACCCGGTTCTTTTCACAGGTATTGAATTTCGAGGGCGAAATTCTTTTTAAGGGGGGGGGGGGAGAATGTAAGACCCCGAGAGCTTAATCATACCTTAACAAAGGTGATTTGAGAAATAATCGCATTACTTAAGTTATAATTAGGATGTATGTGCATTTGGAACGTGTTCTGATATGCTTGTATAATTGAATATGTGTTATGTGCGCTATGTGGCTTATGTGTATGACGAAATGACATTTATGTTGCATTATGATTTAAAATGTAGATTGAAATAGGAAAACGAGTTTACAGAAACAATCTAATTAGGAATCATGAGAGGTGTTAAGCATTTAGGATCATGTATAAGTTTATATAAGCATATTGAGGTTGTTTAGAGTATTGGTGATGGTTTGGGAACTTTTAGAGAGTAATTAAAGGTTTAGAACATGAAAAACAGTTTCTGCTGCTGTTGCTGTCATGTATCAGCATTTAGTCGCTAACGACTAGCTTCAGCTCGCTAGCGGATAGATGCGGTGTAAGCGGTCGCTAGCAGCCACAGTAAGCTCGCTAGCGACCAGCACGATGGCAGAACAGGATTTCTGCATTTTCACATTTTTCTTTTTAATCCTCCATCCTTTAAAAATTGCCATTAAGTCCCCCTCCGTCCTCATAACATTTCCCCATTTTGAAGCAACTTCAGAACTCTAAAAACACAATTCCAAAGCACCAAAACCCTTCTCACAAATCCTTACAACCTTCACCACCATAACACACTCAAATCTCAGGATACCTTCATCAAAACTCACCCAAATCAGAAACAAACCTCATATTTAGGATCCTTGCACCAATCCTATCAGTTCTAACCGAACAAATCCATCTATAAATCATAGTTTCATCATCATCAGCAAGAAAATAGTTAGAGTGGAGTAGTTGTGAAGGAATTCAAGAAAAGAAAGTGGTCCCTAGCTTAGAGAAGGAAGAAACTACATGAGGTAGGGGTTAGTTTTATGTTAGACAGTATATTCTTATGTTTTTCACGCATCATATTTAGTTTGAACTCGTTTTATGCATTAAAATGATATCTGAAATGAACCAGTTCTAAGAACAGGGTCGAGGCGCTCGCTAGCGGCCAGGCTACAGCTGCTAGCGAAGGTCAACACGCTAGCGCCTATCTTACAAGCGCTAGCGGGTTGTTAGGCCGCCTTGGGCGCTAGCGGCCACATGGAGCTCGCTAGCGACCAGGTCGCAGGAGTTTCTGCAGATTCTCAGTTTTATGATATTTTAGCATTTTTAATGATTTTGACTTCATGGTATATTTTTCTGTAGTACAGTATCATAAGCATATGTATATGTATCAGTACTAACTTATCAAAAGAAGTTCTTAATGATCTATTAAAGAGATTACAAATGAATATTTTCATGCATTCGTGATTAAAGTGTTAATGTAAGTAAATCTGAAAAATATGTGCAATTATATGTGATGTATGTGTATTTTGATTGACCAGAACTATGATGAAATGTCATGTGAAGTGAAAAATAAGTTTATGAGTAACTTTCTCTGCAAATGGAATTGGCAAGGGAGGTTGGCACCCTCGGTCCCCAATACCATATTGTGAGAGAAAGTGAATAAACCCCTCTTCCCCACAGATTCCTAATAGAAACTAGAGAGGTATGAGCTCATAGCCTAGGGGACCGGTGACGCGGAGGTAGAGAGCAAAGAGGGTTGTGCCATTTATAGTAAAAGATCATGACACATGACATAAGTACCATAATACCTACATTATATTGTATCTTTAATTAAGTTTTGGATATTGCTTATATGATGCATGCATTGATATAATTTTCAAGACGCATATAAGTATGACACTCCGGAAATTTACATACTTATGTTTTATTAGAAAAGATATTAAATAAATTTTGCATGTATCACGGCTTTCATAATAAACCGGAGTGATCCCTCTACTGAGTCCGTGGAGCTTACCCCAATTCCACCACTATTTGTTTATAGATTCAGATCGAGGTATGGATTCTACTACTAGATGAGCGAGCTAAGACTTCCAGGGGATTGAAGACTTGGACTACTTTGAGAGACTTACATTTTAAAGTCTTGTGTCCCTGATGTTTTGTATTATTATGTTATGTGGTATCTGACGCTTAGTTGAGTTTATAAGAAGATCATAAGTGACTGTACAACCTTATGGTATTCTTAGAAACTTCAACACTCTACTATTGTAATATTATTTTGGATTTTACATTTATATGTGTAATTCCTATGTGTACCTGAATCTATATGTATGTCATGGGCCATTTACATGGATCACTGTATTATGGTTATGTGCAATTCAAAGTTTCATAGGTTGACGTATCAGATTCTGTCTCATAACGTACAAGCCACAATTTAGAACTCGCGCTTTTATTTTGAAAATTTTACGGCCCTATTTTCCACGTACCCTTATTTTTGAAATTTGACTCTGAAACAGAATGATAATTTCCGGTAATTAACTCATTATGACTTAAGCATAAAGAGGTAATTATTAGGGTGTTACAAGAAGCACATTTCAAAACTCCATAAAGATGGATTATTGGACTCATTTGATTATGAATCATATGAGACATGTGAATCTTTTTTATTGGGAAAAATGACTAAGGCTTCATTCACCCAAAAGGGTGAAAAGGCCACTGAACTTTTGGGCCTTATACATATCGATGTGTGCGGACCCATTAGTACCTCGGCCAGAGGTGGTTTTCAATACTTCATCACATTCACTGATGACTTCAATAGATATGGATATGTGTATCTCATGAGACACAAATCGGAATCCTTTGAAAAGTTGAAGGAATTCAAGAATGAAGTAGAAAAACCAACTTGGCAAGAGTATTAAAATCCTTCGATCAGATCGAGGAGGTGAATACTTGAGTCAAGAGTTTGATGACTATCTGCGAGAGTGTGGGATATTATCTCAACTCACTCCTCCTTGAACGCCATAGTGGAATGATGTTTCTGAGAGGAGAAATCGAACGCTGTTGGGCATGGTTCGATCAATGATGAGTCATGCAAACCTTCCAAATTCTTTCTGGGGACATGCTGTGTTGACAGCAGCACTTACACTTAACCGTGTTCCAACCAAAACGGTAGAAAAGACACCATATGAGATGTAGACTGGTAGACGACCCAGTATGTCTTTTATGAAGATTTGGGGTTGTGAAGCTTATGTGAAACGTCAGGTCTCTAATAAGCTTGAACCTAAATCTGAAAAGTGCTTTTTTTGTGGGGTATCCTAAAGAAACCAAGGGATACTATTTCTACAACAAATCTGACAACAAAGTGTTTGTTGCGCAAACTGGTATATTCCTTGAGAAGGAATTCATTGGAGCCAGTGAGAGCAAAGTAGAAATTGAAGAAGTACTTCAACCACAAGAAGAAACTTTACCGGAGGTGGAACAAGAGCAGAGTACACAAGTTGTTGTAGTACAAGAGCCTGCTCAAGTAACACAAGAACCACGTAGGTCAGATAGAACACGTTGCCCACCTAAGAGATATGAATTTCTCAGGACTCAACAGGGTGATGTACTGCTCATGGATCAAGATGAGCCTGTTACCTATCAGGAGGCCATTACTGGACCTGATTCTGATAAGTGGCTAGAAGCCATGAAATCTGAGATGGATTCCATGTATACTAACCAGGTGTGGACCTTCGTTGATCAACCTGAAGTGGTAAAACCCATAGGTTGAAAATGGGTTTTCAAGAAGAAAACTGACATGGATGGTAATGTGATTACCTTTAAGGAAAGATTGGTTGCAAAGGGTTTCGAGCAAACTCATGGTGTAGACTATGATGAAACCTTTTCACCTTTCGCTATGCTTAAATCCATTCGGATTTTACTTGTTATCGCTGCATACTATGATTATGAGATATGGCAGATGGATGTCAATACTGCTTTCCTTAATGGAAATCTCCTTGAGGATGTGTACATGACACAACTCGAAGGTTTTGACATGAGAGGCGTTGCTGCAAAAGTATGCAAGTTACAGCGATCAATCAATGGATTGAAGCAAACTTCTAGGAGTTGGAATATTCGTTTTGACGAGACTGTGAGACAGTTTGGATTCGTTAAGAACGAAGATGAACTTTGTGTTTACAAGAAGGTTAGTGGGAGCACAGTTGCATTTCTGGTCTTGTATGTGGTTGACATACTACTCATTGGAAATGACATCCCAACATTACAGTCTATTAAGACTTGGCTTGGGAACTGTTTTTCAATGAAGGACTTAGGGTCCGTTTGGATTACGGTGCTTTTGACTTTTTTCAACTTCTGACTTATCAGAAGGTATTTTATACTGTTTGGTTATATAACTTATGACTTCTCCAGAAGTTATTTCGGTGCTTTTGGAGAAGTCAGAATATTTGACTTCTTTAGAAGCACTTTTCAAAATAATTGAAATAAAAAATTTTGTTATTTTATATTCACATACAAAATAACTTATTCATAAGTTACTTATCAAAAGTTACTTTTATATAAGAGCTTAAATAAGTTGATTATCCAAACTGGCTCTTAGGCAAAGCTACTTACATATTGGGTGTAAGGATCTATAGAGATAGATCAAACATATTGCTTGGCCTAAGCCAAAGTACATACATAGACAAAGTGTTGAGACACTTTAAGATGCATGATTCAAAGAAAGGGTTCTTGCCTATGTCACATGGTGTGACACTCTCAAAGGCCCAATCTCCCCTTTCTCAAGCCGATAGGAATCGGATTAATAAGATTCCATATGCATATGCAATTGGATCTATCATTTATGCTATGTTATGTACACGACCAGATGTCTCGTATGCTTTGAGCATGACGAGCAGATACCAGTCAGATCCCGGTGATGGTCACTAGACAGTCATCAAGAATATCCTTAAGTACTTGAGAAGAACTAAGGATTGATTCTTGATATATGGAGGTGAGGAAGAACTAGTTGTAAAGGGTTACACTGATGCTAGTTTCCAAACCGACAAAATCAGGTTATGTGTTTTGTCTTAGTGACGGGACTGTGAGCTGGAAGAGTTCCGAGCAAGAGACAGTCGTTGATTTCACTACAGAGGCCGAGTATGTTGCTGGCAGTAATGCATCAAAAGAGATTGTTTGGATCTGAAAGTTCATTACAGAACTAGGTGTGGTTCCGTGCGTTGAGGACCCAATAGCTCTCTATTGTGACAACAATGGAGCCATTGCACAGGCTAAGGATCCTAGATCTCACCAGCGATCCAAACATATACTCAGGCACAATCATCTCATTCGAGAGATTATCGATAGAGGAGATGTAAAGATATGCAGAGTGCCAACTGATGATAATATCGCTGACCCATTGACCAAGCAACTTCCTCAGCGGAAGCATGATGGACATACTAGATCATTAGGCATTAGAGATATGCCGGATTGGCTCTAGTGCAAGTGGGAGTCTGTTGGTATGTGCCCTAAAGGGCCAATCATAGTTGCATTTTTATTATGATATTGTTACATTTTATTTTATATATATTTATATATATATATGTATGAGGCATTGTTTTCATTAATTGTTTATTTATTTTAATAAACATTATGATGTCCTTAGAATGGAATAAAGGTTAGGTACATAACCTAATAGTGAGACTCCATTCTTAAATGTCCCTAGTCAAGTATTACTGTAAACAACAGGACAATAGTAATACGTTGAGACTAGTATGTGTATGGACTGATAACCTTTTCTCAGAGGTTATGGATATGTGATATCAAGTCTGCACATACGTATATATGGTGATATATATCGGACTGGCCCGCCATGAGAACACCACATGGATAGTAATGTGAATGTCATAGGTGATTCTCATAGTGATTCTCATAGTGATGATGGTACATATAGTCCTTTGACTTGAAGTTACTGCGATCCGCTGCATGAGGAGTCGTGTGCTTTGATACCGTCAAACGTTATCCATAACAGGGTAATTATAAAGGCGGTCATTAGGCATATCACGAGTCATGTGGGCGGTGCGAGTAACATAGATAGAATTTGTCCCTGTCACATTACGAGAGATATATCTGTGGGCCCCTTGATGAGTAGGACTGGGTAAATGCATGACCATGCTGAAATGAATTAATGTGTGACATTAATGTCATTTATTTTATCAGTCTACTCGGAGATCAAGAAAATAATGATTTAACTATACAAGATGACTAATTCCATGCTTGTGTTAAATTTGGATATTTGGACAAAGGGACTGAAGTGTACGGTAACGTCAATCACGGAAAGGTTATGTCAAACCGTTGACTTTCTTATATGGGTAGCAGTGATGTGTTGCTAGATACCGCTCACTGTTAATATTATTTAAATGAGATTTAATAATATTGTCAACGTTGTAAGAACCTATAGGGTCGCACACTAAAGCAGTTTTTATATTGATGCTAAATTAGAATAAATTAGTGTGACTAATTTAATTGGGCTTCATGAGATGGACCTAATAAAATATAAGATTAAATTAGTGTGACTAATTTAATTGGACTTTAATAAGATGGGCCTAATAAGGATTAAGAGAAGTTAGTGTGACTAATTTGGCTTCCATGAGATAGGCCCAACAAGGCTTAGGTTTAGGTTAAGTGTTGACTATAAATAACACACCTAAGGAGCCTTTTGTGTTGGTTGTTGATTTTATACACTTTAGCCTTCCTCTCTAGAAATCCTCATTTCTCTGTTTCACGCTACTAGCATAGTGAGTTTCAGAAAATTATCAAGGTGAGTGTTTGACACTCACAACTGCTGTGTGGATATCTCTAGGCCGTTGCTACACTTGCAACGGAAGAGTTTGACATAGCTCTTGTAAAGATTCAAGAATTCAAGAATTGAAGAATTCAAGAATTGAAGAGTTCAAGATTTGAAGAGTTCAAGAGTTCAAGATTTGAAGACTTCAAGAATCGAAGAGTTCAAGAATTCAAGATTTCAAGAGTTGAAGAATTCAAGAACAAGAACTTTTGAAGAACTCAAGAACAAGTGTTGTTCGCAAATTGTATTACGATAACGCTTCAACAGGTAATTCATAGATGAATCATATTCATTCACATGGGTCCTTGGGTGGGAATTGCATACAATTTTGTGTTTTCCGCTGCACCTTTATGCGTGATTTCCCAACAAATTCGACAGAGTTTTGGCACTTGTAAGCTTGTGCAGTCTGTTGCATTCTTGGGCATTGAGGTCTTCTATTTATAGGGAAAATAGCTCCTCATTTTCGAAATTCATGTCTTTATCTCCACCGTTGATTTTGAATTTGAAATCTTTTGATCCAATGGTGAGAGCTCCTTGATTTGATTTGAAATTGATCTTCCAAAAATAAGTAAGATCATATAAAAGGAAGTTTCATCTTGGCTCTTGATTCAAATATTTCCCTTTAATCTAAAGGTCAATATTTGATCTTGAAATATGGAAAGTTTATAACCAAGCACAAGAAATAAGGAAACTTCATCGTAGCCCTTGAATTTGAATTGTGCCTTGATCTTGTGGTGTGCATTGCTTTATCATTTTTTCACAAAATCTTGCAAAATAATGCAAGCTTTTTGCGCCAACTTGGGAGAGAGAAAGGCTAGGGTTTTTAGCTTTTCTTGCTCCACAAGTGTGCCTCCATGTTGGTACGAATTAGGATTTCATGATTTCTCATTTTTGAAAATCCTAAATCACCAAACATGGTTTTCCAGGGAATCTTCTGTAGGTTGATTCTTGAATCTTGAATCTTGAGGCTTGAGATTCTTCGGGATCTTGATAAAATCTTCGGGAATCTTCTAGAATCTTCGAGAATCTTCTAGACTTGAAATTCTTGACAGAATCTTCTGAGGTCTTCTAACTTCGTGTAGAATCTTCAACAGAATGTTCTGGTCCCGCATGGAATCTTATTGGAATCTTGTAGATTCATATAGAATCTTTAGGAGGCTCACATAATCTTTTTAAAGTGTCCGTAAAAATATTTTGTTACTTAAATGCAAAATATATTCTAGAATAAATTCTAGATAATTATTTTTAAATCATTTGCATTTAATTTTGGAAAATCTCATGAGAGAGAATGTAAAATAGAGATTTGATTTTGGTTATCTATTTTTTATATATATTTTCGAAAATATGTATATATATATATTATACATGAATATTTAAATAGAGATATTTGATAAAGAAGATTCTCTATTTAATTTCATGTATTTCTATAAATAAAAATATGGGAAATCATAGAGTCTTCTAACCAAACTTTCCTTAATTAGAAAAGCTTTGACTTTGTCTTCAAAAATTAGAATTTGCTTGTCCCACAAGCCATATGTTGCGCCACCTTTTGATCTTATTGTAGTCAAGATGTGTCCTAAAACACACTTAACAAACAATTAGTCCAACCAAATTAAAATTTTTATTTTAATTAAGAATTTTATCATTCAAAACCTTCAACAATGAAGTAAAGGATTCTTGGAGCTAACACCTCTCTAACCCCACGAACTATTCCGGTGACGCCGAAGACTCTTAACGGAATCGGTAGAAAGCTCCGGCTTGATAAGAGGATTAAGAATATGAGTTTATTTTCTGGATTGGCTAAGGTTTGATGGGTGTTTCGTGGTTTGGATTATCAATGGCTTCAGGAGCTCTTGAGTGAAAGATGGCTATGGCGGCTCAAAAGAAGGAGGAGAGTGTTTTTCTCAATAGGAGAGGGTTACTAGTGTTTATATATGGAGTGGCTAGGTCAAGAGTCACCGTGGGGCCGACCGTCACTTAAAAATTACTAAAACACTCTAAAACATCCCAAATAATACTATAATGCTCATATAATTTTTCTAATATTTTATCATAAATTAAAATACACACATAGGCACATAAAATAAAATAAATAACATATAACACATAACACTTTAATAAGGAGAAATTCATCCACCCAAACCCAATTAAATCCCAACTAAGGTCTTTTACCCTTAATTTCTCTTAATTAGGACTTAATAAGGATCAGGGTGTTACAAGATTCAAACAAAACAATCTCATCACAATAACAACATGAAACTTGGTCCGAAATGTCTCCATGTACAAAATAATAAATAACTAGAATTGCCGAAAATCACAGTAAACAAAATACAATACATAAAGACTGTCATCATAACAATAAATATTTGTAGGCCTTAATATGACAACCTTAAACATGAGGTTCAAACAACACGTGAGACAAAACTCTCACTAAACCAATACATTATAAAACCTCATTACATGCACTGTGTTGGATAAAGACAAATTGAGCTTTCCCATACAAGTCAATCCAACACAGGCTACTACATATCCTTAATTAAGAGTGTTCACAATCAATTATCAATTAAATTTTATCAAATGATATACATTATTTTGATACTCATTAATAACTAAAA
Source organism: Aeschynomene evenia (assembly GCA_013621005.1). Lineage (NCBI taxonomy): Eukaryota > Viridiplantae > Streptophyta > Magnoliopsida > Fabales > Fabaceae > Aeschynomene > Aeschynomene evenia. Next base: position 142,084 of record RYYW01000077.1, on the reverse strand, counting down.
TTGATTTATGTAGTCCACAATAATAGCAAGACTAACAATTGTAACACCCCAATAATTAATCCTCCATGCTATAGTCATTTCGGACCAACTATTCGAGTGTCACCTCTTGAACATCATAGCATATGTTATGTTTCTAAAATAGATACTGTGAAAATACGTGGGAATTAATTTCGCAAATATTATACTTCAAAAATAGGGGCAACGTCATACATATATCGTTTTATTACATCATACATCAGTATTACATAGTAATATACACATGCAGTCCTCTACTTTATCAATACAAATAGTTTCCCACATCGTATATCAGAAATGTAACTAGTAATATAAACAGTAATACAACTACATAAAAACCCCGACTAACATGGAACCAGAAATAACCTAATATACATGACTGGTAGAAAACTAAACAGGGCGGAAGCTTAAAGCATCCGTCTTCAAGTCCACCTGGTGTCTCCGTCTCCAAGCATACCTGATTACCTAAAAATACATATCCACGATAGGGTGAGCAACTAAAAGTTACTCAGTAGAGGCGACTATCTCGGGTTTATTATAAAAAGGTGGAGCATGCTAAATCCAATTAAGTAATTGGTTCATAAAATCTGTATCCCGAGAGAACCTCATCCTAGGTGCGTCTTGCTCGTTTTATTAGTGCATACATGTATCATAATATATATATATATATATATATATATATATATATATATATATATATATATATATATATATATATATATATATATATATATATATATATGTCCATATCTAGGTGTGGTGACCTATGTACACTTAGCATCCAAAATACTTAGTTATAAAAATACTGAATATGAGAATACAATCTAAAGCATGGTGCATAATTTCCTTAGTTGTCATGTGACATGATCTCTTTTATTTTAAATGGCACTGCCCTCTCTCTTACTATCCTCCATCCTGCCTGGCCCCAGGTCATGAGCTCATACCTCTCTAGTTTCTACTAGACATCTGTGGGGAAGAGGGGGTTTTCACCTTCCCTTACTAGTGAAGTCAGTGACCGAGGCTGCCAACCCTCCCTTACTGACGACACCAGTGACCGAAGGTTACTATCACTTTCTTTGACGTTTCAATGCATTTCCATCATACTTAGGTATCATATCTTTACCTCATGACTTGTCATAGTATTACAACATATATGCATGTACATAAACTTACAACATCATACTTGAGTCATATACAAGTCATGCATAACATTTTTAACTTATAAATCACTTGAAATATGCCATTTATGAACATAGTTGCATTTACATGTCATTTTCCCTTTAAATCATTAATTTCTCTTCATGACTAACCCTTTCTGTTCTAAACACATATAATAAACATGTTGCAGTAGTTTGTACTTCAAGAAAAGGATTAGAAATCATTGAAATACAAAAATCATGAAAATGCAGCATTTGAGGCAATTCTGCAGAAATTCTGCGACTTGGTCGCTAGCGCGCTCTCTGTGGCCGCTAGCGCCCAAGGCGGTACAAACACCTGATAGCGCCTGTACTGCGGTCGCTAGCGCGTGTGCACGCGCTGGCGGTTATAATATGGCCACTAGCGCGTGTTCCGAATCTACCCTTGAGTCAGCTTTTAAAACAATGACCATTTTCCACTAAAAGTGAATTTAACATGACTATATGCAAGAACATATGTAAATACATAAATTGACATCAGATTATTACTTGAAGATTTAATTTTCCATGATAGACTTGTTTAAAAAATGCTAAGAATCTTCAAAAATATATTTTCTCAGTTATGTTCTGCACTCGGCCGCTAGCGCGTACATGCTGGTCTCTAGCGGTTGAGGCAGTGAAACACGGTCGCTAGCGCCTAACTGACGGACGCTAGCACATGAATGCTCGCTAGCGGATGCTATGTGGTCGCTAGCGAGTAGCTCGATTCTGGACTCAAGAACATCAAAACAGAACACAACCAAAAGCAGTCCAAAATCCAGTTTTTGATCATTTAGTTTTCAGAAATCCATCATATACTCAAATATCACTTTATTACTAAACCCCTACCTCTTGTAGACCTCCAAATCAAGCTCTAATCCTCTCTTGTTCTTCAAATCCTTGATGAACACTCCCCCAAAGCTCTCTAAAATGATGATGATGATGATTCTGAAGTTGTTACTGACTTCTAATCAGTTAGAAAGATAGAGAACCTTGTGAGGGTTGACAATATGTGATTTATTTTCGGATTCTATGAGGATTGGTAATAGGAATCTAAGTTGGAGTGCTAAGAATTTGAGAGAATATTTGAGAAGCTTACCAAATGGGGAAGGATGAGTTTCTGATGATGTTTAAGTGCCCTCTGGAGTTATAGGGTGACTTAGGGTCGAGGGACCTATATGCAATATCAAAAGATGGAGGACCAAGGACTGAAATGAAAAATGCAGAACTTGCTGTTCTGACTCGACTTGGTCGCTAGCGCCCAACAACACTCGCTAGCGACCGGCCACGCGCTAGCACACACATATTATGCGCTAGCGGCTGGTCCTGTGGCATAAAGCAGATTATGCAGAATGCTCCTCCTAATTGTCCCAATATGCATCCTATCCACCCTCGTTCATCCAAACATGATCCAAACCTTAAATATACTTGGGGACATCATATTCTAATCCATAATATGCTAATCCATCATTCTCATACTCAATTCAACACTAATTACATCACTAACTCTTCCAATTTCCTATTATGCATGCATGAATTCTTCTAATGCTCTTGATACTCTATCTACCATGTTGCTAACTTTGCCTCACCCTCCAATTATCAAAATCCTTTTAAAACCTCATTCTCATTTCAAAACTCAAATGCTTATTTAAATCCACATATCAAACAGGCCATCATATACTCAGAGGCATATAATACACATATGATTCAGTTAAGTCTTAACTAAGGCTAATCTTCACTAATTACCCTTAATTAAGACGTAATTGAAATCTGGGGTCTTACATTCTCCCCCCCTTAAAAATAATTTCGTCCTCGAAATTCGACTTCTCTAACATAAGAACATCAAACACATCAGCCTTTATCATCGCGGAGACTCGAGGAAAGGCATCACATACAAGCATCTAACCCGAATGAACAGGTTGTGCGGAGAACAAACCACGTTAGTGGAAACAAGAAAACTAAACTCAATTTTCGTGATTTGGGCCAATCTGGCCAAATCTAAATCTGTTGCCATTTGTCAAAAACCATCATGAAATCATCGTAAATCCTTTTCCTTAAAACCAACCCACGTTCGGAAAACATATCGGAGTACCTTTATTTACAAAACTTTCTTACTATCAAACTCAGAAATGTTTGAAATACATTTATCAAGATACAGTTGCAATACTACAACTCCTTTTTGGGTAAAGTCTACTTACGTACACTTAGAACCATAAACTTGCTTCACTTACGTAAAAAGAACTTTTGCTTTCCAAACACGATTCATATCCTCGTGTAATATTCAAAAGATTAAAACATATTTAGTATTTCGTTTTGAAATCTGTAAATCAATCTTGTGGTGTGGTTAAATCTCCCAACCACATAAATTTAATGAAAACATCTGGAACTCATGACTCATACTCATACACATACTCATGATTCTAGGGTCCTTAACACGATTCAATTTCCTTCTCAAAACTTTATTTCTGACAAACATCCCTTTGATTAAAAAGGTCGTAAGACGTTGAATCGTTTTACAAATGTTAAAGTGTTTTCCGAAACATAGTTCCTACATGAACATCCCAAAATGTTTGGTTATATACTTCTTCAACATCACCTATTAGTTTGAAACATTTTTGTTACACGAAATCATAATCAGTTTCAAACTCAAAACTATATCCTAGTGATTAAGGCAAGTTCATATTCTTAAAATACCTGAATCCTCACATTCATCTCTTTTTTACACAAGTTCTTTGTTACTTTCAAGAGACCTTAATCACATAAACTCCTTTATAAACCTCATTGAAAAATCATTTTCGAAAATCACTAACCTTCCTAATCATTCTTTGAAAATATCCTACCCATGGTCTATCAACTTATCCCTAGACTTACTATAGTTATGAAAAGCAAAACAGGACCCTACTAATTATAAGTATAATCATTCCGAACATAAGTTCAATCTAGTCTTCAAAACAAGTATTTCAGATACTCTTCAAATCATTCCTTGTTTTCTAAACCATTTTTAAAACCATATCTCCATTTTATAAATAACTCTTGAAAACCAATTTGTAATACAAACGTTTTAACAAATAAATCTCCAACATTCTTTCATAGTCATCCAAGAGAAATCTTGGAAATTCAGAGGTTCATGACTATGCCACTTTCTGGGTTCTATAAGGTCGTGAAATCTCAGTGTAATATGGTAGTAGGTTTCTTTCTTACTTTTAGTGGTGGAAAAATTAATGTATAGAATGTATTATTGGGAGATGTAATGTGTGTGTGGCTACTAAGGAAATACAAGGTGTATATGATCAGGGAGGCTCTTTGTGGTTTAGAATTGTCGGGTATATTGGTGAGATAACAGAAGTATCAATATGGGTAGGTATAAGTATTTGGAGTCTATTGATATGCCTATAAGGGCAAGAATCTACCTCTCAAGATCAAACCATGCATGATTATAAAAGAAGTTGATGTAATTAATTTTGGAAGATATAACTGTTCATTCACGGATAAAACCTTCTGGAAATCCTTTATGAAAAACAATTTCTAAAACATATTATCTTCCTTTCATGTACGACTCTTTCAAAAACATTCAAAAACAAAAGCAGTCTGGAAAACACTGAGGATCAAGATCAATTAGGAATGGGTCATCGCTCATGATTAACTAATCAAGGTAATCAATAACCGATTCAAGGTTGATCATCCTTAATTAACCTCGCCTAAGTCTTAGTTAAACTACAATTAGCTCAACTTCGAACCTGGACATGCATCACATCACATCCAACGTACTCTTTGTACTAAGTGGGTTCAAACAATGATGATTAAGGCTAGTCATCTCCATAACAAACAAAGAAAACAACCCTGTAAACACTTACATTTATAAAACCGAGGATCAAGGACTTTGAATAAACATGAGAGGTCCTTGAACAACTCCTATTCATAACTTGCAAACGCAATAATATTATCTATGCTAAAGAATAAGAATAGAAGATTTGAGAAATTTTCTTACATAGAAAATTTCATTTCTGATGTTCATGGGTTTTGAAGAACTAAGAGTTAGAAAAATTTGTTCTTCTTCTTTAAGCAACCCATTTTGATCTTTGATGCTGCAACTATATCATAGTTTTTCCAGCATTATGGCAGCTCTAGCAGCCAGATTTTTCTTGTTGAAATCCCCGATTTTTCTTATTGAAATCCCCATTTTATTCTTGTGTAGCCTTCTAAGAGGCTTCCGAGATATGTTTTGTTCTCTATCTCAGTTTCATATATTGGCCGAGCTTTTGACAACTGACTTTTCTTAGAGGTATCTCAAGGAACTTCTAAGACAGCTTTCTGAGAAACTTTGTCTTCTAAGGCTCTCTCAGAAGGTAGGCTTTTTGAGAAGGGTTACCTTCTAAGAAAAAGTGACTTTCTTAGAAGTGCTTTCTTACGGATATTGCAGAGCTTCTCCGATAGCCTTCTTACATGTTATCAGAAATATGTCTCACATCTTCTTAGAAAGCTTTCACGCATGATTGTCTTAGCCTTTTTCTACATAAGCTTTTGAGCTTTCTTTAGCTTTCTTAGACTTCCTAGAGAACTCAGGTCCTCATATGTTCTTCTTAGAGAGACAGGTTTCCCAGTTGCTTTCTCACCTTGAGAAGGTGAAGCTTCTCGTCTAGCTTTCTTTCCTTGAGAATGTGAAGCTTCTCATCTAGCGTTCTTGCCTTGAGAAGGTGAAACTTCTCATCTAGCTTACTTGGCTTCTCTTTGAAACACATCAACACCCATTAAACTATTCTACTTAAATATTTGCTCAAATTGATGTGTTATCATTCAAAATCAAGATTACATGATTTTCAATCATAATCCCTACTTGGGAGGGTTCTAGAGCTAACAGATCCATCTTTTTTAACCTTGCTTTCTTTTTCAAGAAGCACTTCTCGAAAACGTGATTTGATTTGTGATAGAACATACAATGATTTTTATTTTTTAGTTTTTCTTCAGAACTATCATAAGCTAACCCAATTCTTTCAAAATATGGTCTTTGACTTCCAAGCATCATTTCAAGGTTTTTGGATTCATTGACCATTTTTTCGAGATCCTCTTTTAAAAGCTTGTTGGTTCTTTCATGTTCGGAATTAATCTTTTGATTTCCTTTTGTTACTTGCTCCTGAAAGATTTCAATTTGTTTTATAAAGGACTTGCTATTATTTTCTAAACTCTTTTGAATATCCTTTAGTTCCATAATCTTTTCTTCAACTACATCAAGATCATCAATTTTCTTTTTGTGATCTTTTTGTAGCTTTACAAAGTTGTCAGCAAGTTGTTGAGAGTTTTTCATACATATCTTTTAAGCTTTCATAGGATAAGTCAGATTCATTTACCTCACCATCTTCCGATTCATAATCAGCCATGCAGCATTGACTTTCTTCTTGATCTGATTCATACTCAGCCATGAATCAGAGATTTGCTACTTCCTCTGTTTCATCATCCTTTGTTTCTTCTTTGCCATCTATGTTGTTGAATATGCTTTCTTTTTCTTCCACTTGTCCTTTTTAAAGGTATCTTTTAGCTTAGGACAATCATTTTTTAAATGACCTTTTTCACCATAGTTGAACCATATGATGGTGTCACTTTTAGCTTTGATTGGCTCAAACTTTCCTTTTCCTTTTCTAAACCCTCCCTTCTTTCTTTGATTCGACCATGCTCTTGACATTTTCTTGATGAAAAATGCCAACTCATTTTCTTCATCTGGTGATTCTTCATCATCTTCTGATTCTTCTGGTTCTGATTCAATAACCAGAGTTTTCTTCAACTTTGTTTTTGTAACCACATACTAATTAGTCCTTAATCCTTAAGTCATCTTAGGCAAATTATTAAGGGTCACGTCCTGATTTCATAGTTTGTTTCTTTTAAAATAACATACGCGGAAAATAGGCGGGAGTAATATTTTCGCAAAACGTTACAATATGAAAATAAGGGCTTTGCGCATACAGTATAAACATCGTCATAGAATATAAATCATGAATAACTCCCATAAAGTACAAAATGATGAATAAATACTAGGTGTTATCCCATAAGCCAAAAAGCAAGACTCTTGAGACTCCACGGTAAATACAAGTAAATAAATGGCTGTCAGCTAACATAGGTCCGAACTCAGAAAACAAATAAAACAAATCCGTAAAATCCATAATGTTTGATAAACGGAATAAACATGTCTGTAATATAAAGGCTATAACATGAACTAAATCTGTGTGGGCTCCTCGCTCGCTCCAACGTCTTGCTCAGTCTGATCCTCTAGAAGGTGAAGGAAAAACATGGGGTGAGTACTAGGAAGTAACTCAGTAGAGGAAGTCGCCCTGAGTTTAATTATGAAATAAGTGAAGCATGAATGTATTCATTTCGGAAATAAGTTTGAAAATAGTCTTTTCCCATAACGTCTTACCTAAGTGCGTCTTGTTCATTTTATTATACATATAACATTGCATAAAAAGATAAATGTCTCAGTGTAGTGTACTACTGTTCCTAACCATAAACAGGGATAACAACATAATATAACATATCATAACATTAAATATCTTTGTCTTGCATTAGTCGTATGTCCATAGCCACCCTCTGTAACATATCCTCCACTTCATCTACACCCCTAGGCATGAACTCATTCTAAAACATATTGGGGAGAGGGGGTAACTCACCTTCCCTTAACAATTAAGTTGTTTGCCGAGGTTGTCATCCCTCCCTTACCAACTTCATTGTGCAGCGAAGGCTATAGTGTTTTGTCATAACCTTAACTTTATCTGTGCGCCACCTAGTGACGTCTTGGTTTTTAACAATAACTTTAACATTTTACATAATCATATATATAGCTCATAAATATCATAACTCATCATCACATCTTACCATATAAACATGCATACAACTCATCATATATAACATTCATATAAGTCGTAGAACATATTAAGGTACATAAAGGGTCAAAACAGTTAATTTTCGTAAAAGTTGTAGTGTTGTAATCGATAACAGGCAGGTTGTAATCGATCACAGTAATAGATTACCAAGCCTTTGTAATCGATTAACAGAGAGCATTTTTTCTCGCGATTGGAAATTCTCAGCTCGTAATCGATTACGAACCTATGGTAATCGTTTACGAACACGAGAATTCAAATTCTAGGTTTCCAAAACACATTTTTCATGAGCCAATGACTAAAACTTTAATCTATAATCATTCCAATCAGTAGAAAACAAGGATAAACATAAACCAATCGGTAAAATACATTTAAAATCACTTTTTAATCGATAAAACATCTTTTCTTTGAAAATCATTCGGTAAGACATAACCCTTTTATGAACCCTAATTGGAAAAGCGAGTTACAACCATTCAATCAACATCATATCAAAATTCACACTTAAATTCACATATGAATGCATGCCTAAAACCCCTACCTCTTGTAGACTTCCTATGCAATGCGTAGAGACACTCTTTCCTGACGTAGAACATGTTCTCACTTTCTCTCTCTAGCCCCACTAACGGTAGGATTAAGGAAACGACTTCTCTTGGAGAATTAGAATCGGCAGAAATGTTCTATTTGGTGAGAGGATTAATAATATGTAATCGCTTTTGTGTTTGGTTGAGGTTTGACATGAGTTTGGTGTTGTGGAATGGCTATGACTTTGAGTTCTTGAGAGAGAGAGTGTATGGTGGAGGCACAAGGGTTAAGAGGGAGTGTTTTTCTGTTTCTGAAACAAGGGTTTAGGGTTTCTCACGTGGTGGCACGGTTATGCATGTTATAGAGAAGTTGTGGGGCCTACACGTAACTAAAAACGCTCACAACGCAGGCTGTAATCGATTACCACTTGTAAAAATGCCCAAATATGAAAGTCAAAGGGTTGTAATCAATTACCAACCTGTGTAATCGATTATTGGGCTACGAAATAGCTCCAAAACACCTTAAAAACGTCACAACTTGTGCTATAAACGTACATACATCATGCCTAACCTTATGCATCATTAAAATGTTAGCTCCAAGAACCCTTTACTTCGTAATTGAAGGTTTTGAATGATAAAAATTCTAAATTAAAATAAAAGTTTTAATTTGGTTGGATTAACGGTTTGTTAAGTGTGTTTTAGGATTAAATTGAATTAAATTATAAAAAGGCACATCCTAGCACCAACAACAACAAAAAGTGGCGCACACTACTTGGAAAACAAGGAAATATTTTTCAAGTTTCATGAAGACCACTGATAAACCGTATTTTCATGCTAATTTCTCCTCATAACTTGAGTAATTGTATGCTCTCAATCATGCTTAAATTGGGTTCTTACGCAATATTTGATTTGCATTACCGTTTCGAGTATTAGTACCATTTTGCGTATTAATTACTCTAATTGTTGCCACTGGTACGTTTGATATGTTTTTGTTAGTGTTGTGGCTTCTCAGGAACAGGTAATCATAAGATATGTTGGAAATTGCGTCTGGAAACCAAGGAAAGCTGACTCACTGCTCACAGCAACGCACCAACCGCCCAGGCGGAGAACACATCGCCCAGGCAGTCATGCGCGCACAACTTCCTCATTTGGGTGCGCTGAATTTTGACCCACCGCCCAGGAGGTGGTGCGACCGCCCCAGCGGTCGTGCGCGAAAAGACCTAGCGCAGCAGCAGCCCAAGACAGCAGCAGTTGGGATTTTTATAAATAGTCCCTTTGTGCTTAGTTCTAGATATCTAGTTTTTCAGTCCTCTGGCTCTTGTATGCACTCTGGTGCTGGCACTCTGTTACTTTTAGGATTTACTTTCCCTGAGCTCTCAATTCCCCGTTCACCGTCTTTGTTTTGGGCACTCTTTATTTCCAGCTTTTGCATACTGTTCTGAACATCCATTTTAATTCATTGTCTTTACTTTTCCTTAATTTCAGTTGTTGCTTTTACATTCAAACCTTGTTCTTAGGGAGAGTTCACCTTGAATCTCTCCCTCGTTTCTTTAATATAAAGTTTTTATTCAGCATTTTCTTTACTTTCTGAGCTCTTTTCAATTCAAGTTTTTAATCCTGTTCTTTTTTTACATTCGAGTCACTTTTAGTTCATGCCAATTTACTTATTTTGCACTCGCACTTAAATTCTTTATTTTAATCGCCTTTACTTTTGCCAATTTAATTTCCTTGCACAACAAACCAAAACCCCCTTTTTTTACTTATTGCTAAGCTTAAGTCAATAATTGCCACACAGATTCCTTGAGAGACGACCTGAGTCAGTCTTACTACTTGCTACCAAGCTTGTATTGAGATTAATTCAGCAGTAAACCCTTTTTCAAAACCCTTTTCTAAATTGCTCCAGAGTACCGGAGAAATAACGACGCTCCGGTGCTCTGTCAATTTTGGCGTCGTTGCCGGGGAATGTAGGCAATTTTTTATTTTAATCCTAGTGTTGTTTTTCTTCTTTCAAAAAAAAATATGTCCAAAAAGATTTTGTTTTTCTTTTATTTTTATTTTCTGCAACTTTCTTTTTTTTTATTTTCTTCCCGAGCCAACCGCCCAAGCGGCTAGACAACCGCTCAGGCGGACAGTTCAAAAAGATAAAAAATAAAAAAAAATAAAAATAAAAATAAAAATATTCTTTTCTTTTTTCTCTTTTCTAAACTAACATGAACACTAACCTCTACTTTGGCTCCCAAGAATTCAATTCTCATGGTTTTGTAGGTTGTCAAATAGGATATGAGATATAAGAACCACCACCACCATACGCATATCAAGGGGCGGATGAATTTGGTTCCTTTGAGCAAGGGACTTTGACAAAACAGTTGACAGAGATGGCAAATGTCATCAAGGAATTAACTCTCAGCCAACGCCAACAGTTGTCGGAAATTCAGCAGGTATGTGGGATTTGTGTAGAAAACCACCTCACGGATAATTGTCCTCTGTTAAATGAGGATGAGGAGTACCCTACAGTGGCAGTCACAAATTTCCCCAATCAAGGGAATGCTTCATATGGTAACACCTATAATCCCTCTTGGAAAAATCATCTTAACCCTTACCCATACCAAGAACCCAATCCTTATCCATACCAAGAACCTAATCCTTACCCATACCAAGAGTCTAACCCTTACCCATACCAAGAACCTGACCCTTACCCATACCAAGAACCTGATCCTTATCCATACCAAGAACTACCACCACCACACCAATATTATGAACCTCAACCACATTATGACCCTTACACATACCAAGAACCTGACCCTTACCCATACCCAATCGAATACCCCGAACAACCAACCCTTGACCCTTTCTACCCAACACAACCCCCTCAATCCCCTGCGTCATCCCATCCTTGCAATGAGGAGGACAAGTCCATGATGAAACTACTCCTCGAAGAACTTGCTTACTTGGGAGAAGCAATCCGACTATTGAAAATTCAGGCTACCTCACCATTACCACCTCCTCCATCACTACCACCTTCACCACCACCAGAACCACTCTCACTTGAGGAGCCGGAGGTACCAATTGTTGAAGAGAGTCATGTTATTGAGCAACTGGATTGGGAGACCTTGAAATCAATGGTGGAGGAACCAACTGGGCGGGCTGAAGAAGATTCAGACGTGGAAGTAGTCTATGAAGATCCTCTACCCCCACTTGGTACCTCGATGGATACTTTACGTGTGGATGAGAGTCCCCTTTGTGAGGGAGTCGCTGTAGAGACTATTTCACTAGGAGAGGTTGACGAAGCACGCGAGGCAGAAATTATAGGTTTCACCCCATCATCTCCAGTTGTTTCAAAGCCATCATGCGAAGTCCCTCTATCCATTCTTGGGACCCACGAGTATTTTTGCCTCGAGACTGACTTTCAGCTCCTTGCTATTTGTGGGGAGTCGGTACCGTCTCGAAGTGGGAATTGCTGGATACTAATTAATTTTAATTATTTTGTTTCTAACCCTTCTTGTGAGGATTTTCATCCCTCCTCACTTGTAAATTTTCAGTTTAGGGATGCTTTTTGCAAGGGTGGGTGCTGTTCCCCAAGGAGAAATCTAAGGGCCAAGACTCATGGGTCTGGACATAGGAAGATGATCACTTTCTGTGGGGTGATCCACTTCTTATGGGATCTAGGTGGTAATGTGAAAAAGCTGCTATGGTGGAGGTTCCTGGATCAATTCAAGCATAAGCCACCCTAAAGGAGCTTCTACACGTCCAACTTAAGGACGTTAAACCAAAGTGCTTGGTGGGAGACAACCCACTGTTTTCTCTTCTTTTTTTTTTAACTTCTAGATTTCTTTTTATATTTATCTTTCTTTTCAATTGAAATATTTTACTTCTATTGCCTGCATTGTTAAGTGTGAACATATGACTCAATGCACAAAGGGATGTTCTGTTTTGAACTTAGTTCTGATCTGCACGAGCCGACCGCCCTAGCGGAGCACTTGACCGCCCTAGCGGTTGTATTGACCGCTCAGGCGGTAGTGCTGGCCGCCCAGGCGGTATCTCTGCTGGGAACCATGCTTGCTTGCTTAATGTAGTTCTGAAGATGTGGAGGAGTCAGTTGGACCTGAAGACTCCAGATGTGCATACCACTTTCCACCGTGCATCATTGTGTCACTGAGGACAGTGACAATCTCAAGTGTGGGGAGGGGTAACACTTTCTTTCTTTTCTTTTGCTTTTATTTTTTCTTATTAGTTTTGATTTTCTCTTTTAGGTTGTTAATATTAAGTTAATATTTTGATTTTTGATTACTCTAGACTGGTTAGCTGGTAGTTTTGGTTCTATTTTGATGGTGAACTATTAGTTGATACTTGTTTCCTGTGTTTTGATTGAAATTGTTGACTGTTGGCAATTGTGTTGTATATGTTCTTAGATTGTGAGCAATTTGAATTAGGATGGATGCATGTATGATGCTTGTATACCCTTAGTTTTGAGCCTTCAACAACACTATTTTTTATTGCACACACACACAGGTACATCGATCCTAGACTTGCCAAATAGCCAACTCTTCTGTACTTGATGTAAATGATAGACTCATGCATTATTTTTTGTTCAGCCCACTGCCATATAGACCTACCCTTGTAATTACCCTTGTATAGCCAATTTGAGCCTTATTCCCCTTTGTTCATATTAGCCACATTACAAGCCAAAAAGTGAAAAACAATGATTACCCTATGGAGGTTAAGTGAACATGGTTTGTTTTGTATACTATTTGGGGGTTATGATGCTTGATATTGGGGGTTCTTACATGCTTGCAAAGGAAGAAAATTGGGTAACTGGTGGGGGTGAAAGGTTTGTATACAATGCTTGGGTATTTGGTAGGAAAGAAAATAAAAAACTCATCTTATTCTCTCTCTATATATATATACAAAAAAGAAATAAAAATAAATAAATAAAAAAATGAAAAAAAAAAGAAAAAAAATATAAATAAAAAAATAAGTTGTTTTTATAGCTCCTTGTATATAGTTGGAGCTACCAATGCCAAGAATGGGTTTTGTGGCATATAATATTTGGTTCTCAGTCTTTGTGCTTATGTAATATATTATTTTCTAGACTAGGCGAACCATGAGATCTTAATTTCCACTTCAGTCCACACTCCCATATTTCCCTACCTGTACCTTGGCCCCATTACAACCCTGTGGCATGTTTCTTAATGCATCAAGTTTGAATTGAGAGGCTATTCTCATCTTTGGCAAGTCTGAGGAAGAGTGTTAGTGTTGTGTGTTCTAGGGACTAGCCTATACACCTGAGTGTTATTGAGTGAATTATATCCTTGTGAGGCTTAGCATCTTTCTGATCATGCATTCATACCTGATTCTCCTGCTCATTACTTGCTTTTGATGAAATTGCCAACATGTCTGTGAATATTAATTGGAAACTTGTATTATCTTACTAGTTCACTACTGCCATTGTCTGTTGCTAACCATGTCTGTAAGCTCTAGCTCTGTTTCCCTCTTTGCTATCTTGTTTGTCTGCTGTGCTGGAATCCTGTATCTATTGCTTGGTTCTGTGTTGCATGAGGACATGCAATTGTTCAAGTGTGGGGAGGTTTGATAAACCGTATTTTCATGCTAATTTCTCCTCATAACTTGAGTAATTGTATGCTCTCAATCATGCTTAAATTGGGTTCTTACGCAATATTTGATTTGCATTACCGTTTCGAGTATTAGTACCATTTTGCGTATTAATTACTCTAATTGTTGCCATTGGTACGTTCGATATGTTTTTGTTAGTGTTGTGGCTTCTCAGGAACAGGTAATCATAAGATATGTTGGATGCAAAATTCCACATCTGGGTGCGCTGAATTTTGACCCACCGCCCAGGCGGTGGTGCGACCACCCCAGCGGTCGTGCGCGAAAAGACCTAGCGCAGCAGCAGCCCAAGACAGCAGCAGTTGGGATTTTTATAAATAGTCCCTTTGTGCTTAGTTCTAGATATCTAGTTTTTCAGTCCTCTAGCTCTTGTATGCACTCTGGTGCTGGCACTCTGTTACTTTTAGGATTTACTTTCCCTGAGCTCTCAATTCCCCGTTCACCGTCTTTGTTTTGGGCACTCTTTATTTCCAGCTTTTGCATACTGTTCTGAACATCCATTTTAATTCATTGTCTTTACTTTTCCTTAATTTCAGTTGTTGCTTTTACATTCACACCTTGTTCTTAGGGAGAGTTCACCTTGAATCTCTCCCTCGTTTCTTTAATATAAAGTTTTTATTCAGCATTTTCTTTACTTTCTGAGCTCTTTTCAATTCAAGTTTTTAATCCTGTTCTTTTTTTACATTCGAGTCACTTTTAGTTCATGCCAATTTACTTATTTTGCACTCGCACTTAAATTCTTTATTTTAATCGCCTTTACTTTTTCCAATTTAATTTCCTTGCACAACAAACCAAAACCCCCTTTTTTTTACTTATTGCTAAGCTTAAGTCAATAATTGCCACACAGATTCCTTGAGAGACGACCTGAGTCAGTCTTACTACTTGCTACCAAGCTTGTATTGAGATTAATTCAGCAGTAAACCCTTTTTCAAAACCCTTTTCTAAATTGCTCCAGAGTACCGGAGAAATAACGACGCTCCGGTGCTCTATCAATTTTGGCGCCGTTGCCGGGGAATCTAGGCAATTTTTTATTTTAATCCTAGTGTTGTTTTTATTTGGTCTGATGAATGTGAAAGAAGTTTTGCAGAGTTAAAGGAGAGATTGACCACAACACCTGTACTTGTGGTGCCTAATCCTAATGAACCTTTTGAAGTCTATTGTGACGCTTCAGGGAAAGGGTTGGGTTGCGTGTTGATGCAACATCACCAAGTAGTGGCATATGCTTCACGACAATTAAAGCCACACGAGGTGAATTATCCTACCCATGACCTGGAGCTTTCCGCAATCCTTTTTGCTTTAAGGATTTGGAGGCACTACTTGTACGGAGATTTGAAGTTTTGTCTGATCATAAGAGTTTGAAATATCTCTTTGATCAGAAAGAACTAAACATGAGGCAAAGACGATGGATGGAATTTTTAAAAGATTATGATTTTGGATTGAACTACCATCCGGGAAAGGCGAACGCGGTAGCGGACGCTTTAAGTCGCAAAATGCTTCATGTGTCTCACTTGATGATAAAGGAGACGGAACTATTGGAGAACTTCAGGAATCTTAACCTTGGAGTTTCCTTTACTCCGACAAGTGTTAGGGTTAGCCACCTCACAGTTTCTAGTAAGTTCAAGGAGGATATTATGCAAGCTCAAGGGATTGATGAGGAGTTTCTAAAGTTAGTACAGGCGGCGAATGACGAGAAAGCAGTAGGGTTTAATAAGGACGGAGATAGTTTGTGGAGATGTAAAGGAAGGATTTGTGTACCCGCTTATGGTCACCTCCGGAGTAGTATTCTGGAGGAGGCTCACAAAAGCCACTTCACCATTCACCCGGGCGCAACCAAGATGTATCAAGATCTAAAGAAAATGTTTTGGTGGCCTGGTATGAAGAAAGATGTATCGGATTG
The DNA here is from genome assembly GCA_013621005.1 of Aeschynomene evenia. Lineage (NCBI taxonomy): Eukaryota > Viridiplantae > Streptophyta > Magnoliopsida > Fabales > Fabaceae > Aeschynomene > Aeschynomene evenia. The sequence goes on along the minus strand of RYYW01000077.1, from coordinate 125,982 downwards.
GGTGAACCGGTGTTTAGTGTGTCAAAAAGTGAAGATTGTACACCAAAAGGAACCCGGCATGTTACAACCACTGCAAATCCCTCATTGGAAGTGGGAAAGTATATCTATGGATTTTGTAGTGGGGTTACCAAAAACCCAAGCCGGTAATGATGCCATTTGGGTAATAGTAGACCGATTGACGAAATCGGTTCACTTTTTACCCATCAAAGCAACTTATCCCTTAGAGAAATTAGCATGTTTGTATATCCGAGAGGTTGTGAGGTTACACGGAGTACCCGAGAGTATTATTTCGGATCGAGATCCGAGGTTTACTTCTCGTTTATGGGAGGCCTTGCAAGAGGCATTTGGAACCGAACTCCGTATGAGCACAACTTACCATCCACAAACCGATGGACAGTCCGAGCGGACCATCCAAACCCTAGAGGATATGTTGAGATCTTGTGTTTTGGATGATAAGGGTAGTTGGGATAGGATGTTGCCTCTAGTTGAGTTTTCCTACAACAACAGCTTCCATGCTAGTGTAGGAATGACACCCTTTGAAGCGTTATATGGTAGGAAGTGTCGTTCTCTGCTGTGTTGGTATGATCCGGGGAAAATAGTACCCTAGGACCTGAGTTGGTGAGAGAAACCACAGAACAAATCCAAAGAATCAGGGAAGGCTCTTGACGGTCAAAGTCGTCAAAGAGTTATGCGGATCATCGGCGTAGGCATTGGATTTGAGGCTGGGGATCATGTGTTTTTACGAGTGACCCCTACCACAGGAATAGGTAGAGCAATCAAAGTTAAGAAGTTGAGTCCTAGAGACTTAGGTCCATTTCAGATCCTAAGTCGTATAGGTCCAGTTGCATACCGCATTGCTTTACCTCCAAAGTTGTCAAACCTTCACAACGTCTTCCATGTATCACAACTCTGAAAGTACAATTCTGATCCGAGTCATGTATTAGAAATCGAAGAGGTACAACTAAAAGATAACTTAACTTTCCCTTTACCTCCTACCCGAATATTAGATCGGAGTATCAAAAACTTAAGGAATAAGACTGTTCCATTGGTGAAGGTGGCCTGGGGGCGGGGGAGAGCGGAGGAATATACATGGGAAAGAGAGGAAGAGATGAGGAATTTGCATCCTACCCTATTTACAGGTATTGAATTTCGAGGGCGAAATTCTTTGAGAGACAACCTGAGTCAGTCTTACTACTTGCTACCAAGCTTGTATTGAGATTAATTCAGCAGTAAACCCTTTTTCAAAACCCTTTTCTAAATTGCTCCAGAGTACCGGAGAAATAACGACGCTCCGGTGCTCTGTCAACCACAATATCAAGGATTACACTAAAAAAGGATATCATATCTTGAAGACTCAAAGATTTCCCATGATTTTATATGGAAAGTACATGTAAATAAATGGAGGATCTTTTTATCAAAATTCTCTATTTATATTCACATGTATATATATTTTCGAAAATATATGTATCAAAATAGGGAAATAAAATCAAAATCTCTATATATACATATACATATATAATTCGCATATATATATATATGGAAACCTAGAAAGAAAAAGATCTTGTATGGAGCAATTAAATGCATTTGATATAAAAGATTCACCATGAGTGATATCGAGAATATATCTTGCATTTAATGATAGAATAGTTAAGATTCTGTCAGACTCCTAAAGATTCTATGAGAATCTACAAGATTCACAAGATTCTATGTGGGACCAGAAGATTCTGCAAGAAGATTCTGTGAGCTGTCATTGTAAGACCCCAAGATCCTAATCACGCTTTAATCGGAGGGATTTAGTGAAAATCGCTTCGATCAAGGCGTAATTGGGATATATGTGTATTAGGATGTATGTTTAACATGTATGATTCATTAAATATGTGTTATGTGTACTATGTGGAAAATGTGTATTAGAAATGGTAAGTGCATTGCATAAGGTTGAGAAGTTAGTATAATACAAATTGAGTTAAGAATGATGATCTAGGTAGGGAATTTAAGAAATAAATGGTAATTCTAGTAAGAGTATGTTTCACAAGTGTATAAGTACTAGTAGGAACTGTTGGTAAAGGTTTGGAGTGAGTTAGATGCATTTAAGGAATTTTAGGAGTATGTTGCTTGCTGCTACTGTCATGTAGCAGTACTCATCGCTAGCGGCCAGCTTAGCTCGCTAGCGGATGAGTCGGTAGAAGTCCCTCGCTAGCGACAGAAAAAAGGCGCTAGCGGGTAATGCGGTGAGGACGGTCGCTAGCGACCAGCTCGATGACAGAACATCATTCTTCAAAATTTTGCATTTTTCTCAAGCCCCTCATCCTTTAATAATTGCTCCTTACTCCCTCCGTCCCTAAAACCTTCCTATCGTGAAGAAGCTCATTGTCATCAGAACTAAAATCCAACCTCAAATCCTCTAAACACAATTCTCTCAAACTCCATAACCATTAAACTTCATAAACCTCACCACCACTCCACTCAAAACTCAACTAACTCAAAGACCAGCCCATATTCGAATTCCTCACCTCATTCCTTCTTTTGGACCGAACATATATCATCAGAGGCTCTAGGATCATCTCCATCATCATCAAAAGTTAGTTAGAGTGTTAAGCAAGTAGCTCAAGGAAAAACAAGGTGATTTTAGCATTAGAGGGCAAAACTACAAGAGGTAGTGGTTTAGATTTATGTTATAGAATTTATTTGTGTGTTTTCATGCATAAAGATCGGTTAGAAATCAGTATATGCTCGAATATGTTTGCTGTTTTGAAACTGGTATGGATGCAGAGTCGGGACACGCGCTAGCGACCATACATTAGGCGCTAGCGAGTGGTCGTGCGTTATTGGACGCTAGCAGCCACAGAGGACGCGCTAGCGGCCATCTCGCAGAATTCTGCAGAATTGTTTAAAAATGCTGAATTTTGTGATTTTGCATTTTAATAAATTCTAACCCTTTTCTGAGAATCTAAATTACTGTAACAAGTTTATTATATATGTTTAAAACAGATAATGGTGATTATGAAAAGAATCAAGCAAATTAAAATGAAATGACATGTAGATGCATTATGTGCAAATGATATGTTTTCAGTGAGTTATGTAATAAGCATGTTATGAACAATCATACTTAAATTCCAGAATATGATATTGTGAATATGAAAGAAAGGCAATAGAAGATCAAGTAAGCATTTGTAACCTTCGGTCACTAGTGTCGTCAGTAAGGGAAGGTTGGCAACCTCGGTCACTGACATCACTGGTAAGGGAAGGTGAGAAACCCTATTTCCCCGTGTGTCTAGTAGAAACTAGAGAGATATGAGCTCATAGTCTTGGGATTTGGTGATGTGGAGGTAGAAAGAGATAAGAGGGTTAGTGTCAATTCAAATAAAGGTATAATATGCAACCATCAAGGATGAGTCTATGTATATGCACTAGTCAGAAATTAAATAAGTAGTGGTTCTTTCAGATTTATATTTAATGCATACATATTAATCAAGACACATATAGGTAAGACACTCCGGATATAAATTGATTTATGAAATCTCCAATAAAGTAGATCTTGCATATTACACTATTTTATATTAAACCGGAGTGATCCCCCTACTGAGTCCGTGGAGCTCACCCTATTCCACCACTTTTGTTTTAGATACAGACAGGGGTGCCAGTACGTCTACAGGTTGAGCAATTTGGAGCTTACGTGAAGATTAAGTTTGAAAGCTCTGGAGCTTAGGACTATTAGCATTACTTTTGTTACATCTTGTATTTGTACTTTATGATCTATGTCACTTTTTTAGAACCTTTAAGGAAGTTGTAAGTGGTTGTACAAGCTTATAATTTTCTTAAAAGTTCACCACTATATACTTATATTATCTATGATATTTATGACATTACATGTATCTCAGATATTGTAATACTTTACTTATGTACATGTGGGCCACCGTTGTGTGTTCTAATGTTATGTATTCGTAATGAGTAGTTTGAGTAGTTTCTTAGTATGATATATTTATTCATATCAGTTATACCGCACAAGCCGAATTTTTAAACTTTCGTTTCTTTTGAAAAAAATAATCGGCCCTATTTTCCGCATATTATTACTTTACTCAAATTTAATCTCTGAAACAAGATGTTAATTTCCAATAATTAACTCAATATGACTTAAGCATAAAGAGGTAATTATTAGGGTGTTACATTTTGGTATCAGAGCAGGTCGAACCTTAAGGCTTGGGGTTATGGCCATCTATGCTTTTGATGCATAGTACGATAGTGTTATGCTTATAGCTGTGTATCGTGAGAATGACTTGTCTGCTTGGGACATAGGTAGTTGTATGTGCCTAATGTGATTATGGAGACTGATCACCTCTGTGATTATGTTGGTGTGTACAGGTACTAATGGCACCAAAAAGACGACAGGCGAGACCGACTGCGAGTAGTTCAGATGGCAATCAAGGAACAAGTGAGGCCTTGGCAGGAATAGCTAGGGCAGTTCAGCAACTGGCGGAAGTCATTGGACGCTAGACCCCTCCCACACCACAGCCAGAGACGGACAGGGGAAATGCCCGGTTTGCGGAATTCAGAGGGGTAAATCCCCCAGTGTTTACAGGTTCCGTCGATCCGGTAGTAGCGGGGGAGTGGATCGAGGAAATGGAGAAGATTTTTACCGTGGTGCAGTGTTCAGATTTACAACGCACTGCTTTTGCCACCTTTATGTTACAACAGGATGCTGGAAATTGGTGGAGAGGAGAAAAGGCCAGAATGGATGTTGCGGGAATTCCTATTCCTTGGCATAGGTTCAAGGAAATGTTTTATGATAAATATTTTCCCAGGTCCATCAGAGAGGTGAAAGAGCGGGAGTTCATGAATTTGACTCAGGGGAAGATGACCGTGGCAGAGTATACAGCTCAGTTTGAACATCTTATTAAGTTCTAAGAGATGTTCCAAGGCAATCCAATGGAATCTTGGAAATGTATGAAGTACAGAAATGGTTTGAATCAGAAAATGCATAAGGCAATGAATCACTTGCAGATTGATAGCTATCCCCGGTTAGTAGAGGCTTGCAGAGTTCATGAACAAGCCCGCCAGTCAGATGACAGTACTTCAGTGGAGAGTTCTAGGAGGAGTTTGGCACCACAGGCTCCTCAGTTCAAAAGACAGAATTTTCCACCCCGTCGGTTTCCCTCCCGACCTTTCAGAGGCCCAAATCGTGCTAGGCCTCAACAAGGACCACCACCACCACGTCAGGCTATGATTCCTAGAGCTACAGAGACACCAATCTGTCCCCAATGCAATAAAGGACACAGAGGGGTTTGTTTTGCAGGGCAGAATGTATGCTACCGATGTGGCAAGCCAGGCCACATTACCAGAGATTGTCGTCAGTTCCCTCAGCCACAGACCTCAGCTCCGACCCCCTCCAGGCCCCAGCACCAGGGAAGAGTCTTTACAGTTAATGCAGAGGATGTTGTCCGGTCAAATGAATTAATAAAGGGTAAGTGTAAAGTTAAGAATCAAGAGTTAGTTGTACTTTTCGATTCGGGAGCTACACACTCATTTATATCATATGAGCATGCTAGGGAGTTGCATTTACCTATGTGTGAGTTACCATATGATTTGCATGTGTCCACACCTACAGCGAAACCTATAAGTACAAACATTGTCTGCACTAAATGTCAATTCATGTTAGGGGATAAGTCGTTTATCTTTGATCTTATCTGTTTACCTATGTCAGGTTTGGGTGTAATTCTAGGTATGGATTGGTTGTGAGTAAATAAAGTCTTATTGGATTGTCATGCCAAGTCTGTCATATTCCACGATACCTCCAGTATACCTAATCCTAAGTCACCTATAGTTTCTTTTAGTTTGTCAGTATATCCTGTGGAGTTAAGTCAAAGTGGGGTTACACATAAAGGTATTGTATTTCTTGCCTCAAATGATGTGGAAACTAAACTGAGCCTAGACGCCATACCTGTAGTAAGAGAGTATCCAGAGGTTTTCCCTGATGACATACCCGAGTTTCCTCCGTCCAGAGAAGTAGAGTTTAGTATTGATTTAGTTCCGGGAACAGGGCCTATCTCTATGGCCCCTTACCGGATGTCACCTAGTGAGTTGAACGAACTTAAGACACAGTTGGGGGAGTTGCTGGAGAAGGGGTTTATTAGACCTAGTGCTTCACCGTGGGGAGCCCTAGTGTTGTTTGTCAAGAAAAAGGATGGGAGTATGAGATTATGTATAGATTACAGGCAGTTGAATAAGGTAGCAATAAAGAATAAGTATCCCCTTCCTAGAATAGATGATTTGATGGATCAGTTAAGAGGGGCGAAGGTGTTTTCCAAGATAGATTTGAGGTCAGGATATCATCAGATTAGGGTCAAGGGTGAGGATATACCGACGGCTTTCCGAACTCGCTATGGGCATTATGAGTTTACAGTGATGTCCTTTGGATTAACTAATGCCCCGACGGTGTTTATGGACTATATGAACCGAATCTTCCGACTGTTCTTGGATAAATTTGTAGTTGTTTTCATTGATGACATCTTGATTTATTCTAGGACGGAGGAAGAACATGAAAGTCATCTTAGGTTGGTTTTGGAAGTATTGAAAGAAAAGAAGTTGTATGCCAAGTTAAGTAAGTGTGAGTTTTGGATGAAGGAAGTCAAGTTTTTAGGCCATGTAGTATCTGCGGAGGGCATAGCTTTAGATCCTAGTAAGGTTGAAGCAGTGGTAAACTGGGAGAGACCAACTACGGTTACTGCGATTAGAAGCTTTCTAGGATTAGCCGGATACTACCGTAGGTTTATTAAGGGTTTTTCGCAGCTTGCTTTACCTTTGACAAAACTTACTAGAAAGAATGCTCCTTTTGTGTGGTCTGATGAATGTGAAAGAAGTTTTGCAGAGTTAAAGGAGAGATTGACCACAACACCTGTACTTGTGGTGCCTAATCCTAATGAACCTTTTGAAGTCTATTGTGACGCTTCAGGGAAAGGGTTGGGTTGCGTGTTGATGCAACATCACCAAGTAGTGGCATATGCTTCACGGCAATTAAAGCCACACGAGGTGAATTATCCTACCCATGACCTGGAGCTTTCCGTAATCGTTTTTGCTTTAAGGATTTGGAGGCACTACTTGTACGGAGTGAGATTTGAAGATTTCTCTGATCATAAGAGTTTGAAATATCTCTTTGATCAGAAAGAACTAAACATGAGGCAAAGACGATGGATGGAATTTTTAAAAGATTATGATTCTGGATTGAACTACCATCCGGGAAAGGCGAACGCGGTAGCGGAAGCTTTAAGTCGCAAAATGCTTCATGTGTCTCACTTGATGATAAAGGAGACGAAACTATTGGAGAACTTCAGGAATCTTAACCTAGGAGTTTCCTTTACTCCGACAAGTGTTAGGGTTAGCCACCTCACAGTTTCTAGTAAGTTCAAGGAGGATATTATGCAAGCTCAAGGGATTGATGAGGAGTTTCTAAAGTTAGTACAGGCGACGAATGACGAGAAAGCAGTAGGGTTTAATAAGGACGGAGATAGTTTGTGGAGATGTAAAGGAAGGATTTGTGTACCCGCTTATGGTCACCTCCGGAGTAGTATTCTGGAGGAGGCTCACAAAAGCCACTTCACCATTCACCCGGGCGCAACCAAGATGTATCAAGATCTAAAGAAAATGTTTTGGTGGCCCGGTATGAAGAAAGATGTATCGGATTGGGTGAACCGGTGTTTAGTGTGTCAAAAAGTGAAGATTGTACACCAAAAGGAACCCAGTATGTTACAACCACTGCAAATCCCTCATTGGAAGTGTGAAAGTATATCTATGGATTTTGTAGTGGGGTTACCAAAAACCCAAGCCGATAATGATGCCATTTGGGTAATAGTAGACCGATTGACGAAATCGGTTCACTTTTTACCCATCAAAGCAACTTATCCCTTAGAGAAATTAGCAAGTTTGTATATCCGAGAGGTTGTGAGGTTACACGGAGTACCCGAGAGTATTATTTCGGATCGAGATCCGAGGTTTACTTCTCGTTTATGGGAGGCCTTGCAAGAGGCATTTGGAACCGAACTCCGTATGAGCACAACTTACCATCCACAAACCGATGGACAGTCCGAGCGGACCATCCAAACCCTAGAGGATATGTTGAGATCTTGTGTTTTGGATGATAAGGGTAGTTGGGATAGGATGTTGCCTCTAGTTGAGTTTTCCTACAACAACAGCTTCCATGCTAGTGTAGGAATGACACCCTTTGAAGCGTTATATGGTAGGAAGTGTCGTTCTCTGCTGTGTTGGTATGATCCGGGAGAAAATAGTACCCTAGGACCTGAGTTGGTGAGAGAAACCACAGAACAAATCCAAAGAATCAGGGAAAGGCTCTTGACGGCTCAAAGTCGTCAAAAGAGTTATGCGGATCATCGGCGTAGGCCATTGGAATTTGAGGCTGGGGATCATGTGTTTTTACGAGTGACCCCTACCACAGGAATAGGTAGAGCAATCAAAGTTAAGAAGTTGAGTCCTAGAGACTTAGGTCCATTTCAGATCCTAAGTCGTATAGGTCCAGTTGCATACCGCATTGCTTTACCTCCAAAGTTGTCAAACCTTCACAACGTCTTCCATGTATCACAACTCTGAAAGTACAATTCTGATCCGAGTCATGTATTAGAAATCGAAGAGGTACAACTAAAAGATAACTTAACTTTCCCTTTACCTCCTACCCGAATATTAGATCGGAGTATCAAAAACTTAAGGAATAAGACTGTTCCATTGGTGAAGGTGGCCTGGGGGCGGGGGAGAGCGGAGGAATATACATGGGAAAGAGAGGAAGAGATGAGGAATTTGCATCCTACCCTATTTACAGGTATTGAATTTCGAGGGCGAAATTCTTTGAGAGACGACCTGAGTCAGTCTTACTACTTGCTACCAAGCTTGTATTGAGATTAATTCAGCAGTAAACTCTTTTTCAAAACCCTTTTCTAAATTGCTCCAGAGTACCGGAGAAATAACGACGCTCCGGTGCTCTGTCAACCACAATATCAAGGATTACACTAAAAAAGGATATCATATCTTGAAGACTCAAAGATTTCCCATGATTTTATATGGAAAGTACATGTAAATAAATGGAGGATCTTTTTATCAAAATTCTCTATTTATATTCACATGTATATATATTTTCGAAAATATATGTATCAAAATAGGGAAATAAAATCAAAATCTCTATATATACATATACATATATAATTCGCATATATATATATATGGAAACCTAGAAAGAAAAAGATCTTGTATGGAGCAATTAAATGCATTTGATATAAAAGATTCACCATGAGTGATATCGAGAATATATCTTGCATTTAATGATAGAATAGTTAAGATTCTGTCAGACTCCTAAAGATTCTATGAGAATCTACAAGATTCACAAGATTCTATGTGGGACCAGAAGATTCTGCAAGAAGATTCTGTGAGCTGTCATTGTAAGACCCCAAGAATCCTAATCACGCTTTAATCGGAGGGATTTAGTGAAAATCGCTTCGATCAAGGCGTAATTGGGATATATGTGTATTAGGATGTATGTTTAACATGTATGATTCATTAAATATGTGTTATGTGTACTATGTGGAAAAATGTGTATTAGAAATGGTAAGTGCATTGCATAAGGTTGAGAAGTTAGTATAATACAAAATTGAGTTAAGAATGATGATCTAGGTAGGGAATTTAAGAAATAAATGGTAATTCTAGTAAGAGTATGTTTCACAAGTGTATAAGTACTAGTAGGAACTGTTGGTAAAGGTTTGGAGTGAGTTAGATGCATTTAAGGAATTTTAGGAGTATGTTGCTTGCTGCTACTGTCATGTAGCAGTACTCATCGCTAGCGGCCAGCTTAGCTCGCTAGCGGATGAGTCGGTAGAAGTCCCTCGCTAGCGACAGAAAAAAGGCGCTAGCGGGTAATGCGGTGAGGACGGTCGCTAGCGACCAGCTCGATGACAGAACAGGATTTCTTCAAAATTTGCATTTTTCTCAAGCCCCTCATCCTTTAATAATTGCTCCTTACTCCCTCCGTCCCTAAAACCCTTCCCTCATCGTGAAGAAAGCTCATTGTCATCAGAAACTAAAATCCAAACCTCAAATCCTCTAAAACACAATTCTCTCAAACTCCATAACCATTAAACTTCATAAACCTCACCACCACTCCACTCAAAACTCAACTAACTCAAAGACCAGCCCCATATTCGAATTCCTCACCTCATTCCCTTCATTTTGGACCGAACATATATCATCAGAGGCTCTAGGATCATCTCCATCATCATCAAAAGTTAGTTAGAGTGTTAAGCAAGTAGCTCAAGGAAAAACAAGGTGATTTTAGCATTAGAGGGCAAAACTACAAGAGGTAGTGGTTTAGATTTATGTTATAGAATTTATTTGTGTGTTTTCATGCATAAAGATCGGTTAGAAATCAGTATATGCTCGAATATGTTTGCTGTTTTGAAACTGGTATGGATGCAGAGTCGGGACACGCGCTAGCGACCATACATTTGGCGCTAGCGAGTGGTCGTGCTAGCGGCCATCTCGCAGAATTCTGCAGAATTGTTTAAAAATGCTGAATTTTGTGATTTTGCATTTTAATAAATTCTAACCCTTTTCTGAGAATCTAAATTACTGTAACAAGTTTATTATATATGTTTAAAACAGATAATGGTGATTATGAAAAGAATCAAGCAAATTAAAATGAAAATGACATGTAGATGCAATTATGTGCAAAATGATATGTTTTCAAGTGAGTTATGTAATAAGCATGTTATGAACAATTCATACTTAAATTCCAGAATATGATATTTTGAATATGAAAGAAAGGCAATAGAAGATCAAGTAAGCATTTGTAACCTTCGGTCACTAGTGTCGTCAGTAAGGGAAGGTTGGCAACCTCGGTCACTGACATCACTGGTAAGGGAAGGTGAGAAACCCTATTTCCCCGTGTGTCTAGTAGAAACTAGAGAGATATGAGCTCATAGTCTTGGGATTTGGTGATGTGGAGGTAGAAAGAGATAAGAGGGTTAGTGCCAATTCAAATAAAGGTATAATATGCACCTATCAAGGATGAGTCTATGTATATGCACTAGTCAGAAATTAAATAAGTAGTGGTTCTTTCAGATTTATATTTAATGCATACATATTAATCAAGACACATATAGGTAAGACACTCCGGATATAAATTGATTTATGAAATCTCCAATAAAGTAGATCTTGCATATTACACTATTTTATATTAAACCGGAGTGATCCCCCTACTGAGTCCGTGGAGCTCACCCTATTCCACCACTTTTGTTTTAGATACAGACAGGGGTGCCAGTACGTCTACAGGTTGAGCAATTTGGAGCTTACGTGAAGATTAAGTTTGAAAGCTCTGGAGCTTAGGACTATTAGCATTACTTTTGTTACATCTTGTATTTGTACTTTATGATCTATGTCACTTTTTTAGAACCTTTAAGGAGGTTGTAAGTGGCTGTACAAGCTTATAATTTTCTTAAAAGTTCACCACTATATACTTATATTATCTATGATATTTATGACATTACATGTATCTCAGATATTGTAATACTTTACTTATGTACATGTGGGCCACCGTTGTGTGTTCTAATGTTATGTATTCGTAATGAGTAGTTTGAGTAGTTTCTTAGTATGATATATTTATTCATATCAGTTATACCGCACAAGCCGAATTTTTAAACTTCTGTTTCTTTTGAAAAAAATAATCGGCCCTATTTTCCGCGTATTATTACTTTACTCAAATTTAATCTCTGAAACAAGATGTTAATTTCTAATAATTAACTCAATATGACTTAAGCATAAAGAGGTAATTATTAGGGTGTTACAGTCACAAGGTTCAGAAGATTCCTGAAGATTCTGCGAGTCATCAGAAGATTCCAGAAGATTTCGAAGATTCTGTCAAGATACATAAGATCCCGGAAGAATCTACAAACATCCAGAAGAATTTTCAAACCTCAAGATTTCAAGATTCTGAAGAATTATCAAGATTCAAGAATCAACATTTGAAGATTCCCTCGAAGACCATATTGGCACATACTAGGGTGAATCATGTATCAAATGACAAGATTATGAAATCCTAGTTCGTACACACATAGGAGGCGCAAAAAGAGAAATAAAGGAAGCTCATGCAACCCTAACTTTCTCTCTCCTAGGTGGTGCAAATATGGAGCAAAATGGTGCAATTTATTGTAAAATCTTTTGAGATACAAGATGAAGCATGCACACCACAAGATCAAGGCACACATCTACATCAAGGGCCAAGATGAAGTTTTGTATAATCTTGAGCAAGCTTCATATTTCCATATATTTCAAGATCAAATATACACATTTGGATTAAGGGATATATTTGAATCAAAGGCCAAGATTAAACATCCTCTTTATTGATCAACCTTATTTTGGGAAGATCAATTTGAAATCAAAATGAAGATGCTCTCACCGTTGGATTAAAGATTTGAAAATTCAAATCAAGGGTGGAGATCAACATTATATTTCGAAAATTACAAGGAGTTCTCCTCTATATATAGAAGACCTCCATGCCCAACAACTCAAGAGAATCATCCAATAGTGCCAAAACTCTGTCGAGATCAAATCCTTATTTTCTCTTCATCTTAAACCTCTAGACTCTAGAACTCTAAAGTTTACATTTTTATTTGGGTTAAGGTTGTATATCTCAAAAAATTGTGAGCTTTATTGTTGATCATAGATTTTTCTAGTTGTTTTTGAGATAAAAGCCATCAAGAAGCAAACTTAGTTGCATCTAAGTTCTTGTTTGGTGAAAGACATCATCTTTTGTGAAAAGTCCTTATTTTTGTAAGGCAAAAGTCCTTAGTGAGACTAAGGCAAGGGTAGAAAAGTCCTTCCGTATGGAAGGCAAGGTTGAAGTCCCTCTCGGATGAGACGGCAGTGAGTCACCTTGGTTGGAGGTGCAAGTGAAGTCCCTCTCGAGTGAGACGGCAGTGAGTCACCTTGGTTGAAGGTGCATGTGAAGCCCTTTGTGGTGTGCAAAGGCAAAAAGTCCACCTTGGTTTTAGGTGGTGTTAGTGAACTCCCAGGTGCATCTTGGGGATTGGAGTAAGCACGTTGCTGAACCAGTATAAAAATTCTTTGTGTGCTCTCTTCTCTTTTCTTTATCTTTATTTTATTGTTTTGACAATTTAACATTGCACATACATACACCTTTGTTTGCGCAACATCATCACGTATTTGGCTAAGTGTTAAAGGTTAAAGTTTTAATCTTTATCACATATAAGAGCTTGAAAATCAAAATATTTTCAAGATATATATAAGCATTTTCTATAGGCTTGTTTATGTTTATTTTACTAACAATCGTTTCCGCTGTGCAAGACAAGTCTTGGACTTGATCGTATTTTTTAAGTAATTTTCAGAAACAAGATTTGTAGTTTGAACGTTATTCAACCCCCCCCCCCTTCTCATGTTTCACTACCTTCATAAAACACAAATAAAAACATATATATATACACATAAATCACATAACATATAATAAACACATATATATACACATCCATCACATAACATATAATAAACACATATATATATACACATCAATCACATAACATATAATAAACACATATATATACACATAAATCACATAACATATAATGGTTTAACTAGAAGAAACTTACCCACCCTAACTTAATTAAATTCTAACCAAGGTCAATTATCCATAATTTCACTTAATTAGAACTTAATAAAAGTCGGAGTGTTACAGTTTTCCTTCATGCATTAGTAGACTTAAGAGTCAAGCTCTTATTCTTTTTGTTGATTCTACTAAGATGTTTTCTAGTTTAATCTCATGGACTTTGAGAGATCCAACTAGAGCATCTAGGCCCAATGTTTTGAGGTCCTTTGCCTCAGTGATAGTTGTCACTTTGGGCATCCATCCGGCTGGAATACTTCTGAGAATCTTTTTTCGCAGATCATAGTTGGTATATGATTGTCCCAGATTTTTTAGCTAATTGACTATGTGATTGAATCTCGTAGTCATGCTATCAATGGATTCATTGTCTTCCATAGAAAACAACTCATATTTATTAACCAACATGTTTATCTTGGTTTCTTTTACTTGATTTGTTCCTTCTTACATGACTTGAAGTCTATCCCACATTTCCTTAGCCGATGAACAGGATATGATTTTATCATATTCTGATTTTGTTAAGGCACATAAAAAGATATTTTGCCTTAGAATTTAACTAGACTTTGGCTTTGTCTTCATTGTTCCAGTGTTTTCTAGGTTTTGGTTCCTCTTCAGCAGTTTCTTTATATGTTATTTTGGGGACATAGTCTCCATTTTCAACAATATCCCATATGTCCAAACTGGTAAAGGTCATGAACAATCGCATCTTGTCTCTCCAATATACATAACTGGATCCATAAAACAAAGGAGGTCTATTCAAGGAATTTACTTCAGCAAGAGCAGGTTGTTATTGACTGGACTCTACCATAGGATCTTTGTCTCAACGACTGTTAAGAAGCTCAACCCTTGAGAATCGAGCTCTGGTGCCAATTGAAATGGTAGAGAAACACGAGAAAGGGGGGTTGAATCGTATTTTATCTAAAAAATTCAGAAAAATTTAAACAAAACTTACAAGCATGAGGCTTGTGAGTATATAAAACGTTAGTAAAACAGAAATATATATGAGATATAAACACACTGAAATTATATTGGTTCAGCTAACCTACCTATATCTAGTTACTCAACTAAACTATTGAGCTTTCACTATTCCACAAGTTTACAAGATAGTATTTCTTCAAGTATTCCCAAGCTCTACCCAATATTCTCTAGGCCTTCTCATGCTCCAACAACAAAAGCAAATATAAACATAGTTAATAAAATCCAAGACCTTTTTATGAGATTCTTAGGATATTGCTAAGAGATTCTACTGATATTGTTTTTCTTTTAACAGACCAAGGTTTGTTAAGAAAAACTAAGTAACTATTTTCTATGGTACAATACAAATAGTATTAAAAAAATAGCTCAAAGCAAAGAAACAAAATAAGTGTTTTTACAATATGAAAACCAGAGTGAACTTATCTTTGTTTTTCATTTTTTTTTTTCGAAGCTCAAGACTGCAATTTATAGAGATGAGCAAAGATATGTTAACGGGTGTTGGAACTCCAACTCGCTTTTCTGATAGCATGCATAGTGCTTCTTTTGTGGTCGACATCTTTCTCTTTCCTTCCATACTTGCGCATCTATTGCTTTATCGTATATTGAAATAAAGTTCTCTTATTTTGTCTCTATTTGACATACAGTATGTACCAAAATGTAAAGAAGGAAAATTGTCTAGCGAATATATAAATCTTTTGAAAAAGATACTACTAGAAACACAGAGATTTCCGACGGAAAAAAATCCATCGGATTTCTGGCGGAATTAAAAGGAAGGAAAAACATACAGAATTCCACCGGTAACCCGTCGCAAAAAACGCGGAGAAACACAATTGTCTTCCCGCCAAAATATTACCGGCGGGTTTCCGACGGATTAATTTTTTTAAAAAAAAAACAACATATACAAAATCCGTCGGAAAACCGCCGGAATTTCTTAAAATTTCATGCGGTTTTCCGGCGGATTGTTCAGAATTACTTTTTTTAAAAAATGAAAAAAAAAATTTCGGATGCGAAATTTGTCGGAAAACGCTGCTAAAAATAAAATAAATTTGAATTTCCGTCAGAAATCCGTCGGAAAACGCCGCTAAAAATTATGGTTAAGCTTTTAATTTCCGACGGAAATCCGTCGGAAAGCCGCGCTTATACGCGAGCCAAGCAAGCCCCCCTCATTTCAGCGCCACCTCCTCTCAGATTTTCTCTCTTCTCTCTCTCTCTGCTGCTTTGACTGGCGATTTCGCCGCCGTGGAGGGTGATTGCCGGAAAAAAAAATACATCATTGCGATCACGGTGAGTAGATGTACATTTTGAACCGATTTGAATTTTTGTTTGAACATTTTTTTTAACTTTCACTCTCTCCACCGTAGACAACCGCAGTGCCGCTTCCCACTGCCGTCGCCGCCGCCGCCTCGCCCCCTGAAAAGGTAATTTTTTATGTTCTTTATTTTGTTTACATTTTATTAAATAATATCTACTTATTTAAAAAATTAAAATCACAGTTGTGCACCGCCACCGCCACCGCCGCCAGCTCGCCGCCACCGCCGCTAGCACCTCCATGTATGTATGTGTTAATTTTTAAAATTTTTAAATATTCTGATTTTAAAAAAATTTTATTTATATATATTTTTTAAATATTTATATATTATGTTTTTAAAAATGTAATTTTTAATTATTAATTATTAATTTCTACTTATTAATTTTTTAATTATTAATATTCTAATTTTAATTATTTTCTGATTATTAAGTTTTATGTTTTTGTAAATTTTAAGTTAATTTCTATTTTTGAATTTATTTGTTTATTTAATAATCAATATGCTAGCTACTTTATGATGTTTCTTGTTTATATTTATGTTTAAGTGAATTAATTATTATGATTATATTGTCTGTTGCTATAAACATTAGGATAGATGACTTTGACTGAGACTGGTCCTTATCTCCAGCAATTGGTTTGAGAAATTTGTTAGGCATATGGTAAACTCTGTCAAAATGAACTTCAATAAAACAAAATTGAATATATAAAAATAAATTTTATAGCAAAATTAAAAAAATAAAACATTGAATTGATAAGGATTTTAATACATAAATTAGGAAAAATGTATTCATCGAACCGGGCGTGGATGTATGATAGACTTCACCAAAACAAAGGCATCGTATGTTAGCGCCTTCTTGCTCAACTCCCATTCAGAGAGTCTGCTGACCAATGATGACGATGATGATGATGATGATGATGATGTCGACCAGGACTACGAGTAGTCCATTTCAGTTGTTTTTTTTTGTTTTGTTGTGATGTACTTTATATACATTTTATTGCATTATTGCACTGCTACATTATATTTGTACTGTTGCAATATTTTTTTATAAAGTTAGTATTTCAATTTCTATTCAATATATCATTTACTTGTTTTTAATTTGTATAATTTAATATTTATTTTTAAATTGTTAATCAGGTGGTTAAAAAAAAGTAAAAGAAATAATAAAAAATCGTCGAAAATCCGACTAAAATTCATTCTAAAAATTCGAAAAAAATCCGTCAGAAATCCGACTTTATTTTTTTAAAAAAATGTTTTAAATCCGTTGGAAATTCGACTAAAATGTTTTCAAAAAAATAATTACATCAGTCGGAAATTCGACCGAAATTTTTTTAAAAAAATTTTAAATCCGTCGGAAATCCGACTAATTTTTTTTTAGAAAAATGTTTAAAATACGCCGGAAATCCGTCGAAAAACTGAAATAATAACATTTTCGACGGTTATTTTATTAAAAACCATCAAAAATATTTCCGACGAGTGTTTTTTCGATGGACATTTTTTAAAAAAGTTCCGTCGGAAACCCGACTAAAACTGAAAAAAGCATCTGAAATCCGTCGGGAATTCCGACGAAAATAGAGGCATTTCCAATAATGAGATTCATCAATAGTGCTTGCAGGAATAAAGAAATATTATCTTGATAGTGCATAATAGATTGTCCTTCTTGGAAAGGTAAGAATGTGTTTTTTGAGGTATTAATGAACCATGAAATTACAAATGTAAGGACATCATGTGCCCTTTTTGAAGTGTTACTGTTACATATTCTAAGATGTAGTGTAACTGATTCTAAACTTAGAGTATGTAATAAAAAGATGAAAAATGTTCAGAAAAGACTCCAAATTAAAAATACTGAAGTTTGGCCAAGCTCAGTTTTAACAAAGATAATTGAGGTACTGTGGCAGCTTCAGAGATTTAGTATGCAGTTTTTGAGGTTAAGAAAACCTTCAAAGCCGCTTTCTGAGGTATTAGAAATGCTTTAGAAAACGTTTTAAAGTTCGATAAAGACTTTAGTGTGTGTTTGGATTAGCGTTTATCAAACTGGATTTTGGATCAACTTGATTTTGTAGAATTGATTTTAAGTAAAAGTGAGTTTGTATCAACGTGATTTATGTTTGGCAGTTTTATATCAAAATTGATTTTGACAGAATGAATATTAATTAAATAGTAATAGTCCAACGTAAAAGCTAAAATTTCTTGCTTCAAGTGAACGGGAGTTGGAATGATAGAATCACATATGTGTTTAGAAAAAATAAATTGATCTAGAAGATGGAAAGTCCATTAATATTAATGGAGGACCCCTCCATTATCCTCCATTATATTCTTCTTTTTTTCCTACACCACATACACTCATCTTTTCTTCTACACCACACACCTCCATTTTCTAATTGTTTAGTCCAATAATTACTATCAATTAGTAGTATAAATAGGTTGTAATGTATGTGTTAAACATCAAGCATTCAATAACACTTCTACAAATTTCCTTTCTTGTTAGAGAGTGGATTTCTCTCTTAAGTTTTGTGTCATTTTGGCATCAGAGCTGGTTCTAGGTCCTGAATTTGAGTTTTGGTGAAAGAATCAATAGAAGTTCTGCACTTTTTGGGGTATTCTAAGTTGAGGAGTCGCTGCCACCTTCAAAAGTCCTACTTCTGGTCATTTTTTCATAAAACCGACACTGCCATTGAACTCAGAAGGCCGAAAAACCTTGGATTAGAGTTTTTCGCAGCCCTCGGAGCTCACCGGAAAGTCGCTGGAGAAGACAACCTTCGCCGAAAAGTTCGCCGGAGAAGACGACCTTCGTCGGAAAGTTCGCCGAAGAAGACGACATTTGCCGGAAAGTCCGCCGAAGAAGACGACCTCTGTCGGAATATTCCCCGGAATATTCTCCCATAATTTAGAGGTTGAAGACGACCACGTCATCCGCCACATAAGCCATTCTGTCCAAATCAGCGACACATCATCCATCAATTGCGTGCCACATGTCACTAGTGCCACCTCATCTCAACAAACTTCAATAATTACACCCATGCCCCAAAACTTCTAAAATTTTTCATTTTTGCCCCTATACCCTATTAAACTACATACTTGACCCAAATTTTTTGAATATTTTGAAATCTCCCATTATTTTTCTGAAATAACAGAAATACCCCAATAGTTTCTTAAATTTACATATTTTTCAATATATTTTTTTTTAAGATAAAAAAAAAGCAAAAAAAAAAGAAAAAAGGCAAAAAAATAAAGAGAGAGAGCACAAAAAAAAAAGGCAAAAAAAAAAAAACCTTCATTCTTCTTAATAGTTTTCGACAAGATGCCTCCAAGAAGACAAAATGAGAGAACTTTACATGAAATTGAAATGGAAGAATTAAGGCAACAAATTCAACAGTTGCAAGAAACTGTTAATGCTCAACAGGCATTAATTGAAGCAAGGCACAGAGTAACTGAAGATGATGCTTCTAGTAGTGATGCCTCATCACCTAGAAGAAATCGTTTTCAAAGGCAAAATTTCAAGAATGATGATATTCGAGTCGAAATTCCTGAATTTGAAGGGAAGCTCCAACCAGATGAATTTGTTGATTGGTTACAAACTGTGGAGCGAATAATTGAATACAAGGAGATACCTGAAGAGAAGAAGGTAAAAATTATTGCTGTCAAATTGAAGAAGCATGCTTCCATTTGGTGGGAGAATTTGAAAAAGAAGCGTGATAGAGAAGGAAAAAGCAAGATTCGTACTTGGGAAAAGATGCGAAAAGATTCGTACCTGAGCATTATTATCAAGACAATTTCATTCAGTTGCAGAACCTTCACCAGAAGAATATGTCTGTGGAAGAATACACACGGGAATTTGAAAAATTGACGATGAAGTGTGATATTCTAGAATGGGAAGAACAAACTATAGCCCGCTACCTTAGTGGGTTGAACACAGAGATCAACCATCTTGTGCAACTTCAACAATATTGGACTCTTGACGATGTTATTCGTTTAGCTATTCGTATTGAGAAGCAGATACCAAGAAGGCGAACCTTTCAACCATCTACCTCCACCGACAAATTTCCCAACAATCGTAAGGTGTTGGACCAACCTAGCACGTCAAATAACAACCCACAAAAGCCCCAAAAAGAGATCAATTCAAAATTGACCAAATGCTTTAGGTGCCAAGGATTTGGACATATTGCTTCTAATTGCCCAAACCGCAAAATTGTCACCATTATTGAGGAAGAAGCTCAATTTGAGAAAGATGAGGAACCAATGTTTGATGATGATCCAGTGTTTGATGAAGAGCCAGTGTACAATGAGGAAATCATCCCTGCTGATCAAGGTGAATCTTTGGTGATCAGACAAAGTTTGCATACTGCCATATCCAAAGAAGAACCCTGGCTGAGACGCAATATCTTCCACACTCGCTGCACCGCACATGGCAAGGTTTGTGATGTTATCATTGACAGTGGAAGCTGCGAAAATGTTGTGTCGAAATATATGGTAGAGAAGCTGAATTTACTAACCCAAGAACATCCACACCCCTACAAATTACATTGGCTTAACAAGGGAAACGAGGTAAAAGTCACTAAACGATGCATTGTCAATTTTTCCATTGGCCAGAAATATCAAGACAAAACATGGTGTGGTGTGATTCCTATGGATGCTTGCCACCTTCTACTTGGAAGACCTTGGCAATATGACAGACGTGCCATCCACGATGGCTATACAAACACTTACTCTTTTGTGAAAGATAGAGTAAGAGTCAAATTGACACCAATGCAACCAAATGAATTGAGAAGTGATAACAAAGAACTGAAGCCCCTCGTGACTTTGGTTACTAAACCAGGATTCAAGGTGTCAACAGAAGAAGCTTATACTGCGAGTCTTTTGCTCTTGATAGAAGCAAATGGGGAAACAACACTTCCAGCAGAAATAGAAGAAATACTTGCTGAATTTTTGGATGTTGTTCCAAACGAGATTCCTCATGGATTGCCACCAATGCGTGATATCCAACATGCCATTGACTTTATTCCTGGGTTTGTCATTCCAAATAAGCCAGCATACAGAATGAGTCCTAAGGAACATGCTGAGATTCAACGTCAAGTTGAAGAGTTACTTCAAAAAGGGTTGATTCAAGAAAGTGTAAGCCCGTGCGATGTACTTGTCCTTCTCGTGCCCAAAAAGGATGGTAGTTGGAGGATGTGCGCTGATAGTCGAGCTGTCAACAAGATCACAATCAAGTATCGATTTCCAATACCAAGGCTTGATGATCTGTTAGATCAATTGCACGGAGCTAATCTCTTCTCCAAGATTGATCTTCGTAGTGGCTATCATCAAATCAAGATTCGGCCAGGTGATGAATGGAAGACGGCTTTCAAAACAAGAGATGGCTTATATGAATATACTGTGATGCCTTTTGGATTATCCAATGCACCCAGTACATTCATGCGACTAATGAATCAGGTATTGCGCCCTTTTATTGGCAAGTTTGTTGTCGTCTACTTTGACGATATTCTGATTTATAGCAAAGGGAAAGAAGAACATTTAGAGCATATTCGACAAGTGTTTCGGACTCTTCGCGAGCAGAAACTTTATGTCAACCTAAAGAAGTGTTCCTTCCTAAACACTGAGGTGCAATTTCTGGGATATATCATCACTGTTGAAGGTATTCAAGTTGATCCCGGCAAGATTGAAGCCATCAAGAGCTGGCCAACTCCACAAACTATTCATGATGTCAGAAGTTTTCATGGATTAGCATCCTTTTATAGGCGATTCATACGAAACTTCAGTTCTGTTGCTGCGCCACTCACAGATTGCATCAAATGAGAAATGTTTCAATGGACAGACCATGCCCAAAACAGTTTTGACAAATTGAAAGAATGCCTAACTGAGGCACCAGTCCTAACTCTTCCAAACTTCAACCAAGTATTCGAGGTTTGTTGTGATGCTTCCAACACAAGAATTGGCGCTATTTTGAGTCAGGAGGGACATCCTATAGCTTTTTTTAGTGAGAAGCTCAATCATGCTAAACTCAAATATTCCACTTATGACAAAGAGTTCTATGTTGTTGTCCGTGCCCTGCAACATTGGAGCCACTACCTGCTGAATAAGGAATTTATTCTTTATTCTGATCATGAGGCCCTTAAGCACTTGAACTCTCAGCAAAAGATAAGTCGGAGGCATGCTGCATGGAGTGAATTCCTTCAATCATTTCCATTTCTGCTCAAGCATAAGGCAGGAGCTCAAAATGTTGTAGCAGATTCCCTCAGCAGGCGACATGCTTTGCTATCCACCTTGCAGGCCAAGGTTATCGGATTTGATGTTATCAAGGAATTATATCAAGATGATCCTAACTTCAGTAAACTTTGGAGTATTACTGAACAACAACCCTTCCAAGAGTATTATAGGCATGAAGGATTCTTATTCAAGAAGTCTTGTTTGTGCATTCCTCAATGCTCACTGCGAGAAGTTGTTATTTGGGAAGCCCATGATGGAGGATTAGCCGGTCATTTTGGACGGGACAAAACTGTAACCCTGGTCAAAGAAAATTTCTATTGGCCAAGACTGGAACGAGATGTCAATAAGCACGCTCAAAGGTGAAAAGTTTGTCATTTGGCTAAGGCCAAAAATCAAAATACAGGGTTATACTTACCGCTTCCAGTTCCATCTGCACCTTGGGAGGATGTTAGCATGGATTTTGTCCTTTGACTTCTAAGAACTCAACGACAAAAGGATTCCATAATGGTGGTGGTAGACAGGTTTTAAAAAATGGCTCATTTCATCCCATGCCAGAAGGTCAATGATGCTGTTCAAATTGCCGACCTTTATTTCAAAGAAATTGTTCGTCTTCATGGCATTCCAAAAACCATCACTTCCGATCGAGACGTCAAGTTTCTCAGCCACTTTTGGAGGACTCTATGGAGGAAGATGGGTACTAAACTACAATTTAGTAGTGCTAGTCATCCTCAAACAGATGGGCAAACAGAAGCAATCAACAAAATCTTAGGCAATCTTCTTAGGAGTTTTGTTGGGAAAAATTTGAAGCAGTGGGATCTTATCCTTGCACAGATTGAGTTTGCTTACAACAACACCTCCAATCAAGCTACAGGAAAATGCCATTTTGAAGTGGTTTATGTCACTTGTCCCATGAGCCCGTTGGATTTGACCCCTTCACCAAACAAATAACAGTTTAGTGCTAAATCGGAAGAAAGATCTAAGGAGATGAAGAAGTTGCATGAGCTCGTTCGCACAAGGATCCAAAAGCAGAATTCAAAATATAAATCTTAGCGAGATAAACATCGCAGAATACAGACTTTCAAAGAAGGAGACTTAGTATGGATTCATTTACGAAGAGAGCGTTTTCCAAAGCCGCCTAATGCCAAGTTGTCTCCAAGAGCTGATGGTCCTTTCAAAATTGTGCAGAAGATCAATGATAATGCCTACAAGGTAGAATTGCCAGGCACCTATGGAGTCTTTGCAACCTTCAATGTTGCTGATCTTTCACCCTACCTGAACGATGAAATGACAAATTAACTCGAGGACGAGTTCTTTCCAACCCGGGGAGAATGATCTAGAAGATGGAAAGTCCATTAACATTAATGGAGGACCCCCTCCATTATCCTCCATTATATTCTTCTTTTTTTCCTACACCACATACACTCATCTTTTCTTCTACACCACACACCTCCATTTGCTAATTGTTCAGTCCAATAATTACTATCAATTAGTAGTATAAATAGGTTGTAATGTATGTGTTAAACATCAAGCATTCAATAACACTTCTATCAATTTCCTTTCTTGTTAGAGAGTGGATTTCTCTCTTATGTTCTGTGCCATAAATTGCCAAACCAAATTTTGAGCATTTGAAGAAAGCAAACGTGCATTTGAGCTCTCTCAACGCTCAAACAAACACACTCTTAGAAAGTGTAATCTCAAAAAACAACTTTGTTTCATAAGGAAACAAGTTTCAACATAAATAACACCTTAGAAATCCAAAAAAAACTTTTTTTCTCATAGCGTATAATAGATGAATTTTTATCTACTAAATATTTTGTTAATCATCAAAATAAATGATTTAAGGGTCTTCTAGAGCTAACACTTAGCATCCTGTTGTATACAAAAAAAATGTAATTGATAGATAAAGTGAATGGGAATAATCATTATATTTAGAGCATTGTTATATGTACAATGAAAAACAGTAAAAGCAACCAATATATTATGCACATTAAGTATTATGTAATGTGCACAACATATATCACATATTATGCACAATAATATCACATGTTGTAAAGAAAGATGATGTTGCAACATGTGATATATATTGTGCACAACATGTCATATATATTGTGCATAATATGTAATATACGATGTACATATTTTGTATTATATGTTGTGCACATTGCACAATGTATTGCTTGTTTTAGTTGGTTTTTTGTTGTGCACAAAAATTTTTCCTTATATTTAATAATGATAAAATAATTGTCTCAATTTAACACTCAACTTATCAATAACAATTTTGTTTATGCACTTAGTTTTATTTTGAGATATTTTATAGACATATTCATGTTTTAAGAGGAAACTATATTTTAGAACTCAAAAGTGATCAACATTTATTTATATATACAGTTTCACTTCAAGATTATGTAATGCGTCACTCAATGGTAAAGGATTTTTGTTGTATTGTGGCTAAAAGAAAATGGTCCAACTCCACTTTCATTGGTTAATATTAAGCTAACAATATTGCATGATTAAGCCACTTATTACGGTTGAATAATGACTACATTCTTGGTCTTGATTTTGACCTATAAATAGGCTTTGGTGAAGGCTTCATAAGATCATCCAATCCAAGCCAAGCTAGTAAACATACATATCAGAGCATTAGTTTATTAATTTGCTCTTTGTAGTTTTGTGAGTGTGTTTTGCATACACCGATGAGAAAATATTATGAGATAATTTGGATGTATTTGGGGCTTGGGATTTGAAATGGAGTTTGATCACTTTTGTACCTTTGTTATATTTCAACTGTGAAATATTTGATCGTCACATTTATCCGTGGATGTAGGCTATTTTGCCGAACCACATAAATTTTCTTGTGTTATTTTATTCTTACGCTTCCGCACATTTTTTACTGATGCTAATTTTACTTTTGTGGCCTCGTCTATTTTCTTAACAAGTGGTATCAGAGCTCTTATAGAGTTATGGACCAATTTACTCAAATATGTCAACAATAAAATTTGAGATTCAACAGTTTAATGAGCAGATCAATTTCGGAATGTGAAAGATCCGCATGATGGAATTCCTTGTACAACATGGTGTAAAAATAACACTTTATGGCAAAGAAAATAAACCGAACACAATGAAAGATTCTGATTGGGAAGCTGCTGATGAAAAAGTTATTTCCCTAATTCAATTATGCATTACAGATGATGTATTACAAGAGTTCCTTTCGGAGAACACTGCAGTCTCATTGTAGGCCAAGTTGTAGTCATTATATTTGACTAAAACTGTGGCTAATTGTCTCGTTATATTGCAAAGTCTGTATATGCTTCGTATGTCATAAGGTTCATTGGTGAAAACTCACATAGCTGAGTTTACATCACTTGTAACCAAGCTGAAAAATATGGGTGAGACATTCTTCGGAGAGCAACAAGCTATGTTGTCGCTTTGTGCATTGCCACCGTCATACAGAACTTTTCGTGAAATGCTCATTTATGAACGTGAAAGTCTGAATATTGATGAGGTTAAATCCTCACTTTTGAGTCGTGAAAAGATGGAGAATAGTGTTGGTGATCATTCTGATAATAGTACTATCTTTATTGCTAAAGGGACTTGGAAAGATGATTGTTCAAAAAATCCAAAAGATTAAGATGCATGTAGATATTATAAGAAAGATGGTTACTAGAAAGTTGATTGTCCTAAACTAAAAGCTAAAAATGTTAATGATTCGGATGCTGCTGCAACAAGTGTTGTTGTGAATGTGGATACTGAAGTTCTCTAGCGACAATTTTTTGGCAGCAACTTTGATTTGTGGCGGTATTGTGTTTGAGGTGAAGTTTGTGAGACATTTTGTTGAGCAAAGGGGCTTGTTCTGTAAGAAAATATTTTATGTATTTTTTAAAATTTTGTATATCTTTTGTTGTTTGTGTACGAAATTGTTGAATATAATCTTTTAGCCAAAGTGAAGATTTCTTGTATTGTGGCTAAAAGAAAATACCCACCAAATCCACTTTATTTGGTTAATTTTAAGTCAACAATAATGCATGGTTAAGCCACTTATTGTGGTGAGATGAGATTGAATAATGACCATATTCTTGATCTTGATTTTGGCTTATAAATAGGCTTTAGTGAAGGCTTCATAAGATCGTCTAATCCAAGCCAAGCTAGTAAACACACATATGAGAGCATTGGTTTATTAATTTGCTCTTTGAATTTTGTGAGTGTGTTTTGTATACACCATTAAGAAAATATTGTGAGATAATTTGGGTGTATTTGGGGCTGTGAATTTGAGTGGAGTTTGACCATTTTTGTACCTTTGTTATATTTCAACCGTGAAATATTTTATCGTCACATTTATCCGTGGATGTAAGCTATTTTGTCGAACCATGTAAATTTTCTTGTGTTCTTTTATTCTTACGCTTCGGTGCATTTTTTACTAGTGTTAATTCTACTTTTGTAGGCCTGTCTATTTTCTTAACATTTTCCCAAAATTTGCAACAAATTAGAAAATTGCATTTCAATCTATTTTTACTCAAAAATTACACATTATCCATTTAACTACAATAATTAATAAAAATATAATTTTAATATTAAAATACTTCTCTATTATAAAATAATTTAAAATAAATATACTTAAATATTGAATAATTCCACTTCTGGATGATGTCATGCCACTCAATTGTAAAGAATTTTTCTTTCAAAATCAAAACTTGTAATAAGTTTGAAAATTGTACTTCACCCCATTTTCATTCCAAAATTATACTCCAATCATTCAATGTAACTAATTAATAAAATTATAATTTCAATGTGATTTTAAATTTTAGTATTTAGTTATTATAACATAATTTCAGATAAAAGTATTTAAATAACTATAACTACAAATAAATCACACTAAATAATATGTAATTAATATTTTGATAGCCATGATATAATATATAAACTAATATTATATTTTATGTTCCTGGATTCAGACAATATATTGTATTTACCTATTTATAAGAATCCACTTACATACTATAAAATGTGGTCAATTTAATCTATATAATAAAGTAGAATAATATTTTGTGTACATCTTTTTCAGCCTTCATTAAGTCACCTATGTATTATATACAAAATACATATATATTGGTATAAAATATAAAAATTAGATTATGTCTTGTTCTTCTTCTTTTCCTTTTTCCTGGTAAGTTCTTTTCCTCATTTTCCTTTTTTTTCTTCTCCTTCTTCTTCTTTATTCCCTTCCACTCCTTCTCCTTCTCCTTTTTTCCTCTTCCCCTCTCTCCCTCGTTCTCTTTTTCTTCTACTCAATTCCACTTCTCTTCCTCTTTTTTTTTTCTCTTTCTCTCTCACTCTTCTTTAACTTTTTTTCCTTTTCTTTTCTCTTTTTTTTGCTGATCTTGATGCTTTTTTTTTGTTCTTTTTATTCATCTTCTATAGAAGATCTTTTTTCTTTAATTTTAATGTTTATTTTTTTTAATTTTATTACGTTGACTTATTTTTTAAAATTTTTATTTGATTAGTTTTATTTTAGTTTTTTTTATTTTGAATTTTTATTAGTTGGGTTATTTTCTAATAGTAGCTGGATTATTTTAAAAAATTAGTTAGATTATTTCAAAATACCAAGTGAATTATTTTTATATATTTTTAATTTTAGAATTATTTATTTTTTAAAGTTTGATTAGTTGGATAATTTCTGATTTAGTTTTAACTTTTGAATTTTAAATTTTGCATTTTTATTAGTTGAATTAATTCGAAAACGTTAGTTGGATTAATTCAAAAATGTTAGTTGGATTAGTTAAAAAATTAGTTGGATTAGTTTTATTTTAGTTTTAACTTTTCTATTTTTTAAATTTTTAAATTTTTATTAGTTGGATTATTTTATATGTTTCTATATCTCATTCTCTATGGTTCAATATGAGTGGTCTTGGATTATTAGAAATTTAATGTTTTCCCAACATATTTCACTCTCTTTTACTGATATTGGGTATTTGTTTGTTGGAAAATTCTTGGTGCACAATAAAAAATCAGTCAAAACAACTAATAAATTGTACACAACATATAATATGTAATATGCACAACGTATATTGCATATTATGCACAACATATATGACATATTGTACATAACATATATCACATATTGTAACATCATCTTTATTTATAACATGTGATATATGTTGTGCACAATATGTGATATATATTGTGTATAATATGTAATATATGTTGTGCACATTATATAATATATGTTCTGCATTACATTTTGGTTGTTTTGACTGTATTTTCATTGTGCATATACCAATACTCTTGTTTCTTGGATTAATTTATAGTGTGAGACCCACACTAATGTTATGTGTACAATTAAAATTAATTTATTCACTGTTGGATTATAATTTGGACTTACAAACTAATGCAATCCAACAGTGGATATGATTGTTGTACAAGTATTGAGCAATTTTCATTGTACACATAACATTTCTCCATGTACAGTGACTAATTAATGGCTGAATAGTGGTGTATATGTAGCATAACTCGATAAAATAATATAAGTGTTGGTTTATTTGAAATGAAGTGGGTTTGGAGTCAAACTCAGGATCTTCAATTCCTTAACTTATTAAGATATTTATACTGGTTCGCTCCCCAACTTGACCTACATCAAATTCCAAGACTCCTCTTGGTTATCCACTATTCTTTCTTCAACTTTACAATAGCACCACCTTGATTGCCAATGGGATTCCCCACCCTTACAACCAAGATACAACTTAAACTTTTGTGATTCTCACCCAATCACACAACAATAGGGATAAACACGCTTACAACATTAGTGTATATAATAAATATTTACAAAAACTCTCTCAAAGAGTGATTATACAACAACTTGATAGCTCTATGTCAATATCTCAATAATAAAGACAAGTATTAGACCAAAAAGAATTATGAAAACTTGAGAAAAAAATAAGAATATAAGGCTTTAGAACTCGTTCTCATGCATGAATGATCAGAACAAAATGCTATATAAATAGCTACATGCATGAACCATTGTGTTTCTTCAAAAATGGAACGTTTTGTGCACATTGTAATTGATTACCTGTAATCGATTACAAAGAGATGTTTCATACAGATTTGAAATTCTTTTAAATGTAATCGATTATAATATCATTGTAATCGATTACAATGACTTGAAAATCATTTTCAAAGATACAAAAAACATTTCTAAACATATCAAAATGTTTTCATATGTATCAAAACTTATAGAATAAATTTTTCATGAGTTTTGAACATATATAAGTTTTGAATTTCTAGTCTTTAATAAAATACTTATAGAAATTATGTTTTAAAATCAAGCATCATAATAATTGTGGTCTCTAATCATTATTCTTGAGATTTAGAAAATAAAATACTAATACCTTACTAGAGACACATAAGTTAATCTTTAATAAGTCTTCAACATATATCATCAACTTCAAGTCCTTTTGACATAATCAAAACTTGAAATATAATGAACACAAGCAACCACAGTCTCCCCCTTTTCTATGATATCAAAACTCATCTTGAAAGAGAGTTAGAATATATCATAAAATCCTCACTCCCCCTTGATGATTACTTTATATATAAGACTTAAAAATGTTAAGGTATTAAGATATTGAATGGTTAAAAGATTTAACTCCCCCTTAATATATGAACTCATCACTCATATATACTTCTCCCATTTTTGACATAATCAACAAAGAGCAAGCAACCTCAGGGAAAACATTCAAGCAACCAATCATAAACAACCAAAGTGAACATAATCCAAAATAATAATCATAATTGACCATAATTCAAAAAATAATAGCATGAAAGTGTAATGGTCATAATAAACTAGAAATGTCCTAGAAAAATAAATGACAAAAGTCTATAATAAACAATCCAATATAATAACCAAAGTATAGACCAGAAAAAGACTAATGCAACGGAAGAAAAGACATTGAAATAACAAAAGAGCTAGAATTGGAAGATGTACATTTGTGCGCAAATCATCAAGGTTGTGCTCGACCCAAGCCAACCGAGTACCAAAGCTAACCATGTCACGATCAACCCAATCATAGCGCTCATGAGTGTATAGATGAATTGGAATCATGTTCCATTGATTCTTGGAATCTCATCACTAATCCTTGGAATCTTGTTCGGTTGATTCTTGGAATCTTGATTGGTTGATTTTTGGAATCTTGATATTACTTGCTTGATTCTTAGAATCTCAGTAAGCCTTGAAATCTTAGTCATAAATGTTTGATATTTGCGCCACTTTTAAGCTTGTAGTGCATGATATGATTTAATTTTCTTCCTAGGAGAATAAGTTTAGGTAAATCTTTTAAATTCTTGAGCATTTAAATCTAAGCAATATTTGGTTTCCTTATTTTAACACATATAGGCACCACCTAGTGTGTTATGTGCTATGATTTTATTTTTCCTTTTTAATAGTACCTCTTGATGATGTGACCTTAATGAATCTTCTAATAAATGCTCTTGATCTCATATTAGGCACCACTTTCATGGTGAATAGGGCTAAGATGTGTCTTCAATTAAATTGTAAATGATATAACCTAAGAACACACTTAACAAACCATTAGTCAAATCAATCAAAACGTTTATTCAACACTTAGAATTTTTATCATTCAAACCTTCAATAAAGAAGTAAAAGGATTCTTGGAGCTAAGAATAATATCCTATCCATGATTCAAATTATTTAAAAATCTACTAAGATTCCAATTTGAGAAACTTTATTTATACACTTATAAATTTTTAAATATTTCCTATTATCATATTATTAGATGTATACTGATTTTGATGAGGAACATATATTTAAATTAATGTGAGATTTTGTAAGTATCATCCATTTGTGTTCTTTTTAGAGAAAAATAATATAATATCATCATGATTTGAATTTAAAATTGAATGTATTTAGGTTTCTAATTTGTGAAACTTTATTTAATATTTAAACTTTTTTTTAAGAATATTATACAATTTTTTCCTTTAATTCAGTTTTTGCTTTAATAAATATTTTACATGTGTATATTTCATGTTTTACGGAATACTATTTATACACTTTTCAATTTATCAAAGTTTTATTGTCATAATTTGTATTTTTTAAAATTATCAAATATAATAAGTTAATATTGTAAATTATCTTCACTAACTATATTTACTACTATTTCCTATTTAGGAGGTGTACCTATTTAGTATATTAATTTTTGTATCCTAAAATATTTCCATTAATCATATTTACTACTATGTTTAATTTATGAGGTCTTTCTCTTTTATATTTTCAAAAATGTATCACAAACGATATTTAATATCATGAGTTTATATTTTTAAAAATGTCATTGCATAACCTATCTTACATGTTATACATTTTTTTAAAAAAATATTTAATTACAAGTATAAAATAAACTTTCATTTTTTTATATAACAAGGTTTATATACTTATATCCCAATAAGTGATTGTAGACATATAAATTAAACAAATATTTTTAATGAAACAAGGTCATATTCTCAAAATCGATTAACAAAAATGTTATTATATGATTCATATATATATATATTGTACACCATTTACTTGAAAATTCTTAGAACATTGTTTTATTTTTAGGTTATCTTTTTTGAATTCATATTGTTCTTGTATTTTTTATTGTATTTAGTAATGTTTGTTATTATGCATATCTAGGTTTTGAATTTTAAAGTATTTTCCCTCTTTGTTAGAATTTGTAGAGATTTTAATAAATTTAGGGTAAACCCCCAAACTAGTCCCTAACAACTTTTACTTTGGACAAGGTAGTCCCTGACATTCAGAAATTGACAAGTGAGTCCCTGACAATGTTAAATTTCGGACATTTGTTCGTCCTTTAACTGTCTCCGTTAAGTGATGTATATATGGTACAAAAATGCACCATTTTTGCAAGGAGGAACATCTGTGTTCATCTTCCTCATTAATCCTAATCCCTTGTACCCCAACTTTCTTTTCCCCTTCTCGATTGCTCTTCCTCTCCTTACTCTAACCATTAGTCATTTTGCTGTGGTATGTGCTCCTTTTCTGAGATAAAATTGTTAGGGAGTTTGGGGGTTTAACCTATATTTATCAAAAGTAAACAAAAAAAAAAGAAGATTTTGTTTAAGTGATTGGGGAAGCAACACGAAGATTCCTGAGACCAGCAAAACGTAGGCTACACCATGGATAATTAGTAAATTTTAATGTGATTATGATGATCACAATTATCCTCTTTTGATTTTCCCTGTTATTTTCCTTCTTTCTTCTTCTTTGTTGGCTTTTCTTCTGGTTTGGACTCAATCTTTGGTGGTTCCTATACTACACCAAAAAAAAATAACAATAACAAGTTAGTATTAACACAAAAATATTTAAGAAAATATAATCACTAACAAATCAGGGTGCCAAAAAAAAAAAGATGGCTAACCTATTTTGGGTGTATTCACATCAACAGAAGAGAGGAAGATCAATAGAGAATGGGAAGAGAATGTTGGGGTATGAGGGGTTAGGGCTAATAATGAACACCCCTGGTTACATAACAGTGCGTTTTGGTGCCATATATGCATCATTTAACGGAGACCGTTAAAGGACGAATGGATGTCCGAAATTTAACATTGTTAGGAATTCACTTGTCAATTTATGAATGTCAGGGACTACCTTGTCAAAGTAAAAATTGTGTTAGGGACTAGTTTGGGGGTTTACCCATAAATTTATGAATACCTATATGGATTCAAATTTCCTTTACAATATTGTGTGTAGTTGGAATACTTTTTTTCCATTAGAATAATGTGAATGACTTGGAAAAATAATTGTTTAAATTATGGACATATGTTAACTATTTAGTACTTTTTAATCTCAAGATTCATATACATTATTATTTATATATTCATTTTTCTAAATTTTACAAATGACCTGAAATGATGTTTGGTACCAACAAATACAAGTAGTAGTTATTTTATACTATGTAACTTATCATTTTCTTCTTAGATGCTCCACTAAAATTCCTTTAATTTTATTGACATCCACTATTAATTAATTTTATAGTAATAACCTTTTCTTACTTAATTTATTTCATATAAAATATATTTCTATTTCATTATTTTTGTAATATTTTAAAAACAGATAATTTCGTGTGATCCCGTGCATCGCACGCGTTATCAAACTAGTTGATAATATATATAAAAAAGTGTGAAAAAATTAAATATTATTATAAATTAATTAATCACTCGTGTGAATTTAATGAATAATTTATCATAGAATCTAAACTATTTCTTTATCATACTTGTATAATTTAAAACTGTTAATTGATTTAATTTGACTGTTCGTGCAACTGTGCAGTCAAAACCTAGTTTTATTATACCAGCACGTCTAATGATTCAAAAGTTGATAATTTAATAAAATACTAACTTTTAGATGTTAATCCAAAAATTTATGGCAAAAACTTTTTAGTTGGGTCATTAATCTTATATGTTTTTGATTTAATTTTTTTAATTGATGTGAGATATTATTTCTCAAATTTAATCCAACATCTTTTAATATAAACTTATCAATGAATATCTTCTAATAAGATAAACTTCAATCGTAAAGGTAGAGTATGCATGAAGTTTAATAGAAAAATGATTTATATACACTACAAAATCAGCCACTATCAACCACCAAGTGCAATAATTCAACATTTTAAAACTAGTAATACAACTTTTAAAGATATTGATGGATTAATGTAAAATAATAAAAGTTGGATTACTAATTTAAAAATGTTGGATTATTACACTTAGTGACGGATGGTAACTGATTTTATAGTATAATATAACATTACTCTATTTAATAACCTTGACGAAATAGAGGAAGAAAGATGACCCATGCCAAACTCAAAAGTACTATTTTATGACATTTTTTTGCAATGGATGATGAAACTTGGATTGGAACTCACCATAAATAATAACTAGATGTTAATGGAGGTCGCACTACATAAAAGAAGACTAGAAGAAATCACTTAAAAAACAAACTATAAAAGGTAACCAATTATGCCATCATATATAGAGTCATATATCAACCCATTACGTGCACCATAGTGACATAAGATTGTCCAATTATCCCCAATATTTTATTAATATAAAAGTTATCAACTTGAAATAATTAATGAAAATCAATTAATTAGTTAAATAAACTAGTAAATGTGTTTAAGATTGTTGTATTGTATTGCATAACAATCTAGGGATATATATGGCTAATCATGTACATTGATAGAGGCCACGATACCCTTACCAATATAACATTTGTACCTCCATTTTATTTGTTGTAAGCATCAAAGGCAAGGACTCTGGTGCGCGTTTGCTCATCATCCGACACGTGTGTAATGCTACGGGGAAAGTGCATCTCACGAGCAATAGTACTTTTGGGTGAGAGTATGCTTGCCATGGAACCATTATGACACCGGTGTGGATTTGGGCAATCATAATAAGGAGTTGGGCCGATTGTTGGATGTAGAGGGATGTTTCGATAGTTTAAGTGGGCAAAAAAAAAATGCTATTTTTAAGAAAATGACTTTTTTAAAGGAAATCCTGGATGACAGAAATGGACCTAGTTACATGCATGACCTGGCAAAGTACACCAAATGAAAAATTTCTAGGTTCATTTATTAACTACATTCTATTCTAATTTGTAATCCAAGTGTATAATTTCAGTTAATTAAATGATATATACATGTCAATGTCAATATTGTCAGTTACAAGATAACTTATAGGGAATAATAGCAAAACTACTATGTCAAACATCAGATTCAATAAATCATGGTTCAAAACTAACCAAGGTTTTTTCAAAAATTTTGTACACATGATACACCACATTATCTATATCAAATGCTATGAATTAGAGTAATGTAACACCCCGCTATTTAGGGGTGTCCGTGCGAAGGGCACTATCCCAACGAACACGCTATAAGGACCTTAAAGCTAGATAAGATAACTGAAATAACTGAAAAAATTGTTAACTGTAATAACTGTTCAATATCATAAAACCTTAATTGTTACTGTAACTGTAACTGGAACATATAACTGAAAAGAATCCTACCTCTAGTGTCTGGAGCAAAACTAAACATAAAAAAACACTGTCTGAAACATTACATCTTAAACTGAAATAAAACCTAAACAAATAAACTGGAAGACTCCACGTCAGAAGCGGAGCTCACCGAAGATAACTGCTACGACCTTTACTGGATCAGGGGCTCCTCGTCTGCGATTAGATCGTACTCTGAAAAACGTGGTTGACGAGGGATGAGTCGTCGACTCAGCGATGGGATAATGCATGCAATGCAACACTCACAACATATATAACACATACTGGCATGTTATCATCCAATCAAACAATCCCGTCGAGTTATCTCACTAAAGCAACCCAAGCCTACATCTGTATAGTTGTATCTGTATCTGAATCTGTATCTGAATCTGTGAACTAACTCTCAGCACGCAACTAGAGTATAGTTCTAACTGTCCCACGAGGGGTATATCTGTCACCAAGCCGTCCGGTAACCGGGATCAGAACATGCTTGGCGGGCTTGGGCGGCTCACTCTTAATTAGCACACCATACTAAGATACCGCGATCTGACCTCCGGCCATAGCGTCTGATGTATACTAATCAGGGCGGTGTGATTACTCAAGACAGTCAGCATGTAGTACAATCAACATACATCATGCATATCATAAAGCTATATCTATAGTTCAGTTACATTTCTTATCTTATTTAGTCACATGTTATCATGGCATATCAATACGTAAACAACCAGCAATCATCACACAGTCAGCATATAACATAACTTAGAAAATAAATCTCTACCATCATCTATACTAAATTCCTAACCACCTAGCATATCACTATTCCTAACCACCTAGCATGTACTAACTACTACTACTTCTACTGCTACAAACACATGCAATATTACTCAACTTTTATTATCTTACCTAATTTATCTAGTGATCAAACATATACATGCTGTAAATGCTAATACATACAAGATCTCACTCACTGGATAATCTTGAGACTAGAAAGCACGCTAGCTCCGGCCTCGGCTATCGGCACCGTATTTGCACCTGCGTGCAAAAAGAGACATCAGAACGCTTAGAAAAAGAGAAAACGAAAACTTTGAACTACTGCTGCGGAATACACCGTCGCTAGCGAGCTACTGCCTCTCGCTAGCGAAGGGCCGGTCGCTGGCGAGCTTCTCTTGCTCGCTTGGACCATCACACAGGAAAGGACATAAAAGACTTTTTTACACTCACCGTCGGGAACTTGCTCACGCAGAGACATCCCCAAGACGTCAAACTCACACTATCCTCAGCAATGAAGGATGCCCAAAGCACTGCTTTGAAAAGGCGAGAGTGTGAGGTGTGAGGGAAAAGCAAACATATCCTCTCATATATATAGGGTGAGGAAGGAAAGGTTGAACAAGCTGTGAGCGATGTGGGGACTTCGGTCCTGGTCCGCTAACGGGGACTAACACTGGATCGCTGTAGCTACGAGCTCTTCGCTAGTGGCGCAGAGGCTGCTCGCTAGCTAGCACCTTCTGTCAGCAACGTCTTGACGTCCATTCTGAACGATGTGGGACTTGATCCCATCGCTAGCGACTTGACTGCGGTCGCTGGAGACCAACTGCTCCCTAGCGGGAGCTGACTGCTTGCTAGCGAGTCCCTTCTGACAGGAACTTGCTGACGTGTTTCTGACGCGTCTTGAGAAAAATCCTTCCTAAGGGACACTAGGATACGAGGTATCACAATTTCCCCTCCTTTTAAGAATTTGGTCCCCAAATTCCATCTTAACATAAAGCTGACATACGCATAACTGCTGCCATGGATTACCCAGGCTAGGGCTTCGCAATCTTTAATCAAAACATTACCTAAGAGATTGGGGTTGACTGCTGGAGCTTCCTGACGTGTAAGCGCAAGGCGACGAGGCTGTCCTCCTACGTCGGAGCTTGTACCTCCGGGTCATCTACTGTCGGGTCCCCTGCTATCAGATCTTCCACCGCTACCACCTCTGCCAACCGGTGCAAGAAACGAATCTGGTCCTGAGCTGGCTGCACCACTGGGGCGGTCATCTGCTCTGAAGCCTTGCTAGGTGCTGGCTGTCTGACTGGGCAATCTCTGAACCTATGGCCCTCTTGACCACAACTGTAGCATCCGCTGATCCCCTTGCGACAAACCCCAACGTGAAACTTACTGCAAGTCTGGCACTGCGGATGGGAGGGGACTGACCCTCCTTGCTAACGTGACGTTGTGGGCTGATTGATCTCACTCTGTCTCTGACTTTGTGAAGCTGCGGGGAGAACCGGGGCGGGCGCTGAGGAGGTGGCCCTAAGTGGCTGAAACCCCTGAGGCTGTCGCTGATGCTGACTGCGAGCTGGGGCTACTCCGACCGAGAATGAACCTGTGTGTCTAGCTTTCTTCTTTCCCGTGGTCTAGACATACATACTCATCATCTCACATGAAAGGGCAACATTCAGAACCTCTGTATACCTCTCGGATGTCTGGTAACTCCTCAGAGCGAATTTGTACTGGCTTGGAAGGCCCTGGATAAAACGTCTCACCCTCTCGTTCGGGGTCATAGGGAACTGAGCGACCCCGGCGAGTCGGCTGAACTCCTCTTCATACTCGGAAACTGTCATGGCTCTAGAAATCTTCAGGTCCAAAAAAGCCTGCAACGCTCTGTCTCGGAGACTGGTGGGGTCGAACCTGTCCCTGAATTCATAGGAAAAACTCCTCCCACGTCGGTCCTAGGGCATCTGGGCCTCGACTATCTCTCGGCGTCTGGTACCACATGGTCGCAACACCTCCCAACTGGTGTCCAATCAACTCTGCTGCTAACTCTGAGGGAATGCGTAGAAGCTCTGCCATTTTTTGGATCCAACCCAAAAAGTCCATCGGGTCCAGATCTGCTGGGGTGCTGGAGAATTACGGGGGATTAGACTGGCTGAAGCGATCAATCAACATGTCCTCCGTACTACTTGTAGGTGTAGCCCGAGCTTCTTCCTGCCGCACCTGAACGGCCTGCTGTGTCTGTACTACGTGCTAAGCTAGCGCAGCCTGCTGTGCCTGTGCTGTCTGTTGTGCCTACGTAGCTACTATCTCTACTAGATCGGAGATAACGTATCATATACGCCTACCTCCACTGTGGGAGCCTGAAGAATAAACAGAGCAATTACGAGGAATCATGATCCTGGCGAGGTCAAACCACTAGACATGTCGGAAAAAGGATTTCAAAGAAGACTCTGACTACTACTGAACTTATCTGACTTTACTTTTCTATGAATCTCTCATGACACTACATTCCATGGCAATGGGCGCGCTTCCATTAGCATGGTTGTCGTGACACTTAAGATTCCTAGCTCCAGACTCTAGAGGGACACCTATGTCTCTGAGACCAACTGTAACACCCCGCTATTTAGGGGTGTCCGTGCGAAGGGCACTATCCCAACGAACACGCTATAAAGACCTTAAAGCTAGATAAGATGACTGAAATAACTGTAATAACTATTCAATATCATAAAACCTTAATTGTTAATATAACTGTAACTGGAACATATAACTAAAAGGAATCCTACCTCTAGTGTCTGGAGCAAAACTAAACATAAAAAAAGACTGTCTGAAACATTACATCTTAAACTGAAATAAAACCTAAACAAATAAACTGGAAGACTCCACGTCAGAAGCGGAGCTCACCGAAGATAACTGCTATGACCTCTACTGGATCAGGGGCTCCTCGTCTACGATGGGATCGTACTCTAAAAAAACGTGGTTGATGAGGGATGAGTCGTCGACTCAGCGATAGGATAATGCATGCAATGCAACACTCACAACATATATAACACATACTGGCATGTTATCATCCAATCAAACAATCCCGTCGAGTTATCTCACTAAACCAACCCAAGCCTACATCTGTATAGCTGTATCTGTATCTGAATCTGTGAACTAACTCTCAGCACGCAACTAGAGTATAGTTCTAACTGTCCCACGAGGGGTATATCTATCACCAAGTCGTCCGGTAACCGGGATCGGAACATGCTTGGCGGGCTTGGGCGGCTCACTCTTAATTAGCACACCATACTAAGATACCGCGATCTGACCTCCGGCCATAGCGTCTGATGTATACTAATCAGGGCGGTGTGATTACTCAAGACAGTCAGCATGTAGTACAATCAACATACATCATGCATATCATAAAGCTATATCTATAGTTCAGTTACATTTCTTATCTTATTTAGTCACATGTTATCATGGCATATCAATACGTAAACAACCAGCAATCATCACACAGTCAGCATATAACATAACTTAGAAAATAAATCTCTACCATCATCTATATTAAATTCCTAACCACCTAGCATATCACTATTCCTAACCACCTAGCATGTTACTAACTACTACTACTTCTACTGCTACAAACACATGCAATATTACTCAACTTATTATTATCTTACCTAATTATCTAGTGATCAAACATATACATGCTGTAAATGCTGAACTACATACAAGATCTCCACTCACCTGGATAATCTTGAGACTAGAAAGCACCGCTAGCTCCGGCCTCGGCTATCGGCACCGTATTTGCACCTGGCGTGCAAAAGAGACATCAGAACCGCTAGAAAAAGAGAAAACGAAACTTTGAACTACTGCTGCGGAATACACCGTCGCTAGCGAGCTACTGCCTCTCGCTAGCGAAGGGCCGGTCGCTGGCGAGCTTCTCTTGCTCGCTGGCGACCATCACACAGAAAGGGACATAAAAGACTTTTTACACTCACCGTCGGGAACTTGCTCACGCAGAGACATCCCCAAGACGTCAAACTCACACTATCCTCAGCAATGAAGGATGCCCAAAGCACTGCTTTGAAAAGGCGAGAGTGTGAGGTGTGAGGGAAAAGCAAACATATCCTCTCATATATATAGGGTGAGGAAGGAAAGGTTGAACAAGCTGTGAGCGATGTGGGACTTCGGTCCGGTCGCTAGCGACTAACACGTGGTCGCTAGCTACGAGCTCTTCGCTAGTGGGCAGAGGCTGCTCGCTAGCTAGCACCTTCTGTCAGCAACGTCTTGACGTCCATTCTGAACGATGTGGGACTTGATCCCATCGCTAGCGACTTGACTGCGGTCGCTGGAGACCAACTGCTCCCTAGCGGGAGCTGACTGCTTGCTAGCGAGTCCCTTCTGACAGGAACTTGCTGACGTGTTTCTGACGCGTCTTGAGAAAAATCCTTCCTAAGGGACACTAGGATACGAGGTATCACAAGTAATGAGAGTTATAATTTATTATTTCTGTTACACTTTGGAAACTATTTCCTATATCTTTGGATAACCTCTATTCAGAACTCTACATATTACACATCAATTCAATTTCATTAAGTGTGCATTGAGTTATGCACATATGTGAGGTGTCATAACCACATTCATTCTCATAATAACTAGAAAAATTGACCTTAAATAAATTAAAAATATCATGACATTATTCAAGACAATAAGAATAGTGGTGCAAATAAATAAAATGATTTGAATGCATAAAATGAGAGTTATAAACTTTAAAAGACAATTTAATTGAACTTATCATAATCCAATAGGAGAACTAATATATAATCTAGCAATAGATATATATAGCATGACAATAGTGAAATAATACTAATAGTTTTACTAATAAATATAGCTAAGAAATAAAAAAAATTCTTATATACTTATTAGTAATAAAAGTATATTAAATTTTTTCATAATAGAAAGTATAATTAAATATAATTAACGATATTATCGATTTTTTCCAAAATTTATTTATTTATAATTTATATCACTATTTTTTCAAACACTCACAAATTAGTTGCAATATTTAGATCAATAGACCTTTAATAATTGATGAACTCATTACTATTTTCAGGTTACATATTAATTACAAAAATAAATAGTTTGTTGATAAGTCACATGACATTATTCATGACAATAATAGTAATTGTGCAAATAATTATAATAATTTAAATGAATAAAAGTTACTTATAAATTTAATAAATGAATTTCAATGGACCACACTTTTGCTTAATTTTTATGCTTATTTAATTTAAATATCATTTTTATTATTTTGCAAAATGTATGAAGAACAATTTGATAAGATCACTGCACTATTAGAGGTTTCCATGTCCATCTATCTGAAGAAGAATTTGAAGAAGACAATGTTATTGTAATATCAAATTTCATTATTGAAAGTGCGCAAAAAGATACTCGACTTTGACACTGATATTTCTGAATACGACTTTTGTTTTATGAGTCATGCCAACATATTCAAATAGATTAATGGTGATTCTTATCTAATTGATGAGTGATTAAAAACTATTTTGATTTTATTTAATTTTTTTAAAAATAACACTTATAACTATATTTTTTTCTGTGCAAATGTCATTCGACTATTGTCTGGATATGAAGATATAAAAGTTCATTATATTGTAATAAAACTTGAACAAATTTGGTTAGTAAATTTAATGTTTGATATGTCATGACTCTTACACAATAATATGTACACCATAAAATTTTACGTTTCACTTTTACATATACTAAATTATCCGTACACCATTAAATTAATTACAATTAGTTATCTTATGCAATAATTCAACTTTTTAAGCCAATTAATCCATTTCAAATGTTGGAGTAATTTTATAATATTAAATATTACATTAATATTTAAAAAAGTTTGATTATTATATATAATTACTGATTTAGCACCCAATATAAAAAAGTTCTCTAATATATACATATTTTTAGACAAGATTGAATTAATATTAAGATAGTAAGTATATTATTTTTTAATACAGTTTGGATGTACACCATATCCCATATCTCCTTTTTTTTTTTTTCATTTTCATCATCTCTTACCAGTAGCCCATTTTCATTTTTTTTTCCTTTCTTAACAAAATTGCAAAAGTGTCATCCGATCCATTTAGGCCCAAGCATTAAAATATTATTTTACTGTGTAATATACCCACACAAACCCACATTCGAAAAGGTACTATTGCCCGTGAGATGCACTCTCCCGTAGCATTACACACGTGTCGGATGATGAGCAAACGCGTACCACAATTAATTAGCAAACACGCACTAGAGTCCTTGCCAGCATCAAAAGGATAAGGTGGCATCTATGATCAGGAATGATATCTGTACGAGTGCCAAGGAACGAGTTAGGCGACGAACGCCTTGGGCTTCTCAAGTCCCAGTAGTACATGTAATTATTTTTTGAGTGATGTTAAATAAATATACAATAAAAAACTAGTCAAATCAGTCAATAAATGAGATTTTGGGCTACAATTACTCAGCTCAATACAATTTCAATGATTATTTGGATTCAAACCAAAGCTAAAATGGGCCCATTGTTTACATTGGCTGATTTTTCATTGTGCATCTAGCATTATTGTTAAAATTTCATTTTTTTCTTTGCTTCCCTCAATTTTTTCTCTTTCGTATTTTTTATATTTTATAAAAAAAAAGGAAAGTACCACTTTGGCCCTTCATTTTATATGTGTGAATCACTTTGGTCTCTCACTTTTTAAAATAAAAAATAAATTGGTCCCTCACTTTATAAATTGTGAATCATTTTGCTCCCTCACTTCTCAAAATTAGCGAATTGATTTTCTCACTTTACAAATTGTGAGTTATTTTGATCCCCTACATTTCAAACTATGAGTCAAGTTGGTCTCTCTTTTTGTCCACTTTGGTCTCATGAGAGAGACTAACTTGACTCATAGTTTATAAACTGATGGACTAATTTGATCGTTTTAAAAGTGAGAGACCAAAGTAATTTACAATTTATAAAATGATGGACCATTTTGCTCTTTTTAAAAAGTGATGAGCCAAAATGACTCAAGTGTACAAAGTGAAAG
Source organism: Aeschynomene evenia (assembly GCA_013621005.1). NCBI lineage: Eukaryota > Viridiplantae > Streptophyta > Magnoliopsida > Fabales > Fabaceae > Aeschynomene > Aeschynomene evenia. The sequence continues at coordinate 82,947 of RYYW01000077.1, read as the reverse complement.
ACTAAAAATGATATTTCACTAAAAAAAAATTATCTAATTTAGATTACAAGAAAATAATAAGAAAAAAATAATTATTTCTAATTTAAAATAAATCAATCGAATAATTTTATATTCCTTAAATATTTTAGAAATGTTAAAATTAAGTATTTTTTTTTTGTTATGATGTGGGTTCCAAATTTTTACATTCTCAAAATAAAAATAAAAAATAAAAAATAATTAATAATAATTTGTCATCCTTATTCAACCATGATTGAGTAAACCTTATGAAAACTTTAGCAAGGAATCAATGTCTCCATTACAAACACATAAAACACGACTACTATACTAACTGTTTTACAAAATTACCAACTTTTTCTATATCTAGTTACCAACAAATAGAGACGAATTATCAGCCACTTTATAATAAGTCAGTTTCATCACTATTTATTTTTCATTATGGATCTGGTTATTGGAGATAACAAGAGATGATGTATGTCACCCAAAGGATCACTACAAACTATTATAATAATTTAAATAATATCATTGTTCTCATTACTTCTTTCAATAAATAGGAGGAACCCTAAACCACACACCATCACTTTGAAAAAAAAAATCAATTGACTAAGTTCTTCTTCCTTAAATAATTTTAAAATAATAAAATTAAATATTTGTTTTCTTTGTTACGATGTGGGTTCCAATATTTTTTAATTTTTCAAAAATAAAAAATTTAAAATTAAGTATGGATACATTTTTAATTAATAATACTTAATTTTTAATAATTAAATATGGTTATGAATTAAGTATTATTAATTAAAAATGTATCCATACTTAATTTTTACTTTTTTATTTTGAAAAATTAAAAAATATTGGAACCGACATCGTAACAAAGAAAAAAATATTTAATTTTATTATTTTAAAATTATTTAAGGAAGAAGAAATTATTCAATTGATTTTTTTTTTTTTGAAAGTGATGGTGTGTGGTTTAGTGTTCCTCCTATTTATTGAAAAAAGTAACGAGAACAATGGTAGTATTTAAATTATTATAATAGTTTGTAGTGATCCTTTAGGTGACCTACATCATCTCTTGTTATCTCCAATAACCAAATCCATAATGAAAAATAATTAGTGATGAAAACTTACTTATTATAAAGTGACTGGTAATTCGTCTCTATTTGTTGGTAACTAGATATAGAAAAAGTTGGTAATTTTATAAAACAGCTAGTAGTCGTGTTTTATGTGTTTGTAATGGAGACATTGATTCTATGCTACAGTTTTGATAAGATTTACTTATTCGTGGTTGAATAAGGATGACAAGTTATTATTAATTATTTTTTATTTTTATTTTGAAAAAGTAAAGATTTGGAACCCATATCATAGCAAAAAAATATTTAATTTTAACATTTCTAAAATATTTAAGGAATATAAAATTATTCGATTGATTTATTTTAAATTAGAAATAATTATTTTTTTCTTATTATTTTCTTGTAATCTAAATTAGATAGTTTTTTTTAGTGAAATATCATTTTTAGTCTTTCACTTTGTACACATGAGTCATTTTGGCTCATCACTTTTTAAAAAGAGCAAAATGGTCCATCATTTTATAAATTGTAAAACACTTTGATCTCTCACTTTTAAAACGATCAAATTAGTCCATCAGTTTATAAACTATGAGTCAAGTTAGTCTCTCTCATGAGACCAAAGTGGAGAAAAAGAGAGACCAACTTGACTCATAATTTGAAATGTAAGGGATCAAAATAATTCACAGTTTGTAAAGTGAGAAAATCAATTCGCTAATTTTGAGAAGTGAGAGAGCAAAATGATTCACAATTTTATTTAGTGAGGGACCAAAGTGACTCATGCATATAGAATGAAGGGCCAAAGTGGTACTTTACTTTTTTTATAAAATATAAAAAATACGAAAGGGAAAAAATTGAGGGAAGAAAAGAAAAAAATGAAATTTTAACAATAATGTTAGATGCACAATGAAAAACCAGCCAATGTAAACAATTAGCCCATTTTGGCTTTGATTTGAGTCCAAATAATCATTAAAATTATATTCAGCTGAGTAATTGTAGCCCAAAATCTCATTTATTGGCTGATTTGGCTAGTTTTTTTATTGCATTTAACATCACTCAAAAAATAATTACATATGTACTACTGGGACTTGAGAAGCCCTAGGCGTTTGTCGCCTAACTCGTCCCTTGGCACTCGTACAAATATTATTCCTGCATCTATGATTTAACCCTCGTTTAAACAATGATTAATCTACCTATTATCATAAAATATGTGGATGTTATCATATTTATTACTTTATTTATTTCAACTCATTCTCTCTTCACTTTAATTTTCTCCTCTCATAATTTGGATGTATACGTTCATTAGAATGTCAAAAAATATTTTCCTAATAAATTATTCAACACTTTTACAATATTGATCAAATCACATTAAAATTTAGGGAAATACTTGGGGCACAACAAAAAATCAGCCAAAACAGCCAACAAAATATGCACAACATATATAATATAAAATGCACAACGTATATTATATGTAGTGCACAACGTATATCATCTATTATGCACAACATATATCACATATTGCAACATCATCTTTCTTTGCAACATGTTATATATGTTGTGCACATCATGTACTATATGGTGTGCACAACATGTAATATTCGTTGTGTAATTTATGTTATATACGTTGTGCACAATTTGTTGGTTGTTTTTTTGTTGTGCCTCTAGCATTGCTCTAAAATTTATAATTATGCTATATGTACATTAAAAATTAGTCAACACATCAGTCATCACTACTAGAAACTATCAGATTATCGACGGACATTATCGACGGACATTATCGACGGACAGTTATGACGACGTTATTGGCGGATTTATCGACGGATATTGCATTGGCGGGATTTTTTTATTATTGAAAATATTTATCGAGGGATATTTTGGAAAATATCTGTCGATAATTTGTTCCCGCTCAAACCAAAATTTTTTTTTTGGTCAGATTGGTTATATCGACGGATTAAGATTAAAACATCCACCGATAAAACTCTAAACCCTAAACCCTAACCCTACCTATCACTTATCGGCGGATATCATCTGCCGATAATAACCTAAACCCTAAACGGCGAATGAAAATATCGACGGATTAAAATGCACTACTAGAAACTATCGGATTATCGACGGACATTATCGACGGACGGTTTTGACGACGTTATCGGCGGATTTATCGACGGATATAGCATTGGCGGGATTTTTTAATAATTGAAAATATTTATCGAGGGATATTTTAGAAAATATCCGTCGATATTTCGTTCCCGCTCAAAACAAAAGAAATTTTTTTGTCAGTTTGATGTTATCGACGGATGAAGATTAAAATATCCACCGATAAAACCCTAAACCCTAACCCTAGGTAGCACTTATCGGCGGAGAGAATGATTTCATCCCTCGATAATTGAAACGCACCGTTTCATTTATTCGGTTGCCTTTTATCGAGGGATAATATCGACGGATGGTTTAAACCATCTGTCGATAATCCGCGAATATGAGGAGACAATGTCTCCTTCTTCCTCACTTCGCGAACTCCTCTTTCTCTCTCTTCTCCGCTCTCTCTCTCTCTCCGCCGCTTAAAACGGCCATTTCCGCCACCGTCCGCCGCCCGTTCGACCTCCGGGAAGTGCCAACAGGTTAGTCTCTCTGTCCTCTACATTTTAATCGGTTTAGGATTTTTGTTTGAGGTCTCTAATGAGAACTCATTGTTTGTAGCATTTTCCCACCTTCTCCGCTGCCACCGCCACCGCCGCCACCGGCCCTCCGCTGAAACCGTCGGCAGGAAGCATCTCTTGGTCTTCCATTAGGTATTTTTCTTAAATTTTAATTTTTCATTGTTTTAGGTATTTTTATATATTGTATTTATTATTTTTTTATTTTTTCTATTTAAAAAAATTAATATGTTAAACTTTCTGTTTTTTAAAAAATAAATAAATTTTTTTAAAAGGAAAACTGTTTTAAACAAAAATAGAAAATGTTTTTCCAAAAAAGATAGATTTAACAAACTTATATGTTATTTAAAGTAAGTAATTTTTCAATAACGTAACAAATATATTATTTAAATGATATATATGAGAACAGTTGTTGATATATTCGGGCGATTGGAGCTTACGGTTTTTAGGAGTTTATATTTATATTAGGTATGTTATTTATTAATTTTAATGATATGATTCTGTTGTTATTGTTGCAAAACCTTAGGGTAGATGACTTAGTCTGAGACCTGTCCTTAAACTCCGGCAATACTGGTTGATTGATTTCTAAAATTAAATGAGAAAGTTTGTTTAAAATTTAGGGGAGACTCTGTCAAAATTTTGTGAAGTAAAAATTTTGAGAAATTAAATAACTGTTGTTAAGTTATCTAAAACTAAGGGAAACTCTGTCGAAATTATGTTTGAGTAAAAATTTAACAAATTTGTAAAAATCATTAGTGTCGTATTAATGGTGAATTTAGATTAACTAAAAAACTGTTATTAATTAGTCCTAGTTAAACTTCTCATTTTTGGATTCTCCAATATTCAAGGGCAATATCATCAACAAATAGATCATGGATGTATGATAGGTTACACCCGAATAGGGGGGAATTAAGCCGGAATTCTATGCTGGAGTTGAAGAGTTAGTGGGGTTTGCTTCTATGTTTGAACAATTTAGGTCTGAGGGAAAAGTCAAGTGTCCATGTGCCAAGTGTGTTTGTAGGTTTTTCTATGATGTTGACACGATTAAGGTTCACCTGTACAAAAAGAGATTTATGGATAATTATTATGTATGGACAGTCCATGGGGAAGTCGAGTCAGTATAGCAGGATCAGTTTGTCGGAGGTAGTTCAAGTGGGTTTGATGGTGAACAATATGGGGATCATAATTTAAATTGGGGCGGTGATAATCGTGGGTGTTAGGAGGAAATGATCCATGATGCCTTTGGGGGGCAACATGATCAAGATTATAATGAACCCAGAGAGGAGGAACCAAATCCTGAAGCGCAGAAGTTTTTTTCTTTGTTAGAATCTGCAAAGACACCCATTTGGGAGGGTTCAGCCCTTTCTAAGTTGTCAGTGGCAGTTAGGATGTTGTCTATCAAGTCAGAGGAAAACGAGAGTCAAAGTGCTTTTGATCGATGGGCTACTTTAATGAGTGATGCTAATCCACGACCAGAGGCAATTCCTAGGGACTATTATAAGGCAAAGAAGTTAGTTTCAAAACTTGGGTTGAAATCAGAGAAAATTGATTGTTGCATGAACGGTTGCATGTTATACTATAAGGAGGATATTGAATTAGTTGAATGTAAATTCTGCCAGGCCCCCAGGTTCAAACCTAGAAAAGCGGGTAATGGGAGGTATAAGCATATTTCCAACAAAAGGATGCACTATCTTCCCCTAATCCGTAGGTTAAAACGCTTGTATGCCTCTATGAGCTCTGCACCTCACATGAGCTGACATTATGAGAATAGGAGAAGTGACGGGATAATGACGCATCCCTCTCATGGTGAAGCTTGGAGGCATTTTGATAGGTGTCACCCTCAATTTGCAAATGATCCGCGGAATGTTAGATTAGGGCTTTGCTAAGATGGGTTTGGCCAAATAACTTATTTAACAAGCCTTATTCTTGTTGGCCTGTTGTTGTTACCCCTTACAACCTCCCTCCTGAGATGTGCATGAAAGATCCGTACATGTTGTTAACATGTGTAATTCCTGGCCCTGATAATCCAAAAGCTAAAATTGACCTTTTCCTCCAACCACTCATAGATGAATTGAAGCAGTTGTGGCACAATGGGGTCTTGACCTATGATGTGGCCACCAAAGAAAATTTCATGCTAAGAGCCGCTCTGATGTGGACGAACTGGGTGGATGACACAGGGGAAGCTAGCTTGCCCTATTTGCATGGAGGATACAAAATCCTTCACACTTAAGAATGGCGGCAAGAACTCATGGTTTGATTGTCATAGGAGATTCTTGCCAAATGATCATGCAGTTAGGAATAATAGGTATGGGTTTAAGCGAAACTGTGTTGAACATGAAGAACCACCTGTTAGGCTTACTGGAAGACATGTCTGGGACAGAGTTAAAAATCTGCCTAAGATAACCTAATTGGGTGAAGTAGTCAAGTTTCCAAGTTATGGTGTGGACCATAACTGGACTAAGCAGAGCATATTCTGGGAGTTACCGTATCGGAAAGATAATCTTGTTCGTCACTGTCTAGATGTCATGCATGTTGAGAAGAATGTTTGTGATAACATCATGAATACTGTTATGGACAGTGACAAGACTAAGGATAATCTCAAGGCAAGAGTAGACTTAACAGAGTACTGTCGACGACCAGAGCTACATTTACAAGAGACACGTGATGGTCGCGTTGTTAAGCCGAAGGCAAGCTATGTTTTAAATCCTGCGCAGAGGCAATCCGTGTGTAAATGGGTGCAAGAGTTGAGAATGCCAGATGGATATGCTTCCAACCTCCGTAGGTGTGTGGATGTTGCGCATGGAAAGTTCCATGGGATGAAAAGTCATGATTGTCATGTGTTTATGGAGTGTTTGCTTCCAGTTGCCTTTCGAGACTTACCTTTACATGTGTGGAAACCATTGACCGAGCTTAGTTTGTTCTTTCGTGATTTGTGTTCTACCACACAGAGGTCCTATGATTTGGAAGTAATGGAGCAAAATATTTCTGTAATTTTGTGCAAGATGGAACAAATATTTCCCCCCTCTTTTTTTGACTCAATGGAACATTTACCTGTGCACTTGGCTTATGAAGCGAAAGTATGTGGGCCGGTTCAATATAGATGGATGTACACCTTTGAAAAAAATATTGGGACCTTTAAGAAAACTATCAAGAATCGAGCTCGTGTTGAAGGGTCAATATGTGAAGCTTATCTATCAAAGGAGACGTCTTTCTTCTGTTCATTTTATTTTGAGCCACATGTTCATTCGAAAAGAACATCAGTAGGCCACAATGATGATGGAGGTGAAACTTCATATCCGGCTACTTTGTCTGTGTTTAATCAACCTGGACGTGGTTCCGGTAAACCCACAAACTATTGGCTGAATGATAGAGAAAAGCATGCAGCGCACCTACATGTTCTCATCAACTGTGATGAAGTGGACACTTATAGAACGTAAGTGACATATCTAATTCATCATTTCAATAATGTTTTTGTACATAGTAGTGAATGTTGTCATTAAAAATCTTTAATTTCTACTTAATGTCAACAGATATTTTGAACAAACCATTCAGAATTATACGCTTGACCAATTCCCTCAATGGTTTAACTCGTTCGTAAGTTTATAATCTTCGTACTATTAGTCTTTGATTTATCTTAACATAAAATTCAAAATTTTCCCTTCTATTCTCTTTGTTCTCTACGTATGTAGGTGCTCAATCATGACAATAATGTCACAAATCCTCATATAAAAAGCTTAGTTTGGGGTCCCACCAATGTAACAATTTCGTGGCCAATTTTCCATGTGAATGGTTATAAATTTCACACCCTAGACTAGGGTCGTGAGAAGACCACGTACAATAGTGGAGTATGCGTTCGAGGGGATGCTGGAACAGGGGAGAATAATTGGTACGAGGTACTCAGACAAGTCTTGGAGTTGGAGTATGTTGGTGAGGACTCAACGCCAAAGAAGGTTGTCTTGTTTATCTGTGAGTGGTATGATCCTAGACATCCTGATGGAACACGCAAGCACGCTGATTACGACATAATTGAGGTTAACCATACACGACGATTTGGTGCATATGATCATTTCATCATTGCACAAAATGCTCGGCAAGTGTATTACACAAGGTATCCGGGGAAGTGCAAGAATAAGTGGTTGATTGTTTTCACAACCAAACCAAGGGCAGAGTTGAAAGTGATGATGTGGATGAAATAGCTTACCAAGTCGAAGTTACACGTGCTCCAAGGGTGGTTGTAGATACAGGAGTCCCTGCTACTTTACACGATGATACAGGCTAAGATGACATTATTAACATGTCTCGCCAAAACATAACAAGTCAGGGTGATGACTCCACTGAAGGAAGTGACGAAGAAGAAGATGAACTTGACAGTGACGATACAGAAGACGAGAGTGAAGACAGTCCACAATTTTTTGAATAAATGGTTTTTAAAATTTCAATTTGTTTTCAAATAACACTACCTCATTTTAAGATACTTTGTCAAACACTTTAATTAATGAAAAGTAACTTGTATTGTTGTGAATAGATATGGCAGATGATGATAGGGGTAGGGGCAGAGGCCGAGGAGATCGAGGGCGGAGGAAGACGGCCGCCCAGCCTCGTGGGTATCGATCGAGGGGTGTTGAGTTGTATGACATCCCTCGTCGTGACCTGAGGCCAGAGACGCAAAAGGACCCAGACTATGAGCCAGTACCATCACCATCACCATCTGCTGCTGGGGGATCATCATCACCCATTACTGCCTCCCCACATGACATTGGGGGCAGTAATGAGGTGTCGGTCGAGATTGCATCAGCAGCTTCAGATACACGTCCTCTCCCCTCCATCAGACCGGATCCATCCGGTCTAAGGTATATGATTTAAGTTGTTATAAATGTCAATCTTTTATAAATAAAATATGTAAAAGTGATTATTATATAAAATGGAAACTAATTCTTTATAACAATGTAGTTTTGTGCCTGCCACCCTCGGCACTCACCAGATCACGGCCACGAAACAAAAGATGTATCATAGGCCGATTAAGTATTTCTCGAGGTTGACCGAGGAGGAGAGGCGACGATGGTATCAGGAGTGGAAGGTAATATGAACTCTTCAATTTTAGTAATTAGTAATTAATTATGTTGTGGTAACTAACAAATTAAATTTGTCTATATATTGTAGTCTCACTTCACCATTAGTCCTGCCGATGATCCAGTACTGTACCGTGCTTTCTGCCATCGGGCAGCTAAGAGGCTCGGTGACATGTACTTATGGATCCGTAATGGCAAGGACAAGGATCACAAGTGGCTCTCAGATGCCCACCACCGTGTGCTGCAGGAGTATTGGTCTTCTCCGAGGTTTAAGGCCAAGTCGGAGAAGGCCAAGGCTAGCAGGGCCACATTGAGGGGTGGCTCCCTTCATTGTGGTGCATCCGCTACTGTGTACTCCACTAAGAGACGGCTGGTACGTAATATTTGCAATACATTTAATTTTCTGTTCCTTATATATGAATTGATTAATTAATGGTTTGTTAAATTGTTTTAAACTTACAGGAGCAGAGGCTGAAGAGACCACCCACACAGGAGGAGTTGGTCAGGGAGACGCACACCAGGAAGGGCGACAAGACGACGTGGGTAGACGAGCGGTCGCAGCGCACTCATGTAAGTGATTTCACTATAGTTGTATAAATGTATTCAATTAATATGATTATGTATTCCATTTAAAATGATTATGTATTCTTCTCATTGTAGGTTGATTATACGCGCCGCTTGGATGAGGTCCACACCCAGCTAGCAGAGGCATCACAGCCCGGTGAGTCCGTCCCACTCGTCGATAAGGAGGCGGTGTGGACCGAGGTTGTGGGTGGCCCTTACAAGGGCCGCATATATGGGCGGGGCGCGGTCGCGAACCCCATTGCCCGTTCCTCCCACGCATCTGCTGCAACAGCAGCAGGAGTCTCAGGGGAGAGCAGCGACGCTGAGGTCCGTGACCAGGTTCACAATCTGAACCTGGAGCTACAGACCCAGGTCGAGGTGCTGCAGGCGCAGCTTGATCAGGAGCGGACCGCCCGACAGCAGGAGATTGTTTCAGAGGTCAGTAGGCAGCTTAGAGAGCAGATGTCCCAGTATTACGGGATGTTTGCTGCTAGAGGGTCATCATCGGCTGTTGCTGGCGTCTCTGCACCACCACCACCTTCTCAGCCATCACCCTTCCCTCCCACTCCCCCACAGTATCATCATCCGCCTCCGCCTTATCCCCCATTCTGGCCTCGTCCTGCACCTTCATATCATCCAAGCTATCCACATCCAGCATATTCTACACCACCTCCACATCCTGCTGCCGCCGCTGCCCAGACGACACCGCCTGCTCCTCAGCCCTCTTATTCTACTCCACCTCAGCCTACTTCTTCCGCCCCTGCCCACACACCGATTCCTCGACCTCCTCCTGCCCAGACTTCTCCTACTCAGCCGGATGCATCCAGAGATGATGCTGGTGATGGTGATGATGATTGTGACATTGATACGATGGATTTTGTATGAGTTTTTTTTATCGTTTATGTTTTGGATGTTCAGACATTATGTTTTGGATTTTTTATGACTTGACTTATATAGCGTTTGGATTTTATCTATTTTGTAAATATTGTTTAATATATACATTATGATATTTCATTATAGTTTTATTTATGGAGATTATTACTATTTTGTTATAAATTTTGATTTAGTTTAAATATTATTAATTCAGATATTTTAAAAAATATATATTTTGGTTACTATTATCGACGGACGTATCCGCCGATAATTTATTTATTTTTATTTTTTTTTGTTGGCAAAATAATTTGTCGACGGATACGTATCCGCCGATAGAAATATTTAATAATTTCGTATTTTTTTAAAATAACATTATCGAGGGATATATCCGCCGATACATCCGTCAATAATATCGACGGATATATCCATCGATAATGTATCGACGGATGTTTTGATTAAATCCGTCGATACTTGAATTCCAGCTAGCAAGTAATCGTGGGGGACTATCCGTCGATACATCCGTCGATACACTAAATCATCGACGGATATTAAGGACATCTGTCGATAAAATCCGTCGATAATCCGAGAGTTTCTAGTAGTGATGATTGCATCCCTCGATAAATGAAACGCACTGTTTCATTTAATCGGGTGCTTGTTATCGAGGGATATTATCGACAGGTGGTTTAAACCATCCGTTGATAATTTGCGAATATGAGGAGACGTCTCCTCCTTCCTCACTTCGCGAACTGCTCTCTCTCTCTCTCCGCCGCTTAAACCGCCATTTCTGCCACCGTCCTCCGCCCGTTCGACCTCCGGGAAGTGCCAACAGGTTAGTCTCTCTGTCCTCTACAGTTTAATCGGTTTAGAATTTTTGTTTGAGGTCTCTAATGAGAACTCATTGTTTGTAGCCGTTTCCCGCCGCAACCGCTGCTGACCGCCGCCACCGCTGCTGACCGCAGCGAGGAAGCATATCTCTCTTGGTCTTCCATTAGGTATTTTTCTTAAATTTTTTCATTGTTTTTGTTATTTTTATATATTGTATTTATTATTTTTTTATTTTTCTATTAAAAAAATTAATATATTATTATTCTGTTTTTTAAAATATATATATATTAAAATTTTTAAAAAGAAAACTGTTTTAAACAAAAATAGAAAACGTTTTTCCAAAAAAGATAGATTTAACAAACTTATATGTTATTTAAAGTAAGTAATTTTTCAATAACGTAACAAATATATTATTTAAATGATATATATGAGAACAGTTGTTGATATATTCGGGCGATTGGAGCTTACAGTTTTTAGGAGCTTACGTTTATATTAGGTATGTTATTTATTAATTTTAATGGTATGATTGTGTTGTTACTGTTGCAAAACCTTAGGGTAGATGACTTAGTCTGAGACCGGTCCTTAAACTCCGGCAATACTGGTTGATTGATTTGTAAAATTAAATGAGAAAGTTTGTTTAAAATTTAGGGGAGACTCTGTCAAAATTTTGTGAAGTTAAAATTGTGAGAAATTAAATAACTATTGTTAAGCTATCTAAAACTAAGGGAAACTCTGTCGAAATTATGTTTGAGTAAAAATTTTAAAAACTTGTAAAAATCCTTAGTGTCGTATTAATGGTGAATTCAGATTAACTAAAAAATTGTTATTAATTAGTCTTAGTTAAACTTCTCATTTTAGGATTCTCCAATATTCAAGGGCAATGTCATCAACAAATAGATCATGGATGTATGATAGGTTACACCCGAATAGGGGGAATTAAGCCGGAATTCTATGCTGGAGCTGAAGAGTTTGTGGGGTTTGCTTCTATGTCTGAACAATTTAGGTCTGAGGCAAAAGTCAAGTGTCCATGTGTCAAGTGTGTTTATAGGTTTCTCTATGATGTTGACACGATTAAGGTTCACTTGTACAAAAAGGGATTTATATATAATTATTATGTATAGACAGTCCATGGGGAAGTCAAGTCAGTACAGGATCAGTTTGTCGGAGGTAGTTCAAGTGGGTTTGATGGTGAACAATATGGGGATCGTAATTTAAATTGGGGCGGTGATAATCGTGGGTGTTATGAGGAAATGATCCATGATGCCTTTGGGGGGCAACATGATCAAGATTATAATGAACCCAGAGAGGAGGAACCAAATCCTGAAGCGCAGAGTTTTTTTTTCTTTGTTAGAATCTGCAAAGACACCCATATGGGAGGGTTCAGCCCTTTCTGAGTTGTCAGTGGCAGTTAAGATATTGTCTATCAAGTCAGTGGCAAACCAGAGTCAAAGTTGTTTTGATCAATGGGCAACTTTAATGCGTGATGCTAATCCACGACCAGAGTCAATTCCTAGGGACTATTATAGGGCAAAGAAGTTAGTTTCAAAACTTGGGTTGAAATCAGAGAAAATTGATTGTTGCATGTTGTACTATAAGGAGGATATTGAATTAGTTGAATGTAAATTCTGCCAGGCCCCCAGGTTCAAACCTAGAACAGCGGGTAATGGGAGGCATAAGCATATTCCCAACAAAAGGATGCACTATCTTCCCCTTATCCCTAGGTTAAAACGTTTGTATGCCTCTATGAGCTCTGCACCTCACATGAGGTGGCATTATGAGAATAGGAGAAGTGACGGGATAATGACGCATCCCTCTCATGGTAAAGCTTGGAGGCATTTTGATAGGTGTCACCCTCAATTTGCAAATGATCCGCGGAATGTTAGATTAGGGCTTTGCTCAGATGGGTTCACGCCAAATAACTTATTTAACAAGCCCTATTCTTGTTGGCCTGTTGTTGTTACCCCTTACAACCTCCCTCCTAAGATGTGCATGAAAGATCCGTACATGTTTTTAACATGTGTAATTCCTGGCCCTGATAATCCAAAAGCTAAAATTGACGTTTTCCTCCAGCCACTAATAGATGAATTGAAGCAGTTGTGGCATAATGGGGTCTTGACCAATGATGTGGCCACCAAAGAAAATTTCATGCTAAGAGCCGCTCTGATGTGGACGATTAATGACTTTCCTGCTTATGGTATGTTGTCTGGGTGGATGACACAGGGGAAGCTAGCTTGCCCTATTTGCATGGAGGATATACAAAATCCTTCACTCTAAAGAATGGCAGCAAGAACTCATGGTTTGATTGTCATAGGAGATTCTTGCCAAATGATCATGCATTTAGGAATAACAGGTATGGGTTTAAGCGAAACTGTGTTGAACATGAAGAACCACCTGTTAGGCTTACTGGAAGACAGGTCTGGGACAGAGTTAAAAATCTGCCTAAGATAACCGAATTGGGTAAAGTAGTCAAGTTTCCAGGATATGGTGTGGAGCATAACTGGACTAAGCAAAGCATATTCTGGGAGTTACCCTATTGGAAAGATAATCTTATTCGTCAATGTCTATATGTCATGCATGTTGAGAAGAATGTTTGTGATAACATCATGAATACTGTTATGGACAGTGACAAGACTAAGGATAATCTCAAGGCAAGAGTAGACTTAACAGAGTACTGTCGACGACCAGAGCTACATTTACAAGAGACACGTGATGATCGCGTTGTTAAGCCGAAGGCAAGCTATGTTTTAAATCTTGCGCAGAGGAAATTCGTGTGTAAATGGGTGCAAGAGTTGAGAATGCCAGATGGATATGCTTCCAACCTCCGTAGGTGTGTGAATGTTGCGCAGGGAAAGTTCCATGGGATGAAAAGTCATGATTGTCATATGTTTATGCAGTGTTTGCTTCCAGTTGCCTTTTGAGAGTTACCTTTACATATGTGGAAACCATTGACCGAGCTTAGTTTGTTCTTTCGTGATTTGTGTTCTACCACACTGAGGTCCCATGATTTGGAAGTGATGGAGCAAAATATTTCTGTAATTTTGTGCAAGTTGGAACGGATATTTCCTACTTCTTTTTTTGCCTCAATGGAACATTTACCTGTGCACTTGGCTTATGAAGCGAAAGTATGTGGGCCGGTTCAATATAGATGGATGTACACCTTTGAAAGAAATATTGGGACCTTTAAGAGAACTGTCAAGAACCGAGCTCGTGTTGATGGGTCAATATGTGAAGCTTATCTATCAAAGGAGACGTCTTTCTTCTGTTCATTTTATTTTGAGCCAAATGTTCATTCGAAAAGAACAACAGTAGGCCGCAATGATGATGGAGGTGAAACTTCATATCCGCCTACTTTGTCTGTGTTTAATCAACCTGGTCGTGGTGCCGGTAAACCCACAAACTATTGGCTCAATGATAGAGAAAAGCATGCAGCGCACCTACATGTTCTCATCAACTGTGATGAAGTGGACACTTATAGAGCGTAAGTGACATATCTAATTCATCATTTCAATAATGTTATTGTACATAGTAGTGAATGTTGCCAATAAAAATCTTTAATTTCTACTTAATGTCAACAGATATTTTGAACCAACCATTCAAAATCATACGCTTGACCAATTCCCTCAATGGTTCAACTCGTTCGTAAGTTTATAATCTTCCTACTACTAGTCTTTGATTTATCTTAACATAAAATTCAAAATTTTTCCTTCTATTCTCTTTGTTCTCTACGTATGTAGGTGCTCAATCATGACAATAATGTCACGAATCCTCATATCAAAAGCTTAGCTTGGCGTCCCACCAATGTAACAATTTCGTGGCCAATTTTCCATGTGAATTGTTATAAATTTCACACCCTAGACTGGGGTCGTGAGAAGACCACTTACAATAGTGGAGTATGCGTTAGAGGCGATGTTGGAACAGGGGAGAATAATTGGTACGGGGTACTCAGACAAGTCTTGGAGTTGGAATATGTTGGTGAGGACCCAACGCCAAAGAAGGTTGTCTTGTTTAACTGTGAGTGGTATGATCCTAGACATCCTGATGGAACACGCAAGCACGCTGATTACGACATAATTGAGGTTAACCATACACGACAATTTGGTGCATATGATCCTTCCATCATTGCACAGAATGCTCGGCAAGTGTATTACACAAGGTATCGAGGAAAGTGCAAGAATAAGTGGTTGGTTGTTTTCACAACCAAACCTAGGGGCAGAGTTGAAAGTGATGATTTGGATGAAATTGCTTACCAAGTCGAAGTTACACGTGCTCCAAGGGTGGTTGTAGATACAGGAGTCCCTGCTACTTTACATGATGATACTAGTGAAGATGAAATTATTAACATCTCTCGCCAAAACATAACAAGTCAGGGTGATGACTCCACTGAAGGTAGTGACGAAGAAGAAGATGAACTTGACAGTGAAGATACAGAAGACGAGAGTGAAGACAGTCCACAACTTTCTGAATAAATGGTTTTTAATAATTCAATTTGTTTTCAAATAACACTACCTCATTTTAAGATACTTTGTCAAACACTTTAATTAATGAAAAAAAACTTGTATTGTAGTGAATAGATATGGCAGATGATAGGGGTAGGGGCAGAGGCCGAGGAGACCGAGGGCGGAGGAAGACAGCCGCCCAGCCTCGTGGTTATCGGTCGAGGGGTGTTGAGTTGTATGACATCCCTCGTCGTGACCCGAGGCCAGAGACGCAGGAGGACCCAGACTATGAGCCAGTACCATCACCATCTGCTGCTGGTGGACCATCATCACCCATTATTGCCTCCCCACATGACATTGGGGGCAGTAATGATGGGCCGGTCGAGATTGCATCAGCAGCTTCTGATACACGTCCTCTCCCCTCCATCAGACTGGATCCATCCGGTCTAAGGTATATGATTTATGTTGTTATAAATGTCAATCTTTTATAATTTAGATATGTAAAAGTGATTATTATATAAAATGGAAACTAATTCTTTATAACAATGTAGTTTTGTGCCTGCCACCCTCGGCACTCACCAGATCACGGCCACGATACAAAAGATGTATCATAGGTCGGTCGAGTATTTCTCGAAGTTGACCGAGGAGGAGAGGCGGCGGTGGTATCAGGAGTGGAAGGTAATATGAACTCTTCAATTTTAGTAATTAGTAATTAATTATGTTGTGGTAACTAACAAATTAAATTTGTCTATATATTGTAGTCTCACTTCACCATCAGTCATGCCGATGATCCAGTACTGTACCGTGCCTTCTGTCATCGGGCAGCTAAGAGGCTCGGTGACATGTACTTATGGATCCGTAATGGCAAGGATGACCAACACAAGTGGCTCTCAGATGCCCACCACCGTGTGCTGCAAGAGTATTGGTCTTCTCCGAGGTCTAAGGCCAAGTCGGAGAAGGCCAAGGCTAGCAGGGCCTCATTGAGGGGTGGCTCCCTTCATTGTGGTGGATCCGCTACTGTGGACTCCGCTAGTGTGGACTCCACTAAGAGACGACTGGTACGTAATATTTGCAATACATTTAATTTTATGTTCCTTATATATGAATTGATTAATTAATGCTTTGTTCAATTGTTTTAAACTTACAGGAGCAGAGGCTGAAGAGACCGTGGAGGAGTTGTTCAGGGAGACGCACACCAGGAAGGGCGACAAGACGACGTGGGTAGACGAGCGATGGCAGCGCACTCATGTAAGTGATTTCATCATAGTTGTATAAATGTATTCAATTAATATGATTATGTATTCTTCTCATTGTAGGCTGATTATACGCGCCGCTTGGAGGAGGTCCGCACCCAGCAGGCAGAGGCATCACAGCCCGGTGAGTCCGTCCCACCCGTCGATGAGGAGGCGGTGTGGAACGAGGTTGTGGGCGGCCCTTACAAGGGCCGCATATACGGGCGGGGCGCGGTCGCGAACCCCATTGCCCGTTCCTCCGCCGCATCTGCTGCAACAACAGCAGGAGTATCAGGGGGCAGCAGCGACGCTGAGGTCCGTGATCGGGTTCACAACATGAACCTGGAGCTACAGACCCAGGTCCAGGAGCTGCAGGCGCAGCTTGCTCAGCAGCGAACAGCCCGGCAGCAGGAAATTGCTGAGGAGGTCAGTAGGCAGCTTAGGGAGCAGATGTCCTAGTACTACGGGATGTTTGCTGCTAGAGGGTCATCATCGGCTGCTGCTGACGTCTCTGCACCACCACCACCTTCTCAGCCAGTACCCTTCCCTCCCACTCCCCCACAGTATCATCATCCGCCTCCGCCTTATCCCTCATTCTGGCCTCCTCCTCCACCTTCATATCATCCAGGCTATCCTCATCCCGCATATTCTACACCACCTCCACATCATGCTGTTGCTGCTGCCGCCCCTGCCCAGACGACACCGCCTGCTCCTCAGCCCTCTTATTGTACACCACCACCTCTGCCTGCTGTTGCCGCCCCTGCCAAGACACCGACTCCTCGACCTCCTCCTGCCCAGACACCGACTCCTCGACCTCCTTCTGCCCAGACTCCTCCAACTCAGCCGGATGCATCCAGAGATGATGCTGGTGATGGTGATGACGATTGTGACTTTGATAGGATGGATTTTTTATGAGTTCTTTTTATCGTTTATGTTTTGGATGTTCAGACATTATGTTTTTTCTTTTGTATAGTGTTTGGATTTTATCTATTTTGTAAATATTGTTTAATAGATTATGATTTTTTATTATAGTTTTATTTATGGAAATTATTACTATTTTGTTATAAATTTTGATTTAGTTTAAATATTATTAATTCAGGTATTTAAAAAAATATATTTTTGGTTATTGTTATCGACGGATATATCCGCCGATAATAAATATTTTTTTTCATGGGAAAATCAATTATCGACGGATATATATCCGCCGATAAAATATTTATTAATTTTATATTTTTCTAAAAAAACGTTATCGTGGGATATATCTGCCGATACATCCTTCGATATTATCGACGGATGTCGACGGATATATCCATCGATAAAGTATCGACGATTATTTAATGAAATCTGTCGATAATTGTATTCCGACCATCAACTAATCGTGGGGGACTATCCATCGATACATCCGTCGAAACAATGAATCATCGACAGATTACATGGGTATCCGTCAATAAAATCCGTCGATAATCCGATAGTTTCTAGTAGTGCATCTATTAAATAATATATACATAAAATGTGTAATTAATTCTGATAGTATTTTTAATAATTATAAGAAAGAGATTATACAAATACTTACAAAATTTGTACACTATTGTAAATATTTCGTAAATTTAATATGAATTTAATTACTTTTCTATCCAAATAGTTACAATCCAATGAGGGAGAAGAGTGTTATATAAGTGTTGTACAACTTTTATTGTACATTAATGATTTTGCACTTTAAATTGTAAAGCTTTGATAAATGTTTGTATAATCTCTTTCTTATAATTATTAAATACTATCAGAATTAATTACACACAACATGTACATAAAAAATTAGTCAACACATCAGTCATCTATTTAATAAAGATGAATTTTGTACACAATAATATTTACAATAGTGTACAATATCTGTCCATATCATTGGATTTTAAAGTATTTAGATGTAAATGTGAGATCCAATTTAAATCTAATAGTAAAGATTTACCAAAAAAAAAATCTAATAGTAAAGATGGATATTGTTCAATTGTTATAAGTATTTGTGTTCTACATATAATTTTACTAGATATAATAAGTATGGATGTATATTATATGGCCAACAATAACTAGTATGAAAATTAATTGTCGAATATTTATGAAGTGAAAGGTGTGATTTAATTAGGATTTGTTTGGATGAACTTCTAGAAAAAAATATATGTTTTCAAAAGATCATTTTAAATAAGATTTTTTGAAAAAGTAGAAGTAACTTAATATTTGAATATAAAATTAATTTATGTTTGGATGTAATATAAAAATATCTTTATTTAATCATAAACATATTTTCTATGTTATAAAAAATGTTTATTTTTCAAAAAATAGAAATTACAGTTTCTGGAAAAAGATTTTTTTCTGCTTTTTCTACTGAAATTACTTTTACTAAAAAATAGCACCAAATATATAAAAAAATTTAATAAATTTTTTAATTTAAAAAAATCTTATTTTAATTATATAATGACATTCAAGGAGTACTCAATGTTTTTTCTTCTTTCACTTCTCTCTTTGGCATTTTAGATGAGTTTATTTTTAGAAACAATTTTTTTCTCATCTTCATATTTAGTTTTTTAATTAGGAATTTTGTAAAATGATTACTGAAAACTAGAAATGAAAACTAAAAACTAGATTAATTTTATAGTTTTAATTTTTCAATATTTTCTTTATAAAATTTTAAAAATAAAAAATGAAAAAATTATATTGTTTCATCCAAGGAGGGACTGCAATATTTTGAACTTCGAAGTCATCTTGATTAGCTACCTCTAGAGAAAATTTAATTAGTGTAATTTGGAGGACTTACTTTGAGGTTAAGACTTAAGAGCTATAAGGGGGATTTAAAGGTGTAGCTTTGTGGGGAGTGGGGTAGTGAAGGGAAACTATAGTGAGCAAAAACTAAATGACCTTAAAAGGGGAAATTCCCACTAACAAATTCTTTATGATAAGGGGAATTATTTACATAAAGGATAGAGAGAGATGTGTGGTGAGCCCAACCATGATTGGAGAGTCACAAAATAGAAAGAGGATCAACTCCATGCAACTTCAGCTAAGTGGAGCATAGCTTTTTATTTGTTTAATGGAAAAGTTAATGAAAATGGGTCTGCCTTATATATTCTTCAATTCCCCCATGATGCTTCATTACCCATTTATTATTTTAATTTTTAATTTTTTATAAAATATGAGAATAAATTAATTTTACACTACTGTCATTGAATTAAGTTTTACGGCTAAATATCCAAAATATCCTCCAGAAATACATCGCAGAACAAATTAGTCCCTTAGAATTTGAAAGTCCATTATTGGTCCTTCACATTTCAAAAAAGGGGACAAATTCGTCATTCCGTACATGTCCGTACAATGGTTTCTTTGTTGTACGGACATGTACGGAAGGACGAATTTGTTCTCCTTTTTTAAATGTGAATGATCAAATTGGACTTTCTAATTCTGAGAAACCAATTTGTCCCACGATAATATTTTTGGAGGACTAAAATAAATATTTAATCTATGTTTTACTATTAAGTAAAAGTTGTCAACTTTAATATCTGTTGTTTAAAATATAAATCATTTTATTTTAGTATTGTCTGATCAAATATAGGTGTAAAATTATTTAGCCTTTTTATTTTACTTAGAAACAAAATTCCTTTTTTTCCCTTCTTATAAAGTTAATTTTACCTTTTGATTATTGAAAATTTCACTATTTTGGCTGAAATTGAGAAAGATGCTGAGCAACGCTATTAGAGAGTTGAGGTGGGAGAATATGCCTGTGCGTAATCATTTGATCCACTTGTCTGGCTCTAGTTGTTCCGTCAAATACCTTATATAGTATACGCGTTATGAGTTTTTTCTGTTCTAATCATTACGTGTTTTTTTTTGTAAGTTTATTTTTGGCAAATAAAGTTTTTTTACGCCTCTATCAAAATAAAATATTTTTGCACCTACAGCGATCTAGAGCAATTGACTTGGGTTCATTTTTCTCTAAATGGGCTTATTGGGCATTATGAAAATTCTTATGTTTTCGAGTAAAATCCAGTAATGATATTTTGCTTATAGTTAGGCCTTTTTCAAGAACTTAGCCAGTTTATTTTAGGTTATATTTTTAATATATTGGATTTCTATAAGTGAATTATTGAACTATAGAGTTTTTTTGAGAATTGATGAAATTATTGGTTTTAAAAAATCGCAACTTGCGATATTTGGAGAAAAAAATAAATGGAAAAACAACAGGGTTGCATATTTTAAGAAATAAAAACAAAATGAAAAATAGCAACTTGCGGCTTTTGAAAAAAAATAAAACAATAAAAAATGAGAAAATTATATTATGCGGGATTATACCCTCGCAAACATTGCAACTTGTGATTTTTAAGTGAATTTGCCTGTAAAATGAGCTCTCTCCTCTTCATTTGGCCACATGAAATCAACAAAGAGAGAATATTGTGTTTGTGAGAAATTTTTCCAGTGAGGTTTGTAACAAAAATTGTAGGAGTTAGAGAGTTGAGTTTTGCATTTCCACTTCCAAAATAAGTAAAAAAATTTAAAAATAATTAATTATAATGAAAGTTAAAAATAAAGATTTTACTCTTATTATTTCATAACAATTCTCTCAAATCTAATTTTTTTAATATTTTCTTTTAAGTATAAATTAATTTTTTTACATTAATATTTTAAAAAGAAATTAAAATAAATATTTTCTTCATTAATTATTTTAAGGACACTTGTTAAAAATAATTAGAATAATTAATTTTAATAAAGTTTAAAATATTATTAGGATTTAATTTTCATTCACTGACAGTGTACTATTTTTTTACACAGTCATCCAATCATATGTTGTCACGTCAGCTATGATTATGTTTTCTCTCTCCCACTACCTGAAAAGTCATACAAACGGAGCGTTTTGATTGGACGATAGTGTAACTGTCAGTGCATCAAAATTAAACTCATATTATTATCGTCCGCTATTTTAAAATAATTTTACTAAAATCTAAAGACCATAAAATAAAGGTTCTTTTTCTTGTATATTACATTTGATGTGGTGAAATACGGATAAATGATATTTTAGGCGAAAAGTTCTGAAATATAATCTCAAAAACTGCCTATAGAGGTTTATAAATAAATAAAAGAGTAAATCCCCAAGTTGGTCTCTGACAATTTTCGCAGTGGACAAGGTAGTCCCTGACATTGAGAAATTGACAAGTTAGTCCCTGACAATTTCAATTTTCGGACAACCGTTAGTCCCTAAACGACTTCCGTTAGTTCGAGGGATCAATATGGCTTATTTATTAATTGTTAGGGACTAATAAAAAAAATTTAATAAGAATGAATCCTTTAAATTAAGATATGAACATTGACTCATATTCATTCTAATTACGTATTAATTCCAAGCTACATATAACTACTCCGGTAAATATTAAGTCTCTATTTGGATGTATTATTATCAAAAGACAAATATGTTGGATAATTTTTCAATTAAAGAAGTAACAACATTTTATTACTTTAAATGTTGTTACTTCTTCAATTGAAAAATTACCCGACATATTTGTCTTTTGATAACAATACATCCAAATAGAGACTTAATATTTACCGGAGTAGTTATATGTAGCTTGGAATTAATACGTAATTAGAATGAATATGAGTCAATGTTCATATCTTAATTTAAAGGATTCATTCTTATTAAATTTCTTTTATTAGTCCCTAACAATTAATAAATAAGCCATATTGATCCCTCGAACTAACGGAAGTCGTTTAGGGACTAACGGTTGTCCGAAAATTGAAATTGTCAGGGACTAACTTGTCAATTTCTCATTGTCAGGGACTACCTTGTCCACCGCGAAAATTGTCAGGGACCAACTTGGGGGTTTACTCTAAATAGAAAATAAATCATAAAACGCATTAGGTGGCATTTGATATAAAATAAAATTAAATATTAAATAAAATAATAAAACTATATTGTGATACCTTGTATCATAGTGTCCCTTAGGAAGGACTCTGTTAAGGACGCGTCAGAAACACGCCAGTATGTTGCTGCCAGCGGGGGGCTCGCTAGCGAGCAGTCATCTATCGCTAGCGAACAGGCTGTCGCTAGCGACCATGTGATAGTCGCTAGCGACTGGACCGAGTCCCACATCAGTCACAGCTTGTTGTCAGTCTTCCCCCCTCACCCTATATATATATATATATATGAGAGGATAGAGTTGCTTTTCCCTCACACCTCACACTCTCGCCTTTTCAGAGCAGTGCTTTGGGCATCCTTCATTGTTGAGGATAGTGTGAGTTTGACGTCTTGGGGATACTCTACTAAAGCGAATTCCCGACGGTGAGTGTAAAAAGTCTTTAATGTCCTTTTCTGCGTGATGGTCGCTAGCGACGGCGTGTTTCGCAGTAGTAGTTCAAAGTTTCGTTTTCTCTTTCTCTAGCGGTTCTAATGTGTCTTTTATACGCCAGGTGCAAACGCGGCATCGGTAGCTGTGGACGGAGCTAACGGTGCTTTTCAGCCTCGGGATTATTCAGGTGAGTGGAGATCTTGTATGTAGTGTAACATTTACAGCATATATATGTTTGATCACTAGATAATTAGGTAAAATAATAATAAGTTAGTAATATTGCATGTGTTTGTAGCAATAGAAGTAGTAGTAGTTAGTAACATGCTAGGTGGTTAGGGTTAGTGATATGCTAGGTGGTTAGGAATTTAGTATAGAGGATTGTAGATATTTATTTTCTATGTTAAGCTATGTTATATGCTGGTTATGTGCTGATTGCTAGTTGTTTACATATTACTATTTCTACTATAACCTGCGACTAAATAAGATAAAGAACATAACTGAACTACATATGTAGTTTTATGGTATGTATGGTGTATGTTGATTGTACTATTTGCTGACTATCTTGACTAATCACGCCGCTCTGGTCAGTACTATGGCAGACGCTATGTCCCGGATGCAGAATTCCCGGTAGATCTTAGTGTGGTATGCTAACTAGAGTGAGCCGCCCAAGCCCACCAAGTACGTTCCGATCCCGATTACCGGACGACTTGGTGACAGTTACACCCTCGTGGGACAGTTAGAACTATACTCTAGTTGCGTGCTGAGAGTTAGTTCACAGATTTAGATTTCAGTTATCCAGTAGTAGGCTTGGGTTGTTTTGTGTGATAATTCGACAAGATATTGTTTGTATGGATGATAACATACTAGTTTGTGTTATATATGTTGTGAGTGTTGCATTGCATGCATTATCCCCTCGCTGAGTCGACGACTGATCCCTCATCAACCATGTTTTTCAGAGTATGATCCCGCCGCTGACGAGGAGCCCCTGATCCAGTAGAGGTTGCAGCTGTCTATCTTTGGTGAGCCCCGCTTCCATTTTATTGTTTAGATTTTTATTTCAGTTATCAGTTGTGATATTTTCAGACAGTCTTTATGTTCTAGTTTGCTCCAGACACTAGAGGCAGGATTCAATTTCTTTCAGTATGTTGCATTTATGTGTAGTCTCAGACCAGTATTGATGTTCAGACAGTTAAAGTATGGATTATTGATATCAAACAGTTTATATATCCATTTATCAGTTTATGCAATTATGATATTGTCATGTTTAGATTTTATGCCCTAGTAGCGTGTTCGTTGGGATAGTGCCCTTCGCACGGACACCCCTCAGTAGCGGGGTGTTACAGTTTGTATCCGAGCCTTAGGTTTCCCCCTAGAGTCTGGAGCTAGGAATCTTAAGTGTCACGACAACCATGTTAATGGAAGTGCACCACTCTCCATGGAATGCAGTGCCACGAGAGGTTCATAGAGAGTAAAGTCAGTTAGGTTCACTAGGTGTCAGAGTCTTCTTTGAGATCCTTTTCTGATATGTCTTATGGTTTGACCTTGCCAGGATCATGATTCCTCGCCGACGTTTCTCTTCTTCCTTCGGCTCTCGCACTGGGAGTAGGAGTGTGCAAGACGCTATCTCCAATCTGGCAGAGATTATAGCACTTTAGGCGCAGCAGAACGCGTAGGCATAGCATGCTGCTCGGACCCAGCAGGTCGCAGCTACACAGCAGGCTGCTCAGGCGCAGCATACGGCGCTGGCTCAGCAGGCTGCTCAGGTGCAGCAGACATCATTAGCCCAGCAGATCGCAACGACACAGCAGGCCGCTCAGGAGCAGCACACGGCGCTAGCTCAGCAGATCGCAACGACGCAGCAGGTGGTTCAGGCTCGATCAGCAGGAGGCCGCTCAGGCCACATCCGTGAGGAACCCTGAGGATGTACTGATTGACCGTTTCAACCGGTCGAATCCTCCTCGTTTCTCCAGCACCTCAGCCGACATGGACCCGATGGATTTTCTGGGCTGGATTCAGAGGCAGACGACACTCCTTCGCGTCCCTTCAGAGTTAGCTGTTGAGTTGATTGGACACCAGATTGGAGGTATTCCAGCCACGTGGTACGAGACATTGCTAGAGGGTAGAGGCTCGGATGCCCCACCTCTGACGTGGGAGGAGTTCGCTCAGGAGTTCAGAGATCGGTTCGTCCTCACCAGTCTTCGGGACAGGGTATTACAGACCTTTTTGGAGCTACGGATGACCAGAGCTATGACTGTTTCTGAGTACGAGTCAGAGTTCGCCCGCCTCACCAGGGTCACTCAGTTCCCCATGACCCCGAACGAGAGGGTGAGACGTTTCATCCAGGGTCTCCCTGGAAACTACCGGTTTTCCCTGACATGCTACCAGACATCGGACAAATATGCAGAGGTCCTAAATGCCGCCCTTTCGTGCGAGACGACGAGCATCAGTGTTCAAGGGAGAGAAGAAAGCTAGATTCAGTGGTTCCTTCTCGGGCGGAGCAGCCCAAGTCCGCAGTCAGCAGCCATCGCAGTCTTAGGTGTTCCAGCCGGGTAGGACCATCTCCTCAGCGTCAAATCTGGCCCGCCCCGCTGCCACACAGAGTCAGAGTAAGGTTAGCCGGCCCACAATATCACACCAACAGGGGGGTAAGTCTCCTCCCGCCCGCAGTGCCAAACTTGCAGTAAGCTCTACTCTGGGGTTTTCCATAAGGGGACCCGAGGGTGCTATAGTCGTGGCCAAGAGGGCCATGGGTTCAAGGATTGCCCATCCAGACAGCCGTCACACAACGAGGCCTCAGTACAGATGGCCGCTCCAGTGGTCCAGCCAGCTCAGGGCCAGGCCCGCTTCTTTTCACCGGCCGGCAGAGGCAGTGGAGGCGGGAGGACAAACAGCAGAGGATCAGGAGGTAGAGACTCGGGAGGTCAGCCCCGCCTCTATGCTATCACCCGTCAGGATGCTCACGCATCCAATGCAGTTCTCACAGGTATTATCTTTGTTGGAGGTTTTGATGCATTAGCGTTGTTCGATCCCGAAGCAACGCATTCGTTTGTGTCAATCTTTTTTGCTATGAGGTTCAGTGAGAGTCCTTCCATCCTTGAGCTTCATTTCCGGATTAGAACGCCGGGAGGGAGACGTTAGACGTAGATCAGGTTTTCAGATCGTGTTCAGTTCGGGTTGGAGAGTTTCAGGCCGAGGCAGATTTGATGGTTCTAGAGATGACAGAGTAATATGTAGAGGTAGTTTGTTGGGGGAAGATGGTGAACTTCAAGGTTCCGGAGCGGGAGCCAGTGGAGTTTCGGAGCAGCAGTTGTTCGCCGATTGATAGTCTCATATCATCTATGAGTGCTCTTCAGTTGCTGAGCAAATGGAGTGGTGGTTACCTTGCAGTGGTGAGGGATATGTCGGTGGAGCAAGGTAGCACCAGCGAGATAGCTGTGGTTCGGGAGTTTCTGGATGTTTTTCCAGAGGATCTGCCCGAGAAACCTCCAGTTAGAGAGATGAAGTTTGGTATAGACTTGGAGCCAGGGGTGAGACCCATCTCTATACCCCCGTACCGCATGGCACTGGCAGAGCTTACGGAGCTTCATGGTCAGTTGCAGGAATTGTTGGACAAGGGATTCACCAGGCCGAGTTCGTCTCTGTGGGGAGCGCCAGTGCTTTTTGTGAAGAAGAATGATGGGTCTATGAGGATGTGTATTGACTACAGGCAGCTGAACAAGGTTACAGTGAAGAACAAGTATCTGTTGCCGAGGATTGATGACCTGTTTCATCAGCTTCAGGGGGTGGTGTGTTTTTCGAAGATAGATCTGAGGTCGGGATATCATCAGTTGAAGATCAGGGATGAGGATGTACCCAAGACAACATTTTGCACCCGTTATGGACACTATGAGTGTTTGGTGATGTCCTTTGGGTTGACGAATGCCCCAGCAGCTTTCATGGACTTGATGAATAGAGTGCTCAAGCCATTCATGGACCGCTTTGTAATCGTGTTCGTTGATGACATCTTGGTGTACAACAAGAGCAGGGAGGAGCATGAGGAGCATCTGAGGACGGCGTTGCAGACACTGAGAGAGCATCATTTGTATGCTAAGCTCTCGAAGTGTGAGTTTTGGTTGGACAGGGTGGCCTTCTTGGGGCACATGGTGACGAGTGAGGGTATCACGGTTGACCGGAAGAAGGTCGAGGTAGTACGTCAGTGGGCATGACCGACGTCAGCAGGCTAGCAGGCTATTACCGCAGGTTCGTGAAGGGTTTCTTGACGGTAAAAGCGTCGTTGACAGCGTTGACACACAAGGGGGCTAGGTTCCGCTGGACGGAGGAGTGTCAGCGGAGTTTTCAGAGGTTGAAGGACAGTTTGACTACAACACCGGTTTTGGTTCAACCGTCTGGGAGTGATGGTTTTTCGGTATACTGCGACGCATCCAGGGTTGGTCTGGGATGCGTGCTGATGTAGAGAGGTCAGGTGATTGCTTACGCATCTAGGCAGCTACGGAAGCATGAGCAGAACTACCCCACACATGATCTGGGGCTGGCAGCAGTGATCTTTGCCTTGAAGACCTGGAGGCACTATCTGTATGGAGACACATGTGAAATCTTCTCGGATCACAAGAGTGTGAAGTACATCTTTTAGAAGAAGGACCTGAACCTGAGACAGAGACGGTGGTTGGAGCTTCTCAGCGACTACGACTGTTCGATCAAGTATCACCCGGGGAAGGCAAACGTGGTGGCGGATGCCTTGAGTAGGAATCCAGTGGTGGAGGAGCGGAGATCGCAGGGGAGTTTAGCCCACGTTGCGCCAGAGAGGAGACCCATGGCAGGAGAGATCCAGAGGTTGGAGTCTGAGGGTGTCTGGTTTGAGGTTGATGGATCAGGGGCGCTCTTAGCCCATATCAGTGTTAGGTCGACGTTTGCAGAGCTGGTGAAACAAAGTCAATAAAAGGATCCGAGGTTGGTGGAGCTCAGAGAGAGGGTTCAGAAAGGGGAGTGTTCAGACTTCTCAGTGGATGCAGGTGGGGTGCTCAGGATTGGGGACAGGTTGTGTGTGCCAGAGGTAGGGGACCTACGGAGACCATCTTGAGAGAGACTCATTGTACACCTTATTCGGTTCACCATGGA
The DNA here is from genome assembly GCA_013621005.1 of Aeschynomene evenia. Lineage (NCBI taxonomy): Eukaryota > Viridiplantae > Streptophyta > Magnoliopsida > Fabales > Fabaceae > Aeschynomene > Aeschynomene evenia. Next base: position 54,807 of record RYYW01000077.1, on the reverse strand, counting down.
CCGACTAAGATGTACAAAGACCTCAAGTCGTTGTATTGGTGGCACAACATGAAGAAGGATGTGGGTGAGTTCGTGACCAGGTGTCTGGTGTGTCAGCAGGTCAAGGCTGAGCATCAGCACCCAGCAGGGATGTTGCAGGATATTCCACTACCGGAGTGGAAGTGGGAGAGGATAACAATGAATTTCGTGACGGGATTGCCACGAGTTGTGAAGGGTTTTGACGCTATCTGGGTTATAGTGGAAAGACTCACAAAGTCAGCTCATTTCATTCCGGTGAAGACTACGTTCACAGCCACACAGTATGCTCGACTCTACATCGATCGGGTTGTCAGGTTGCATGGGATACCGGTTTCCATCATCTTAGACAGAGGATCACAGTTTTCATCCGCAGACAGGTGGTCAGTCAGAGTGCACGATTCAGACATTAGATGATATGTTGAGGGCTTGTAGTTTGGATTTTGGTGGGTCTTGGGATGAGCAGTTTCCCTTGGTAGAGTTTGCGTACAACAACAGTTATCAGACTAGCATTCAGATGACACCATTTGAGGCTTTGTATGGTAGGCCTTTTCGTTCGCCTATCGGGTGGTTTGAGACTGGGGAGATTCAGACAATAGGCCCAGATATGGTTCAGGATGCTCTGGAAAGGGTACATTTGATCAGGGAGCGTTTGGCGGCAGCTCATTCTCGGCATAAAGCATATGCAGATAAGAGGAGACGCGAATTGGAGTTCGCGGTCGGGGATCAAGTGTTTCTGTGGATATCCCCAATGAAGGGGGTAGTGCGCTTCGGTAAGCGAGGAAATCTGAACCCGCGCTACATCGGATCGTACGAGATCTTGGAGAGGATTGGCAAGGTTGCCTATCGGTTAGCTCTCCTAGTTGAGTTAGCGATAGTTCATCCGATCTTCCACGTGTCGATGCTGAAGAAGTATGTTCCTGATGAGTCACATGTTCTGAGCTCACAGTCTGTGCAGATAGATCAGAGTTTGGGTTATGAGGAGGAGCCAGTAGCCATAGTCAATTACCAGGTCAGGAAGCTTCGTGATGTGATCATGAGGGGGTCAATAATTTTTGGATAATTTTACAAAATTAAAAAGTAAGAAGCTCAGGATCGTAGGGTGAATTTTATTAGTTTAATATTTTATTCCGGTTAATTTTTAGTTAAGATAAGTTTTTATAGCATAAAACAATAATTGATTTTTATTCTTGTACTTTCTTTATTTTCTAGAGTCAATCATAGGCTGATGACTTTTGGTATTTCTTTGTTAGTTTTATTTCATTTAGTGGGTAGAGTAAGTAGCAATTAAAGACATAAATTATTAAGTCGGTTACAATGTTAGTAATTATGTTAGTAAATGCTACTAACTCCAAACTTATTGTATGAGCCTATATAATTTGCATTTTGATCAAATAATGGGGATAACTAGAATTTGACCTTTTCATATTATTGAGAGAATCTTCTCTTGTTCTTGAGTGATTCAAGAAAGTCAAGACTTATCAAATGTTATTTCACATCCTTTGTGGCGTCTTCCTAAGACTTATCACTCACATTCTCATCTACTCTTGAGTGTGGCATCTATATCCTTCTTTTACTAAATGAAGAAAAAAAATCCCCAAAAGAAACACATCTGAAATCATCCATTCCGCTGCATATCTTGAGAAGCTACCATTTGTTACCAAGAAGGACACTCCTTTGAGACGATCTAAAACTTCAGAGGATTCACCCCTAGTCGTTTCCTCATCAGTTGGTATCAGAGCTCCCCTAGGAGTTCTGAAGGAAACATCTGTGAGTTTTCTTTAATTTTATTTGATAACCAAAGAATACAAAGATGACAATGTCAGACAAAGCATTCAAGAAATTACTTGATCCGATAGATCAGATCGTTTATATTGCATTTGACAATGTATTCAGAGATATGGATAGAACGGGACATGTTTCGAAGAAAACAAGAAAAACAGTTTCTTCCTCTTATTCTAATTTCAGCTGGAGGAAGAGCATTTCCCAGGAGCAACAAAAAGTCATAAAGGAACCCACACCAATTCTTCCCCTCAATGAAGAATCTTTGGCTGCCAAGGACGATTCAAGACATTTGGGAGAAGGAGTGGAAAAGCCAATCGCTCAAATTGAAGAACCAAGAAATAAGGAGGCAAGTGGCACAAACTTGAAATTCTCTATGGAAGATTCCAGCATACAAATTGAAGAGGAAGAGGTTCCAAACAAGCTTCCTAATTTTGGGAATGAAGAACCCTTGCAACAATTGGAAAATCAATTCAACAGACAAATGATTTCCAACGAAGCCACTGGTGTTGCAGGAATTTTCACCCAAAATAACAACGAACCAAATGCAAATTATGTTTCATGTGACAGTGTGTTCATAACTGGCCAAAACATGAAAGGTGAAAATTCTGAATTTTTAAATGTTTTTACTGATTTAATCTCTGTGAAAGAAATGCAGAAAGAAAATTTTGAGAAATGAGATGGAGTGAATTATGTCACCCAAAGTGTTGAGAAGAAAGATCAAGAATGTGATCAACAAGCCTTTCAAGACAACAAAGTGCAAAATCTGAATTTTGACCCAGGAGGAGATTGTTCTCATAATAAGAAAGCACATGATTTGAGGACAAATCACCTTTCAAGAGGGAGAGTATGATGTGATCATGAGGGGGTCAATAATTTTTGGATAATTTTACAAAATTAAATAATAAGAAGTTCAGGATCGTAGGGTGAATTTTATGAGTTTAATATTTTATTCCGGTTAATTTTTAGTTAAAATAAGTTTTTATAGCATAAAACAATAATTGAGTTTTAATTCTTGTACTTTCTTTATTTTCTAGAGTCAATCATAGGCTAATGACTTTTGGTATTTCTTTGTTAGTTTTATCTCATTTAGTGGATAGAGTAAGTAGCAATTAAAGACATAAATTATTAGGTCGGTTACAATGTTAGTAATTATGTCAATAAATGCTACTAACTCCAAACTTATTGTATGAGCTTATATAATTTGCATTTTGATCAAATACTGGGGATAACTAGAATTTGACCTTTTCATATTATTGAGAGAATCTTCTCTTGTTCTTGAGTGATTCAAGAAAATCAAGACTTGTCAAAGGTTATTTCACATCCTTTGTGGCGTCTTCCTAAGACTTATCACTCACATTCTCATCTACTCTTGAGTGTGGCGTCTATATCCTTCTTTTACTAAATAAACCAAAAAAAACCCCAAAAGAAACACATCCGAAATCATCCATTCCGCTGCATATCTTGAGAAGCTACCATTTGTTACCAAGAAGGACACTCCTTTGAGACGATCCGAAACTTCAGAGGATTCACCCCTGGTCGTTTCCTTATCACTTCATTCCTAAGAGGTACCGCTAGTCAAGGTCTTATGGAGAAATCACTCTAGAGACGAAGCTACGTGGGAGACGGAGCAATCGATGAGGGAAAAGTACCCGTATCTTTTCGATCCGCAAGGTAAACCTTAGTATGTGTTTCTAGTGTTTCTTTTCTTTTACGTTTAGTTTGGATTTGGGGACAAAATCCTTAAAAGGATGGGAGATTGTGATACCTCGTATCATAGTGTCCCTTAGGAAGGACTCTGTTCAGGACGCGTCAGAAACGCGTCAGCATGTTGCTGTCAGAGGGGGGGCTCGCTAGCGAGCAGTCATCTATCGCTAGCGACCATGTATTAGTCGCTAGCGACCGGACCGAGTCCCACATCGGTCACAGCTTGTTGTCAGCCTTCCCCCCTCACCCTATATATATGAGAGGATAAAGTTGTTTTTCCCTCACACCTCACACTCCTGCCTTTTCAGAGCAGTGCTTTGGGCATCCTTCATTGTTGAGGATAGTGTGAGTTTGACGTCGTGGGGATACTCTGCAAGAGCGAATTCCCGAAGGTGAGTGTAAAAAGTCTTTTATGTCCTTTTCTGCGTGATGGTCGCTAGCAAGCTAGAGGAGCTCGCCAGCGACCGGCTCTACGGTAGCGAGAGGCAGTAGCTCGCTAGCGACGACGTGTTTCGCAGTAGTAGTTCAAAGTTTTGTTTTCTCTTTCTCTAGCAGTTCTAATGTGTCTTTTGCACGCCAGGTGCAAACGTGGTGCCGGTAGCTGTGGACGGAGCTAACGGTGCTTTTCATCCTAAGGATTATCCAGGTGAGTGGAGATCTTGTATGTAGTGTAGCATTTACAGCATATATATGTTTTATCACTAGAAAATTAGGTAAGATAATAATAAGTTAGTAATATTGCATGTGTTTGTAGCAGTAGAAGTAGTAGTAGTTAGTAACATGCTAGGTGGTTAGGAATTTAGTATAGAGGATTGCAGAGATTTATTTTCTAAGTTAAGCTATGTTATATGTTGGTTATGTGTTGATTGCTAGTTGTTTACATATTGTTATTTATGCCATAACATGTGACTAAATAAGATAAAGAACATAAATGAACTACAAATGTAGCTTTATGGTATGTATGATGTATGTTGATTGTACTATTTGCTGACTGTCTTGAGTAATCACGCCGTTCTGGTTAGTACTATGGCAGACGCTATGTCCCGGATGCAGAATTCTCGGTAGATCTTAGTGTGATATGCTAATTAGAGTGAGCTGCCTAAGTCCGCCAAGTACGTTCCGATCCCAATTACCAGACGACTTGGTGACAGTTACACCCTCGTGGGACAATTAGAACTATACTCTAGTTGCGTGCTGAGAGTTAGTTCACAGATTCAGATTTCAGTTATCCAGTAGTAGGCTTAGGTTGTTTTTGTGTGATAATTCGACAGGATATTGTTTGTATGGATGATAACATGCTAGTTTGTGTTATATATGTTGTGAGTGTTGCATTGCATGCATTATCCCCTCGCTGAGTCGACGACTCATCCCTCGTCAACCATGTTTTTCAGAGTACGATCCCGCCGCTGACGAGGAGCCCCTGATCTAGTAGAGGTTGCAGCTGTCTACCTTTGGTGAGCTCCGCTTCTGACGTGGAGTCTTCCAATTTGTTGTTTAGATTTTTATTTCAGTTATCAATTGTGATATTTTCATACAGTCTTTATGTTCTAGTTTTCTCCAGACACTAGAGGCAGGATTCTTTTTCTTTCAGTATGTTGCATTTATGTGTAGTCAGACCAGTATTGATGTTCAGACAAATACAGTATGGATTATTGATATCAAACAATTTATATATCCAGTTATCAGTTTATGCAATTATGATATTGTCATGTTTAGCTTTTATGCTCTAGTAGCGTGTTCGTTGGGATAGTGCCTTTCGCATGGACACCCCTCAGTAACGAGGTGTTACATATCTAGGTGGTTTTTAAAAACTATTTGGGCATTTTTTACTTCTTAGATTATTGTCTTTGTAACCCCCTACTAGATAGCCCTTAATGCTTAAGTCATTTTAGGCTATTTCATAAGGGTCACTCTCTGTTATCATGTTCTATTCTTTACTTTAAAATATATACGCGGAAAATTGGCGGGAGTAAAATTTTCGCAATTTGTTTACGATATAAAAATAAGGGCTTTGCGAAATACATAATCGATAAATAATAAGTCATGCCAAGATATAAACTGAATAGTGTATCAAATAAATAACTCCCAACAATCAATGAACACACAAGGAATAAATATTAGGCTTTACCCCATAAGTCAAAGGCAATGACTTATGAGACTCCACCATAAATACATGTCAAATAAATAGCTGCCGGCTAACATAGGTCCGGACTTGAAATAAATAACTCAAACAACTGAAATGAATCCATAACCGAAATGCAAATCAATGTATATAGGTTTATAAAGCGGAGGACTGAAAAATAAACTAAGGCTGGGCCTGCTCCTCGCTAGCTCCATGGTCCTGCTCTGTCTGCTCCTCTATAATATGGGGGAAAAACATAGGGTGAGCACTGGGAAGTGACTCAGTAGAGGAAGCCGCCCCGGGTTTAATTATAAAATGAGTGGAGCATGAATGAGTTCATTTCAGATATAAGTTTAAAACAATCTTTTCCCGGAACGTCTTACCTAAGTGCGTCTTGTTCATTTTATTTAATACATATAACATAGCATAATTAAAGGTCTCTGTGTAGTGTACTCTGTGCTTCGAAATATCAGTAAGGGAAAGAATATATCATAACATCCTAAATAACTTTAGTTCTCTTAAACTTTAATCTTGCATTAATCTTTGGCCTGTGCCCGCCCTCCTGTAACCTCCACTACACCGACCCCTAGGCATGAGCTCATCCTAAACTTATGGGGAGAGGGGGGAATATCACCTTCCCTTAACAATGAGGTTGTAATGCCGAGGTTGCCATCCCTCCCTTAACAACTCTCACTGTAATGCCGAAGGCTACAACGTTTTATCTTGGTATTTCACCTTCCCTTAACAATGAGGTTGTAATGCCGAGGTTGTTATTCCTCCCTTAACAACTCTCATTGTAATGCTGAAGGCTATTGCACTTTACTTTAACTTTCCATTACATCTTAAACACGTACATAACACTATATCGTAATATCATAACTTAACATTACATCATAGCATTTAAACACACATACAATTCATAACATTACATAATGAACATACATAAATCATACGTAACATATATTATCATATAATCGTACTTTTATATTACAATAATGTATAAACATATTTTACAGCTCATATAATCATATATAAATCATGCATAAATCATATATATATCTTATTCACTTCTAACTTTGTCTTATGTAATGTTATCCTTAATTATACTCACTATTATCTTTACTATCATTATTAATACTATTATCATTACATACCATATATTATACATGTTGTTGTTCTTACTGTATTATTCTTTATTATTATTAGGGTTAATATTTATTATTATCTTCCCTATCAATATTACTATCATTATCATATTATTATTATTTCTACCTGTTACCTACCTATTATTAACTCATATACATGCTAATAGGTATAAGTTTATGTAATAATAATATGTAATAGTAATATACACACAGATAAACTGTCTTTTATTTATTTATTTATATATATATATAAAACAAAAACCAAGCGCGCATGCGCTGCTCGCAGCCACCATACGCGCATATATATATATATATAGAACCATAATAATAATAATAAGGCACAAAAATTTCTAATGGGAAAAACGACCATCACATTAATTTCATAAAATCATCATCAATATGCATGAAAATAGAATGCCTAAACCCCTACCTCTCGTAGACCTCCTATGCTATGCGTAGAGACACCCCTTTCCTTCTCACTTTCTCTCTAGCCCCACGAACGGTACAAAGATGGCTTCTTTCAAAAATGGAAACGGTAGAAGTGTTCTATTTGGTGAGAGGATCAAGAATATGTGATTTGTTTTGTGATTGGGTGATAATTGGTATGGATTTGGGGTTGTGGAATGGTTATGATATTTGGTTTTTGAGAGAGAGAGAGAGAGAGAGAGTGGAATGGAGGCACAAGGATTGATGGAGGCTCCCAAGAGTATTTTTGGAAATTAGGTTTTCTTAGTGGAGGCATTGATGGGTATTATATAGAGGTGTTGTGGGGCCCACCCGTTACTAAAAAAAAATACTAAATATTCTAAAACATCCCAAATAATACTACAATGCCCAACTAACTTTCAAATCTTTAAACATAAATTAAAAATACACATATAGGCACACAAAGAAAATAAAATAAATAACATATAACACTTTAATAAGGAGAAATTTATCCACTCTAACCCAATTAAATTCCAACCAAGGTCAATTACCCTTAATTTCACTTAATTAGAACCTAATAAAAATCGGGGTGTTACAGTCTTCATGTTCATCTTCAGTGCATTTCTTTAAACCTTCTCCCTTTTTAACATCATAATCCTTCATCTACTCTTCTTCACTTCTGACCCAAGCCTTTTCTCTACTCTTCTTCTATCTTCATGATCTTCACAAGAAATTTTCTTCCATTAGAAAAAATATGGAAGCAAATGTAATAGTTTATTTCAATGGAGATATTCTCTCAAATACGAATAAATGTGTAAGTTTTATATGTGAGAATACATTGAAACTTTTTTTTATTCCTTATAATATGTCATTTGCAGATTTAGAGAGTGATTTTTGTCAGTATGTAGATCCTAACACGTCAAAGATAATGGAAAAATATCATATAGGTGTCCAGTATCATTTTTTTTGTGGATTCACACAATATGTTACTATTGTTATTAGCAATGATGACATTTTACAACAAGTGTTTCAAATATATCAGCATCATAGGATGAACATTCCTATTCTAGAGTTGTATTTCATTTTAAAGAGATTGCGTCTACCTCAAACCATGAAGTTCAGACTAAATATGGAGAAGACAATGAAGATGATGATAATTCTGAAGAGAAATATGGAAGCAGTAATGATGGTGGAGATGACATTGATGTAAACGAAGGAGACCAAGATTACGAGCACATATCTAACACAAATCATCCATTTCAATTAACATCTTTCTTGCAGAATTACAATGAGCTACCACATATGTTAGAATTTCCAGAATATGCAAATACATGTAACTTCTTTATTTTTGTTGGTTTCATTATTATTATTATTATTATTATTATTATTATTATTGTTATTATTATTATTATTATTATTATAGTAGGAAATATTGAAGGTTAGTATTTTTTTTTATTATTATATTATTAATTTTATGATTATATATTATAGTATTATTAGTGTTATTATATTATTATTATTATTACTACTATAATTATAATCTTACACGTAGGAAATGTTTAATATTATATTATTATTATCATCATAAGAATAAGGTTACTATCAGTATTATTATTTTATTATTATATTATTATTATTTTATTAATATTATGATATTAGCACTGTTATTACAGAATAGGAAATGTTTAGTTATTATTATTATTATATTATTATTATTATATTATTATTATTGTTATATATATTAGCATTGTTATTATTATTGTTATATATTATTATTATTATTCTATGAAACATTTATCATTAATATTATTATTTAATTTTATTATCACCATTATTATTAGTAGTATTATTTTATTAATATTATTATATTATTAGCGTTATTATTATTATACTATTAGAGAATAGAAAATGTTTAGAATTATATTATTATTTTATTGTCATTCTTATTGTATTAATATTGTTATTATATTATTAGCGTTATTATACTATTACAGAATAAGAAATGTTTGTTGTTATTATTATTATTACTATTAGTCTAATAGTATATATTACTATATGTATTATTGTTACTATTAATGTTTGAATATTAATTGTTAATAATTTGAATTTTTGTAGGTGCTCATGATCCAAACGGTGAATTGTGTGGGGGAATTCGCAATTCTATAGTAGAGAGACAGTTGTACGAGCCATTAAGGAGTACAGTTTATCGAAATGAGTGGATTATAAAGTATATGAGTCGGAATCAACATCCTTTTATGCATAGTGCACACACTATGGTGCAAACTGTGAGTGGTTTTTTGGGCAAGTTTTAGGAGGAGTAAATACTTCTAGAAAATAAGAAAGTATAATGAGCCACACACCTGTCACAAGATCATAAAAAGTTAGATTCAGATACAATTACAAAGTCTATAAAGCATATGGTAGAGTCCGACCCATCCTTCAAGGTGAAATATGTTATTGCAGCTGTAAAAAAGCTGTATGGATACTTAATAACCTATCGAAAAGCATGGATCGCAAAATGCAACGCTATCGAGAAAGTATATGGTAAGTGGAAAGCATCTTATGAAGCATTGTCAAAGTAGTGCAGGGCAATAGTCCCAGCTGATTGAGGATCTGTGGTTCAGTTTGATACTGTTGAAGACTATGGTGAAGACGGTTTGATTTATCCGAGTGTTCAAATACAACGTCGAGTGTTTTGGAGTTATGATCCATTAATTTGAGCGTTCAGACACTAGATACCACTTATGCAGGTTAATGCCACCCATTTGTATGGTAAATACAAAGGAGTTCTAATGGAGGCTGCTGCATAAGACGATAATCAGAATGTTTTGTTCATTGATTTTGCTATAGTTTAGGGCGAGACTGCAGATGCATGGAGTTATTTTCTAGACAACTTAGAAAGGTATGTTGTAATCAAGATGGAGTTGCTATTATTTCGGATCGGCGCGAATCTATTTTATCAGCAATAAGAAGGAGCAACGGCTAGTGAGAACCTCCAACATCATATCACATGTACTGCGTCTGACACATTGTCGCAAATTTCATGCGCGGAAGAAGTCTTACTTGCATAATCTCGTTGTTACCATGGGTAAATTAAAATTTTTCATACTTGTAAAAAAAAAAATAACTCACTGACAATTTGGAATAATCATATAATGTATTATGCATGGTATTCAAGAACTAAACGTGAACTCAATGTTCATTACGGGCGAATGCATGCGAGAGCATGGAGAGATATATACAGCTTGGCTAGATGCCATCCCACGAGAAAAATGGGTCTTAACATTTGATAGTGGACGTCGTTGGGGTCATATGACAACAAACTTGATCGAATACATGAACTTCGTGTTAAAATTGTAGTCTTCCTATTACTGCGTTGGTGCGGGCAACATATTTTCGGCTAGCTGCATTGTTTGCACGGAAAGGGAGGGAGGCATATGCAAGGAGAAATGCAAGACAGATTTTTTTCGAGTCCTTGATGGCATAACTACAAAAAACGCAGAAGCCTCTAGAAGTCTCATTGTCAATGAGATGGATAGGGAATATCAAACTTTCCATATTCATCAGTGGAGGCGGAGAATAGTTTAGAGTTGATCTAAGACAAAAATAATGTGATTGTGGCAACTTTCAAAAAGACCGATATCCATATTTTCATGTGATAGCTTGTTGCAATAAGAGGAATGTTGTTTGGGCACCATATGTCGATCATGTTTATAGGATCGAAGAAGTGTGCCGAATTTACAAGTGGGAGTGGGGAGTTATAGGCCATGAAAGCACATGGTCGGATTATAGAGGTCAAAGACTTTGTCCAAATTTTTAATTAAGGCGCAATGTAAATGGTCGACCAAAGTCTACTCGTTACTTGAATGAGATGGACATACGTGAGATTTGGGGAACCCGACGATGTAGTCTTTGTCGAGACGAAGGGCACAGTCACAGTCGATGTCCAAATGCACCGGGACCGACTTCTTAGTTAGTTTAGTGACTCTATGTTAATTCCTTGATATTATGTTTGTAATCTTAGTTATTTCAATCACATATAAAACATGTTTGTAATCTAATTATTATTATGTATAATTATTTTATTACTATGCTTTATTATTATTATTATTATTAAGGGATTTATTCGGTACTCAATATTTTTGTTAGGTACCGGTACCCAATTGTATGTTTAACCTATTAATATATACCAAAGTAAATATAATTTGGTACCAACAGAGCATGGTGGCCGCGGTCACAGCCTTCCTAGACGCGTCTCATTCTCAATCACACCTCTTCTTCATCTCCCTCTCGCATAATGCGCTCTCTCTGTAGCGACATGTTATAGATTGAATTTTTTTCTTAAATTGATAAAGTAAGAGAATATCAATATAAGTTAAATTAATTTTTGAAGGTTACTAACCTAACATGTTATCAGTTATATAAATTTTAAAAATTTAAGTTAATTTTATTTATAAACCATGACACATACATTTGTTGGGTATCGGTACCCTATATTTTCCTAGGTACCGAATCAAAATCCTATTATTATTATTATTGTTATTATTATTATTATTATTTAAAAGATATATTAATGCATAATAATAATATTATGCTTTAATTTATTATTATTATTGTTATGCTTTATTTTTTTTTTATTATTATAAGGAATAATATATTACTATAGGCTATGCATAATAATAATAATAATAATAATAATAATAATAATCTAGTATTCAAATGTACTAAAGGCAATGCATAAAATTTACCGATGCATTACATTCAAATGTATAAAATAAAAAGTCAACATAGATAAAAGAAAATGCATAAAATCTAGCGGTGACGATGTTGAAAAGGTGATCGAGAGTATCTACTTGGTGCATGAATATTAGGGGGTATTTGGCACATTACCGTGGAAGATTACTAGTAATCTAGATTACCTTGTAGATAGATTACCTCTAATTAAATTACTGGTAATCCACATTACCTTGTTTGATATATGCAAATAACATTACTAGTAATTCACATTACCTTGTTTGATATATTAAAAAGATTACAAGGTAATGTATGTATATTACTATAATGTCCACTAAATAATTATAAAATAAATTAATTAAATATAATTATATTACATATATTATTAAAATGCATTCTAAAATACACATATGATTATAATGCCCTCTAATTTTTGAAGGTGCTTGTGACGCGAGAAGGAGGGTAGAATCACGTCTACTCAAAAACTGTTACCTGAAACTTGCAAATCTGATCAAGCTATAAGGTTGTCTTGTTAAATAGTGCAGCGGATTAGAGAATAATGCAAGTTTAAGTTTCGAGTTTGCTTAGCCTTAGGTGTAAGGCTTGCTTATGTTATAATCACTTTGTGCTAGCTAGTAGATTAAGTTAATTGATCTAGCCTTTGAGCTTTGGCTCTAGGTGGCTAAGTTATGTTGCTTTAATCAAGTTAGGTGCAAGTGTGTGCTCTATGTTATGCGAAATTATTATGTAAAAGATAAAGTTAGAGATAGTGCACACAGTAAGTTTTTATACTGGTTCGGCAATGTGCCTACTCCAGTCCTCAAGCTACACTTGAGAGTTTTACTAATCACCACCTCCAAACACTTGAAGGATTTCTGCCTCAGCACACCACTGGGGACTTCTTGCACTTCACACTTGAAGTGACTAACTGCACCTCAGCCTAGAGATGACTTCCTTGCCTTCAACACTGAAGGTCTTTCTACCCTGCCTTGAACCTTCAAGGACTTCTGCCTTCACAACTAGAAGGACTTGTACAAACAGTGAATTGAAGAGATTCTTGTGATTCTAAGAACCAAATAAGAACTTAGATGCAACTAAGTTTTGCTCTTATTTGATCTTCAAAGCTTAAATTGCAATTGCAAGGATATTCAAATTGTTCTTAGCTAAAACCTTAAAAATTACCCCTTTTGATCTAAATGTATATGAATTCGAGTACAAATAGTTGTTTGGATTTTTGACAGAGTTTCGACTTTTTTGTTCTTGATTCTCTTGATGTTCTTGTCAAATGATGGGGTATTTATAGATATCCAAGTTCACTTCCAAATAAGGAAACTTTGAACTTGACTTTAGTGCTTGAGCTCATGCTTCTATGCGCCTATGTTTGCTTGAGCTTCCATGCGCCTATGCTTGCTTGAGCTTGAGCTAGCTTGAGCTTCCTTGGTGTGCTTAGCTTGTTCTACTATCACCAAGCCTAGGTGATTAGCTTTGGTTACTAGGTAGCTTTGCTTACTAGCTTGAGCTTCCTTTATGTGTTGAGCTTGTATTTTGCTCCACTTAGAGGTTGCTTGTGTTGCAAGAAGCTTCCCTTGATGCTTTGAGCATATGCTATGCGCCACTTATAGCTTGCTTGTGGTGCAAGAAGCTTCCCTTGGTGTCTTGAGTTTATGCTATGCACCACCTATATCTTGCTGTGGTGCAAGAAGCTTCCCTTGATGCTTAATTGAGGCTATGCTATGCGCCACCTATAGCTTGCTTGTGGTGCAAGAAGCTTCCCTTGGTGTCTTGAGCTTATGTTATGCGCCACCTATAGTTTGCTTGTGGTGCAAGAAGCTTCCATTGGTGTCTTGAGCTTATGTTATGCGCCTCTAGCTTTAGCTTATGCTATGATATGTGCCTCTTAGGTGCTCTTTTGCTTCAAGTGTTTTCTTAATATTTTTAATACCTCATAGGTTGACCTCCTGAAACACTCGATGAAACCATTAGTATTCACAAGAAAAATTTTTATCCAGCACTTAGAGATTTTTATCATTCAAAACATCTTATGACAATGTAGGGTTCTTGGAGCTAACAATCTCCCCCTTTTTGATGATAATAATCTTAAGTAGAATAAGAGTTTTGTTTGATCTTATTATGAAAAATTATTCTTAAGTCTTGGGGACTTGGAATTATTTCTCATAGTAGCATAATCATAGTATGTAGAGATAAGCAAATAATAGAATTTAACTTATGCAATGGCAAAATACAAAGAAATGCTTAAAGTTATGCATAAAGGAAAATAATCAAGATAAAGTAAGTTATTTGCTCCCCCTAGGTGTATGCGCCTATACTACTAAGATCATACTAAAAGCTACTTAGAAGCTACTACTTCTTGTGCTTTTCTTCTACTTTTCCTCCCCCTTTGTTAACATAAAAAATCAACCCAAACAAGGGTGGTCTTCACATGTAGCGCCTATTTCCTTGAAGTGCTACGAAGAGTAGATCCCGAATTTCACTAAGAGTGTTGGTGTTGGGGCTTGCATTGGATGAACTTGATGTTTGCCGGTAGTAGCTCATCCCTTGAACTTCCAAGTTGTAAATGAAACAACCAAATCTTCATGAGGTGGTAGAGGTGGTGAGGAATTAAAAAAAAATTCTTGCCTTTGAGGTGGTGGTTCTTCATGAGTAACATGCTCCCCCTCAACTTCATTTTCCTCCATGTTGTTGGCAACTTCAAGGTTCTTACCTACTCCCATGGTGGTCTCAAGAGTATTCACTTTGATCATCCATAAGCTCTTGTAATGCATCTTCCATCTTACCGATTGCAAATTGATTAATCTTCCCCTAGACATGTGCATCCTTCTTGATCAATAAAAAAGTTTCAACCTTTTGAGTCTTGGGTAAGGTTTGAACAAAAAGTTTCAACCTTTGTGAACTTTTTAACATTGGTTCACCAAAAAGTTTCAACCTTTGTGAATTTTTAACATGTATTCACCAAAACGTTCCAACCTTTGTGAATCTTTACCATGAATTCACCAAAAAGTTTCAACCTTTGTGAATCTTTACCATGAATTCACCAAAAAGTTTCAACCTCTGTCTTAATGCACTTCCTTCAAGATCACACCTTTGTCTTTGGCTTTAGTTATGCCTTTTGAACCCGTGGTTATGACACAAACATTTGGTTTGAAGCTTACGAGAAAAAAGGCTAAGGCAAGAAAAGGCTATGGTTTGATGGTGGTTGAAGGTTTAAAGGTTATGTGTATAGGAGATGAGTGATAAAGTTTGAGAGGTTAAGATGAAGGTTAAGATGAAGGTTATGTGTATAGGAGATGAGTGATAAAGTTTGAGAGGGTTAGGAGGTGAGTTGTGAAAATTTGGTGATGTGTTATGGTAGGGGTGAGGGTATGCACGAGATTGATGTGATGAGGAGGGTTTAAATGAGTGGTATGAGGCTTAGGTAGAGAGGTTGGGGGTAGAGGTTGTGAGGGTTAGAGAGAGGGAGGCCGTGAGAGGTGAGGTGAGGTAAAGATGAGAGCTTTGGGTGTAAAGTTTAGAGCTTTATGAGGGTGAGTGCTGTAGAAAGGTAGAGGTGAAGGCTTTATGTGTGAAGGTGAAGGCCTTGTGTGTAAAGGTGAAGGCTTTAGGTGTAAAGGTTAGAGCTTTATGAAGGTGAAGGCTATAGAGAGGTAAAGGTGATGACTTTGTGTATAAAGGTGAAGGCTTTAGAGATAAAGGTTTGAGCTTTAGGTGTAAAGGTTTGATTTTTATGAAGGTTATGGCTAGAATATGGTAAATGTGTGAGCTTTATGAGAAAAGGTGGAAGCTTTATGGAGGGTACTGGTGATAAAGATGAGGTGAGGTGAGGCTAGGCTTAGATGAGGTGAAATGAGAAGTTAGACTAAGAGAGAGAGAGAGAGAGCTGGGCGAAAAAAAGAAGAGAAAAAAAAAATGAGAGGAGGCTAGGTGAAAATAAAAAGTGTAGGCTAGGTGAAAATATGAGTAAAGGCCAAAAAAAATTAGTGGAAGCTAGGTGGGGAGGAGGCTATGCGAAAAATAGGAGAGGAGACTAGGTGAAAAATATGAGAGAAGGCTAGGTAGAAAAATATGGGTGAAGGCTAGATTGAAAATATGAGAGAATGATATGTAGAAAATATGAGTGCTAGGAAAAATATGAGTGGAGGCTAGAGGGAGAGAGAGAGGGCGAAAATTTGATGAGGAGGTGAGAGGGAAATATTTTTTTTTAAGTGATATAAGAAAATAAGGATTGGTGTGTGATTGGTTGAACATTTAATGAAAAAATGCAATTAGAGTGTCACAACCAATGGGAAGACTCCATGAGAGTGTCACAACCAATGGAAAGGCTCTATGAGGATATCTTAGTATTAAATGAGGTTTGCCAAGATGCTCTCATATCATATATTAATGCAAGACAATTAATAATTAGATGAATATTAATTTTTCAATCTTACAAAAGTAAATAACAAAATAAAAATTATTTTTGTTAAATAATATATATGGGGCGCAAGTTATTGAGTGGGGTCCATTAAATTTTTAAGTTGATCAACTAATGAGCAGTGGTTGATGTCACATCCCTAGCGCTGACGAGGGCGGGGAGTGATCACCGGTGCACGAGGCATGAACAAGGAGCGGCTCCTGGCAGGCTTCTAAGCGGAGGGATCCCGGGCACTAACGAGGGCGGGGAGTGATCGCAGTGCACCAGGCACGGACAAGGAGCGGCTCCTGGCAGGCTTCTAAGTGGGAGGGGCACATGAACGAATCGAACTTACACCGGAATGAGAGGGATCCGAAGGCTGTATAGGTATGGGACTATATAGTTGAGGATATCTTAAAGCAATTGATTTGCACTACTCATACCAACAAGATGAATCTACTTTTCGGTAGCCTATCCCTTAAGAACTCCAAGGTTAAGCGTGCTTGACCTGGAGCAATTCTGGGATGGGTGACCTTCTGGGAAGTTTTTTCAGAAAGTGTGCGAGTGAGGACAAAGCACACTGGAAAGTCTCGTGTTGGTCAGAGGACAGTCGTCAACGCCTTCAAGTTGTCAAGGGGTGTTACAGATGGTATCAGAATCTGACCTCTCCCAGTACGGTGTGGTTCGAGGACGAACCAAGCGGAAGCTGGTGGGCATGTGACATCCCTAGCGCTGACGAGGGCGAGGAGTGATCGCCGGTGCACGAGGCATGAACAAGGAGCGGCTCCTAGCAGGCTTCTAAGCGGAGGGATCCCGGGCACTGACGAGGGCGGGGAGTGATCGCCGGTGCACAAGGCACGAACAAGGAGCGGCTCCTGGTAGGCTTCTAAGTGGGAGGGGCACATGAACGAATCGAACTTACACCGGAATGAGAGGGATCCGAAGGCTGTATAGGTATGGAACTATATAGTTGAGGATATCTTAAAGCAATTGATTTGCACTACTCATACCAACAAGATGGATCTACTTTTCGGTAGCCTATCCCTTAAGAACTCCAAGGTTAAGCGTGCTTGACCTGGAGCAATTCCGGGATGGGTGACCTTCTGGGAAGTTTTTTCAGAAAGTGTGCGAGTGAGGACAAAGCACGCTGGAAAGTCTCGTGTTGGTCAAAGGACAGTCGTCAACGCCTTCAAGTTGTCAAGGGGTGTTACAGTTGACCCTCTAGAACTTAGTTGACTTTTTAATTGCAAAGAGATCCTTCCTCCTTACTTTCTAGCACCCTATGCGCTACTTTTCTTCCTCCCATGAGCTTCACCTTAAAATTTTTGCTTTCCTAGTTTTATCTAGCTCGTGTACTCAACCTAGTAGTCTAGTACATACAAGTAGTCTAGTACATACAATACTACCATTGGGGAGGTAGAGCTAACTTCTTGAAAATTCTAAATTTTTCATAACCTTAAAATTTTTCAAAGAGGTTTTAAGCTAAGCATATCCTTCGACATGTTGAAACGATCTTCAGCTAAAGGTTTTGTAAATATGTCAGACATTTGATCTTTCGTATTTACAAACTTTAACTCAATATCATCTTTTTGCACATGGTCTCTTATGAAATAATGTTTTATATCTATGTGTTTGGACCTAGAATGTTGAATGGGGTTCTTAGTTAGAGCTATTGCACTAGTATTATCACAAAAGATTGGGAGTCTTGTCATACCTTGAATGGTAAGCCAAGAGTTGGTTGCTTACCACAACTCTAGAAGTAACAACTAGGAACTAGCTCTTGATGTAATCTCGCGGATTTGTATTCTCTATGCGGCATATCTCATTCCTTAAGTCATATCTTGAGTTGTAGATGTCGGAATCAGGTGATCTTTGGTTTGTTGGAAAGCTAAGACGGAGAGCTACAACTTCTTTTTAGTTCACGAACTTATTTGAGATCATTTGAATGTCCATATACTTGATCCAATTTTGTGAACATTTCTTTTAGATTTGATGAATTTGGGTTCTTAAGCTTACAATGGTTTGATGAGTCCTTCTATGTGACTAGCATCTCCTTGCACACATATGACCTTTGTGCTGCTTTCCTAAAACAGCCACTAGAGATCTACCACTCCTCATTGAGGTGGTCGTGTTGAGCTCAATGATGTACCTGCAGTCACAGAAAAATATGTTTTTGGTACTCATCCCTTCTTGGGTCCTTTTGGGTTAGCCTTTCTAGCATTTGGCTTAGGCTGCTGAGGATTCCAAGTTCTCTTCGAGGTACCTTTCCTAGTGCCACTCTTGGCTTTGGATGTAGTTCCTCTTTTGAGCATTGAACATACCTCTCTGCTATGCCCATGTTTAAAACAAAAGAGACAGGTAGGTATAGGCTCTCTATCTGTTGGCAGTATCAAAGTGTCTTCATGAAACACTGGTGTGTACCCAAGGCCTATGTGATCTAAGTATGGCTTTTGCCCACCTAGCATCATGTCCAGCATCTTGGTTCCATTCACCATTTTTTCTAAGTCTTTGATGAGAAGAGCGTTTGTCTTCTATGCTTGGTACATGGCAGTCTCAACCTTCTCCACAAACACAGAAGCATCTGCTTCAAGCTGCTTGCATAAATCACCAAGACTGATATTATTTATCATCTCTTGGATCTTTTGTTCAAGCTTCTCATTTTTAGACATTAGCAGCTCATTTTCTGACTCACCGTTTTTTAAAGCCTTTTTAGTGGTCAAAAAATGAGTTGTGAGCTGCTTTGAATCCATCAACAACTCATCATAAAGATTAGAGAGCTCATGGTAAGAAGGGGGGGAGGATCGGTATCTACCTCAGTGTCATCATCACTAGAGTCTGAGTTTGAGTCAGAGTCAGTGTGAGCATCTACCATGAAGCAGAGATTAGCTTCCTCCTCTGTTTCTTCCTGTGAGTCTGAGTCGTCAGCCTCTGACTCACTCCATGTTGAAGCCAAGGCCTTTTTCTTTTTGAAGAACTTCTTCTTGGTCTGCTTGTTCTTGGGACAATCATTCTTGAAGTGCCCCTTTTCACCACATTGAAAGCAAGTGGTGTTTTCTAACTTGGTCTTTCCCTTCTTCTTCTTTCTTGCTAGAGCCTCTTTTCCCTTCTTGGAGTGATTCTTCCATGCTCTCGTCATCTTCCTGACAAGCATGGACATCTCTTCTTCATCCAGGTCCTCTTCTGATTCATCTTCGGTTTCAGATTCTTCAACTACCTTGAGAGCCTTGTTTTTGTTGTGTTTTCTGACAGAGGTGCTCTTGAGAGCCAAACTCTTTTGGTGTCTAGAGGAGCTTGACTCTTCTTCTGCAGCTAACTCTATCTCATGAGTCTTTAGAGACCCAAGGAGTTCATCTAGACAGAGTTTCTTGAGGTCCTTGGCCTCTTGAATAGCTATCACTTTTGGTCTCCATTTCGGAGTCAGGCTTCTTAGGATTTTCATAGCCATCTCTGAGGTTGGATATGTTTTCCCAAACACTTTAAGTTGATTTATTATATTGAGGAATTTGACTGCTAGGTCATCTATGTTTTCGCCTTGTTCCATTTTGAAGGACTCATACTTATGTACAAGCATAGATATCTTTGTCTCCTTAACCTGACTGGTGCCTTCATACAGTACTTCAAGTTTGTCCCATATCTCCTTTGCTGAATCACAAGACATTATCTTGTTGTATTCTTCTTTAGTTAAAGCACATAGGAGTATGTACTTTGATTTCTTGTTCATCTGGACCTGCTCCTTCTGTGCAGCTGTCCATGTGGGTTTAGGCCCTGTTGGAACTGGATTATCTCCATTTTCTACAATGTCCCACAAATCCAGGCTAGTGAATTGGATGAATAGTGTCATCCTATCCCTCCAGTATCCATTGTCACCACCAAGGAACATTGGTGGTCTGCTTGTTGAGGCGCCATCAGCAATGTATGCGTTGTTATTGGTTGCCATAGGTCCCTTGATCTTTTCCTTGACACTTGTTAGAGTGCTCAACCCCAAGGCCGAGCTCTGATGCCAATTGAAGGTGCTTGTGACGTGAGAAGGAGGGTTGAATCACGTCTACTCAAAAACTTTGTTACCTGAAACTTGCAAGTTTGATCAAACTATAAGCTTGTCTTGTTAAAGAGTACAACGGATTAGAAAATAATGCATGCTTTAATCAAGTTAGGTGCAAGTGTGTGCTCTATGTTATGCGAAATTACTATGTAAAAGATAAAGGTAGAGAAAGTGCACACAATAAGTTTTTATACTGGTTCGGCAATGTGCCTACTTCAGTCCTCAAGCTTCACTTGACAATTTTACTAATCACCACCTCCAAACACTTGAAGGATTTCTGCCTCAGCACACCACTAGGGACTTCTTGCGCTTCACACTTGAAGTGAATAACTGCACCTCAGCCTAGAGATGACTTCCTTGCCTTGAACTTTCAAGGACTTCTGCCTTCACAACTAGAAGGACTTGTACAAACAGTGAATTGAAGAGATTCTTGTGATTCTAAGAATCAAATAAGAACTTAGATGCAACTATGTTTTGATCTTATTTTATCTTCAAAGCTTAACTTGCAATTGCAAGGATATTCAAAATTTTCTTAGCTAAAACCTTACAAATTACCCCTTTTGATCTAAATGTATATGAATTCGAGTACAAATAGTTGTTTGGATTTTTTTACAGAGTTTCGGCTTTTTTGTTCTTGATTATCTTGATGTTCTTGTCAAATGATAGGGTATTTATAGATATCCAAGTTCACTTGCAAATAAGGAAACTTTGAACTTGACTTTAATGCTTGAGCTCATGCTTCCATGCGTCTATGCTTGCTTGAGCTTCCATGCGCCTATGCTTGCTTGAGCTTGAGCTAGCTTGAGTTTCCTTGGTGTGTTTAGCTTGTTCTACTGTCACCAAGCCTAGGTGATTAGCTTAGGTTACTAGGTAGCTTTGCTTACTAGCTTGAGCTTCCTTGATGTGTTGAGCTTGTATTTTGCTCCACCTAGAGGTTGCTTGTGTTGCAAGAAGCTTCCCTTTATGCTTTGAACCTATGTTATATACGCTACCTATAGCTTGCTTGTGGTGCAAGAAGCTTCCCTTGGTGTCTTGAGCTTATGCTATGTGCCACCTATAACTTGCTTGTGGTGCAAGAAGCTTCCCTTGATGCTTTGAGGCTATGCTATGCGCCACCTATAGCTTGTTTGTGGTGCAAGAAGATTCCTTTGGTGTCTTGAGTTAATGCTATGCGCCACCTATAGCTTGCTTGTGGTGCAAGAAGCTTCCCTTGGTGTCTTGAGCTTATGCTATGCGCCTCTAGCTTTAGCTTATGCTATGATATGCGCCTCTTAGGTGCTCCTTTACTTCAAGTGTTTTCTTAATATTTTTAATACCTCATAGGTTAACCTCCTGATACACTTGATGAAACCATTTGTATTCACAAGGAAAATTCTTATCCAACACTTAGAGATTTTTGTCATTCAAAACATCTTATGACAATGTAGGGTTCTTGGAGCTAACAATTTTTAGTTTCACTCTCTAAAAATTTTTTATTAAATAAAATTTTCACAAATTTATATTTAATTAATTATTTATATACTATAATACACAACATGTAATATATAAGTTTCTAATTTTCCTTGATTTTGATAGTAAATTATTGAGTGAATAATTACTTTAGTCTTATATTTTGAAACTAATATCAATATTTTCAGTTTTGATATTAGTATAATTATTTAACAAAAATAAAAATCCAATAAAATAATTATATTATTCTTGCAAATAATAGGATTTGTGTTACAGTAGTTACTATTTGTCACGATCTGTTAGCAAAATATAAAATTAGGAATAAGAGTGTAATTTGTTATAGGGGTAATTGTGTAATAAAATTAATTAGAGGATTACCTACGGGTGGTAATCCAGATAGCCACCTGATAATGGGGTAATCCACATTACCAATATCTTTATCAAACCAAACGAACAATATGGGTTACCAGGTAATTTAATTGCAAGATTACATGTAATCTATCCACATTACCTCATAACAAACGTCCCCTTAGTTCTTAAAGCTCTAATAGGATTTCCTCTTCGCATTGTCATCAAAACTTTAGGTGAGATTTCAATTTATGGACTTCCCAATTGCAAATCATTCATATCAGGCCCAATTTATGGACTTCCCAATTGCAAATCATTCATATGGAGGAATCACTCTAGAGACAAAGCTACGTGGGAGACGGAGCAATCGATGAGGGAAAAGTACCCGTATCTTTTCGATCCGCAAGGTAAACCTTAGTATGTGTTTCTAGTGTTTCTTTTCTTTTATGTTTAGTTTTGATTTGGGGACCAAATCCTTAAAAGGATGGGAGATTGTGATACCTCGTATCATAGTGTCCCTTAGGAAGGACTCTGTTCAGGAAGCGTCAGCATGTTGCTGTCAGAGGGGGGCCTCGCTAGCGAGCAGTCATCTATCGCTAGCGAGCAGGCTGTCGCTAGCGACCATGTATTAGTCGCTAGCGACCGGACCGAGTCCCACATCGGTCACAGCTTGTTGTCAGCCTTCCCCCCTCACCCTATATATATGAGAGGATAGAGTTGTTTTTCCCTTACACCTCACACTCCTGCCTTTTCAGAGCAGTGCTTTGGGCATCCTTCATTGTTGAGGATAGTGTGAGTTTGACGTCTTGGGGATACTCTGCAAGAGCGAATTCCCGAAGGTGAGTGTAAAAAGTCTTTTATGTCCTTTTCTGCGTGATGGTCGCTAGTAAGCTAGAGGAGCTCGCCAGCGACCGGCTCTACGCTAGCGAGAGGCAGTAGCTCGCTAGCGACGACGTGTTTCGCAGTAGTAGTTCAAAGTTTTGTTTTCTCTTTCTCTAGCAGTTCTAATGTGTCTTTTGCACGCCAGGTGCAAACGTGGTGCCGATAGCTGTGGACGGAGCTAACGGTGCTTTTCATCCTCAGGATTATCCAGGTGAGTGGAGATCTTGTATGTAGTGTAGCATTTACAGCATATATATGTTTGATCACTAGATAATTAGGTAAGATAATAATAAGTTAGTAATATTGCATGTGTTTGTAGCAGTAGAAGTAGTAGTAGTTAGTAACATGCTAGGTGGTTAGGAATTTAGTATAGAGGATTGCAGAGATTTATTTTCTAAGTTAAGCTATGTTATATGTTGGTTATCTGTTGATTGCTAGTTGTTTACATATTGTTATTTATGCCATAACATGCGACTAAATAAGATAAAGAACATAATTGAACTACAAATGTAGCTTTATGATATGTATGATGTATGTTGATTGTACTATTTGCTGACTGTCTTGAGTAATCACGCCGTTCTGGTTAGTACTATGGCAGACGCTATGTCTCGGATGCAGAATTCCCGATAGATCTTAGTGTGATATGCTAATTAGAGTGAGCCGCCTAAGTCCGCCAAGTACGTTCCGATCCCGATTACCAGACGACTTGGTGACAGTTACACCCTCGTGGGACAATTAGAACTATACTCTAGTTGCGTGCTGAGAGTTAGTTCACAGATTCAGATTTCAGTTATCCAGTAGTAGGCTTAGGTTGTTTTTGTGTGATAATTCGACAGGATATTGTTTGTATGGATGATAACATGCTAGTTTGTGTTATATATGTTGTGAGTGTTGCATTGCATGCATTATCCCCTCGCTGAGTCGACGACTCATCCCTCGTCAACCATGTTTTTCAGAGTACGATCCCGCCGCTGACGAGGAGCCCCTGATCTAGTAGAGGTTGCAGCTGTCTACCTTTGGTGAGTTTCGCTTCTGACGTGGAGTCTTCCAATTTGTTGTTTAGATTTTTATTTCAGTTATCAATTGTGATATTTTCAGACAGTCTTTATGTTCTAGTTTTCTCCAGACACTAGAGGCAGGATTCTTTTTCTTTCAGTATGTTGCATTTATGTGTAGTCAGACCAGTATTGATGTTCAGACAAATACAGTATGGATTATTGATATCAAACAGTTTATATATCCAGTTATCAGTTTATGCAATTATGATATTGTCATGTTTAGCTTTTATGCTCTAGTAGTGTGTTCGTTGGGATAGTGCCTTTCGCATGGACACCCCTCAGTAACGAGGTGTTACATATCTAGGTGGTTTTTAAAAACTATTTGGGCGTTTTTTACTTCTTAGATTATTGTCTTCATGTTCATCTTCAGTGCATTTCTTTAAACCTTCTCCCTTTTTAACATCATAATCCTTCATCTACTCTTCTTCACTTCTGACCCAAGCCTTTTCTCTACTCTTCTTCTATCTTCATGATCTTCACAAGAAATTTTCTTCCATTAGAAAAAATATGGAAGCAAATGTAATAGTTTATTTCAATGGAGATATTCTCTCAAATACGAATAAATGTGTAAGTTTTATATGTGAGAATACATTGAAACTTTTTTTTATTCCTTATAATATGTCATTTGCAGATTTAGAGAGTGATTTTTGTCAGTATGTAGATCCTAACACGTCAAAGATAATGGAAAAAATATCATATAGGTGTCCAGTATCATTTTTTTGTGGATTCACACAATATGTTACTATTGTTATTAGCAATGATGACATTTTACAACAAGTGTTTCAAATATATCAGCATCATAGGATGAACATTCCTATTCTAGAGTTGTATTTCATTTTAAAGAGATTGCGTCTACCTCAAACCATGAAGTTCAGACTAAATATGGAGAAGACAATGAAGATGATGATAATTCTGAAGAGAAATATGGAAGCAGTAATGATGGTGGAGATGACATTGATGTAAACGAAGGAGACCAAGATTACGAGCACATATCTAACACAAATCATCCATTTCAATTAACATCTTTCTTGCAGAATTACAATGAGCTACCACATATGTTAGAATTTCCAGAATATGCAAATACATGTAACTTCTTTATTTTTGTTGGTTTCATTATTATTATTATTATTATTATTATTATTATTATTATTATTATTATTATTATTATTATTATTATTAATTATTGTTATTATTATTATTATTATTATTATAGTAGGAAATATTGAAGGTTAGTATTTTTTTTTATTATTATATTATTAATTTTATGATTATATATTATAGTATTATTAGTGTTATTATATTATTATTATTACTACTATAATTATAATCTTACACGTAGGAAATGTTTAATATTATATTATTATTATCATCATAAGAATAAGGTTACTATCAGTATTATTATTTTATTATTATATTATTATTATTTTATTAATATTATGATATTAGCACTGTTATTACAGAATAGGAAATGTTTAGTTATTATTATTATTATATTATTATTATTATTGTTATATATATTAGCATTGTTATTATTATTGTTATATATTATTATTATTATTCTATGAAACATTTATCATTAATATTATTATTTAATTTTATTATCACCATTATTATTAGTAGTATTATTTTATTAATATTATTATATTATTAGCGTTATTATTATTATACTATTAGAGAATAGAAAATGTTTAGAATTATATTATTATTTTATTGTCATTCTTATTGTATTAATATTGTTATTATATTATTAGCGTTATTATACTATTACAGAATAAGAAATGTTTGTTGTTATTATTATTATTACTATTAGTCTAATAGTATATATTACTATATGTATTATTGTTACTATTAATGTTTGAATATTAATTGTTAATAATTTGAATTTTTGTAGGTGCTCATGATCCAAACGGTGAATTGTGTGGGGGAATTCGCAATTCTATAGTAGAGAGACAGCTGTACGAGCCATTACGGAGTACAGTTTATCGAAATGAGTGGATTATAAAGTATATGAGTCGGAATCAACATCCTTTTATGCATAGTGCACACACTATGGTGCAAACTGTGAGTGGCTTTTTGGGCAAGTTTTAGGAGGAGTAAATACTTCTAGAAAATAAGAAAGTATAATGAGCCACACACCTGTCACAAGATCATAAAAAGTTAGATTCAGATACAATTACAAAGTCTATAAAGCATATGGTAGAGTCCGACCCATCCTTCTAGGTGAAATATGTTATTGCAGCTGTAAAAAAGTTGTATGGATACTTAATAACCTATCGAAAAGCATGGATCGCAAAATGCAACGCTATCGAGAAAGTATATGGTAAGTGGAAAGCATCTTATGAAGCATTGTCAAAGTAGTGCAGGGCAATAGTCCAAGCTGATTGAGGATCTGTGGTTCAGTTTGATACTGTTGAAGACTATGGTGAAGACGGTTTGGTTTATCCGAGTGTTCAAATACAACGTCGAGTGTTTTGGAGTTATGGTCCATTAATTTGAGCGTTCAGACACTAGATACCACTTATGCAGGTTAATGCCACCCATTTGTATGGTAAGTACAAAGGAGTTCTAATGGAGGCTGCTGCATAAGACGATAATCAGAATGTTTTGTTCATTGATTTTGCTATAGTTGAGGGCGAGACTGCAGATGCATGGAGTTATTTCCTAGACAACTTAGAAAGGTATGTTGTAATCAAGATGGAGTTGCTATTATTTCGGATCGGCGCGAATCTATTTTATCAGCAATTAGAAGGAGCAACGGCTAGTGAGAACCTCCAACATCATATCACATGTACTGCGTCTGACACATTGCCACAAATTACATGCGCAGATCAAGAAGTCTTACTTGCATAATCTCGTTGTTACCATGGGTAAATTAAAATTTCTCGTACTTGTAAAAAAAAATAACTCATTGACAATTTGGAATAATCATATAATGTATTATGCATGGTATTCAAGAACTAAATGTGAACTCAATGTTCATTACGGGCGAATGTATGCGAGAGCATGGAGAAATATATACAGCTTGGCTAGATGTCATCCCACGAGAAAAATGGGTCTTAACATTTGATAGTGGACGTCGTTGGGGTCTTATGACAACAAACTTGATCGAATACATGAACTTCGTGTTAAAATTGTAGTCTTCCTATTACTGCGTTGGTGCAGGCAACATATCAAACTTTCCATATTCATCAGTGGAGGCGGAGAATAGTTTAGAGTTGATCTAAGACAAAAATAATGTGATTGTGGCAACTTTCAAAAAGACCGATATCCATATTTTCATGTGATAGCTTGTTGCAATAAGAGGAATGTTGTTTGGGCACCATATGTCGATCATGTTTATAGGATCGAAGAAGTGTGCCGAATTTACAAGTGGGAGTGGGGAGTTATAGGCCATGAAAGCACATGGTCGGATTATAGAGGTCAAAGACTTTGTCCAAATTTTTAATTAAGGCGCAATGTAAAGGGTCGACCAAAGTCTACTCGTTACTTGAATGAGATGGACATACGTGAGATTCGGGGAACCCGACGATGTGGTCTTTGTCGAGGCGAAGGGCACAGTCACAGCCGATGTCCAAATGCACCAGGACCAAGTTCTTAGTTAGTTTAGTGACTCTATGTTAATTCCTTGATATTATGTTTGTAATCTTAGTTATTTCAATCACATATAAAACATGTTTGTAATCTAATTATTATTATGTATAATTATTTTATTACTATGCTTTATTATTATTATTATTATTAAGGGATTTATTTGGTACCCAATATTTTTGTTAGGTAGCGGTACCCAATTGTATGTTTAACCTATTAATATATACCAAAGTAAATATAATTTGGTACCAACAGAGCATGGTGGCTGCAGTCACGGCCTTCCTAGACGCGTCTCATTCTCAATCACACCTCTTCTTCATCTCCCTCTCGCATAATGCGCTCTCTCTCTAGCGACATGTTATAGATTGAATTTTTTTCTTAAATTGATAAAGTAAGAGAATATCAATATAAATTAAATTAATTTTTGAAGGTTACTAACCTAACATGTTATCAGTTATATAAATTTTAAAAATTTAAGTTAATTTTATTTATAAACCATGACACATACATGTGTTGGGTATCGGTACCCTATATTTTCCTGGGTACCGAATCAAAATCCTATTATTATTATTATTGTTATTATTATTATTATTATTTAAAGGAGATATTAATGCATAATAATAATATTATGCTTTAATTTATTATTATTATTATGCTTTCACTTGTAAGTTGTAACAATGTTATGCATCTAGAAATTTCTTCTATGTCTGCAAAAGATACACGATCAACTCCACGATACAACATAGCAAGACAAGCAAAGCCCCAACTATACTCTCCAATTTCATTCAAATTTCTAAGCAACTCTAGATATTTTACATGCACAAAACTACTATTTTTACCTAGTAGTATGCCCCTTCCTAATAAAAGTCTAATATAAACATGGACATAACGTTCCACATCTGCTTCCGAATTTAACTGATTAGAATTTAAAATAATTTTTAGCCAGTTAAGGGATAATTCACCAAATCTCATCATATCCGCCGCTTGGGGAGTATGACCATTTAATTCTTCACATGAAGGTAGAAATACATTGTGATCAAAATTCATCACTCCAACAACAGGAAACCCACGGATGGGAAGTCCCATTAAAATGACAGTATCTTCAAGAGTAACAGTACATTCACCAATTGAGAAATGAAACATACGTATGCGTCTCAGGCCTCCACCTTTCAACAATTGCACTCATCATGGCCCAGTTTATGTCGAAGTCACAAACTTGTGCCACACGTGAAATACCTATTTGCATTATGTGATCTCATACTATTTGTTTTGGCGTACACATTGAAGTATGTCGAGATTTCATTACTCGTAATATCTGTCATAAAAATTAAAATTAAAAATTAAAACATGAGATAATTTAATAAATAAATAATTAGAAAATAAAAAATACTTATATTTTTCACACGAATTCTTTCTGAAATATGTAAGGATGGATCAATTATTATATCTACTGTCATTTTCCTTTTTAAGAACTCTCTTAACACAAATAAAATAACAGAGATTGAGGATTTAATGAAGAAAAAAAAAACGTATAAGGAGATTTTTAATCTCCTCACTACTCTCTGCCTAACAACTTCATGGGTTTGGTCTTCAATTGAGCTCTTATTTATAGAGTTTATTTAGTTTCAGCATTGAATATGTGGCGAACATGCAAGCACTGTTGGTGAGGTATTAAAGAATCAAATACCCCAAAAGCTATAGCGCGTGAATCCCAAGAGGGAGGTGAATTGGGTTTCAAAAATTCTTTCCCGGCCACTTAAGAAATGTTGTCTAAAATATTCTGCACAATATACAAATTAATCAAGTCTTTTGAACTTGTTAAAATGTTAGTAAATATGCAAAACATTCAACAATATTTCCCAATCAGTAATTTGTGATTTGCCAATGTATTCCAGAGTTATTTGGCAGCAAATTATACAATCACAAACACTTAGACAACATATATCATATTTCAACAAGCTTTAAATATTTATCAGCATCAAGCTTCTAAAACTTTCTATCTTCTGAAGTCTTAGCTTCTGAAGTCCAGAACCACTTTCCAAAGATCAATTAATTTCAATTTCTACTCATATACAATCAATACAAAGTGTAAACATGTGATTCAATCATTTATATCAAACCAATCATTCAGCTTCAATCTTTTGAACTTATTAAAACAGAATATAATGCTGCATAATTCTTTCTCAGCACCTAACACAGAGTATCCTCTATTTTTCTTTGATTATTCAATCTGAAATGTTTTCTTGAATCAATTCAATGTTAATTTGAGTTATTCAAACATCAAATATGATTACCAATAGATTGATTTAATTGATTTCACAATTTTCACATAATCTTGAACTTTCTTTAATTCCAAGAAACTTGTTTTTATCCTATGTTCTTGACAGTTTTCATTCAATTCAATTTTAATCAACCAAATAACTAATCAGCAACTAGTAAACAATTTGTAAACACAAAAATCAAGAATTTAGAGGTTAAGGGTTAAAGAATGAGACCGATTTTATACTGGTTCGGCCATAAAGGTGCCTACATCCAGTTCTCCAATCTTCTTCAAGATTGAGTTCCACTATTTGAATTCAAGAGTCAAGATTACAATTCCTGATATGTTTTTCAACCTTCTCAGGTTATCCACAAGCCTCAACTTGTAACAATCTTGCTTCACAATGTCCCTCTTGTAAAGACTTCTTGCTTCAAGATATACCTCTCCCAAAGACTTTTACCCACTTCAAGATGTATCTCTCCTGAAGATTTTCCTTGCTCTAAGATGTACCTCTCCTCGAGACTTTTACCCTGCCTTGATCACACAAGGACTTCTTCTGTAATCTTGCTCGAAAACAAACCAGTGATAGATGTTTGATGTTGTTTCAGTATTTCTCAATAATTCTCTTCAGATCACAATCATCAACTTCGAGTTTCTAATCTCATGTAATTGTGATTTTCCCTTTTTCTTTTCTCTCACTTTTCTAAGTGCATTCTCAATTTTTGCTCATTGTTTTTCTTCACAGACTTTTCTTTCTTATAATATTTTCTGCATTTTTTCTTTTGTTGCATCTGATCTTTTTTCTCTCCTCTTTTCTTTTTGATTTTGATTTTAGTATATGTGTATCCTATTACAATAGATACCCTCTCTTATAAAGAGATGCATTTTACAAACTAAAATGACAACTGTAATAACAAATTTCTTCTCCTAATTACACATGTGATCTAATAAAACAAACAACACATTCAACAAAATAATCTCAAGCTTCTAAAGGTTAATTTATCCTTCTGAAACTACTTCCGTACTTCTTATATGCTTCTGAACATTTAAATTATCCTTCTGATGTATTCTTTTATTCTTCTAAAACAAATATTACATGCTTCTGATGTGTTTTGCATGCTTCTAATGTATACTGCATACTTCTGATGCGCCCAACATGCTTTTGATGTACTTTTGTATGCTTCTGATGTATTTTACAATACATATAACAAAAGATCTAAACTAATATATCATCTAATCTAGTCTAATTACATTTAACCAATCTAGATTACATGATCTACAAATTACAGACAAAAATCTATTACAGAAAAATACATTCAAGCTTCAGATCTCATTTATATCAATACAAATAAGCTTCTGAAACTATTTTCTTATGCTTCTAAAGACTTATACATCAGATATAACTTCTAAAGATAATACATCAAATGCAACAATAATATTTACATTAGTCTTGTTATCTTCAAAATTAAAATAGGGTTGTTACACTGACGACACTGTCTTGGATGGTCAAACACCGCCTGGAGCAGCTTTCAGTTGTAGCACAAAGATTCGCCACATGGAGCTTCTCCATTGGCCTAGCATTAGTTGTCGCGAACAGACGAAACACCGCCTTGGGAGGCTTTCTGCATGCGCATCACGTGGCGCGCCATGGGCTAGCTGTGCTCTGCGTTGATGGGACTAGACTCCCCATTGTCAAACTACCTGGGGCATTTCATGGTTGAAGTCGACATGTGGCGCTTCTTGGTTTCGCGTGCACTAATCTGATGAGAGTTGTCTTCAAACTAAAACACCGTCCAAAGCTCGAGTTTTTCCTGCAGGTTCCAATATACAAGTGAAAATGCCTAAATTTAATATGTTGGTATATCTTTGTTTTTTACCATTTGAAAATCAAATATCTCCCTTCCATACATGTTCATTATGTAAGTGAGAATATATCTTTTGCAATTTGTAAAGGATACTTCAGTCTTTGAAATAATAAAATACTACTAAAAAAATTAATTTTCTCATAAAAGAGTGAGATTTTAGTAAATAATAGAGTAATAGATAATTATTATGAATTCTATCGAACATCATTGCAATTTTTTTAACCGCTGACAATTTCAGTGTCGGACAAGGTGGTCCTTGACAATTGAAAATATTCTAATTGGTCCCTGACAATGTTAAAAGTCGGACATCGTAAGGTGCCTGGATGGAAAATGTTAAGAATGTTAATAACAATTTTATTTTTAAACAAATTGGTCCCTAACAATTTCATTGTTGGAAAAATTGGTCCATAATTTTATTTAATTTTTTATCATTTATTCTATTTATTATAATATGCATCTTTAACCGCTCTCAACTCAACTCTATATATCTCTCATTTGATTATTATCATTCATTTTTTAATGCATTTATTTTGTCATTCCCTAAAAGTCATTTATTAACCTTTACTTGTTTAAATTTTCATATTTTAAATTATGTATATTAAAAGTTATACTAATAATTAATATTAAATACTTAAATTAACTATTTTAAGTTATATAAATTTAAAATAAAATAAATCTATTATCTTGTAAGTAATTTAATATTTTCAATAAAAAAGAATGAAAGTTTACTTTATTTTTCCGAAACAAGTAAATTAAGAGGTTTAATACCCAAAATTATTAACAAAAAATAGTACTTTATTAAGAAAAATCTTTTTAGAAATAATAAAATAATTGCATTAAAGAGTGAGTAATAATTTTCAAATATATATATATTTGATTTAAGAATGCTTAAAGTTGAATATGTTAACGAAAGTGATAAGAGATAAAATAAAGAATTTAAAATATAATCAGAGACGGATTTTTCTAATAATACAATTGTTAGGGACCAATTTGTCTAAAATTGAAATTGTCATTAACACTGTTAGTTTTTCCGTCTAAAGACCTTATAATATCCGACTTTTAACATTATCATGGACCAATTAGAATATTTTCTATTGTCAATGATCATCTTATTCGATGCTGAAATTGTGAGGGACTAATTTGGAATTTAGTCTATAAAACTTGATAGTTTATTATTACTTGCAAAAATATCTCTTCCCCGGAAAAAACAGAGGAAGCGCAAAGTGCAAATAAAGAAAAGAAGAGCACAGTACAAAAATCTGTGTAAGTTGGACCACAGAATTAAATTGATTGTGTTGAGATTACATGTGGGGACCGCACACTTCCACATTATCTCATGCATACTTTTTTCATACTTAGAAAAAAAAGCATAAAGACAACAATACAACCTCACACCATGGTCCAAAAGTTGCACCTTTGATAAGATTATGCGGTCTGGAAAAAGCACCAAATAAAGTGCATCGTAATTAATTTAGAATTTAAGTTTTATACTAAAAGTATAAAATATTTTACATTATCATTTTATAATGTACTATCATAATAATTATGATAATTGATTTGTCATTTATTATTTTAAAAGTCATATGAATGAAAATTTCTGATTAAATGATCATGAAAAATACTTAAAACTGCTAGTATATCAAAATGAAATTGATTAGACTTTTATAATGACGTACCTCTTTTCTTTTATTTTTCATACTAATTAGACTTCGGCACTGCTTTTAGCATAGTTAAGGTTCTGCCTAATATATAATTCGTACATCACATTTTCTTTATATAACATCTACTAACTTATGCCCAATAAGTTAAAAATATAGTTCCATTATTAAATACTTCATAATTAGAAGAGTATAAACAAATTATTAAATACTTAATAACAAAGAAAAGAGGCCTTATTCATGGATCTTCTGGCCATAACGTGGCAATGCATGGCAAGATCATTACTACATCCTGTCATGTCTTGTTTATATTGTCTTATAACGGCTGTATAGAAAACTTAGGATTTTTTTAATTTTTTATAAGTTATAAGTGATTGTAAGGAGGTTTGGATTAATTTTTATGTAACTTTTTAACTTTTTAAAAAGTTATTTTAAGTGATTTTTGGAGAAGTTAAAATATTTAATTTCTTCAAAAAGTCTTTTCACTATTTTCTAAAAACTACCACTACAAACCAAAATAAGCACTTATATTATTTTACTTCCAAACACAAAAGATTGCGTTTGTTTTTTCTGACTCTGGCGTCAGAGTCAGGGAGTAAGTGAAAAACTGACTCTGTCATGTGTTTGGTGCGAGGGTAACAGTAACTCAGTGAACAGAGTCACAGTGACCCAATGGACAAATTTATCAATTTTTTGTTCACTCCAATTTTGGAGTCACTGTGTATTGCAGCAGGGAGTCACTTAGAGCCGGTTCAAGGGTAAAGCTAGGGAAGCTAGGGCTTTAGGCCTCCAAAATTTTTTAAAATATTTTAATAAAAAAATTTAAAGGTCATAAGACAACATTCATCATTACTACTCATGAGTTGGTCCACACTCATATATAATGTATGTGTTGTGCATTAATCCTTACATATATATTTTTTTTTCACTTTATTTAATTATCTATTTATTTCTCCTTTCTTTCGCACAAACCACAAATATCATTATCATATATGTTCCTTGTAATTTCGATAAGTTCTATGTATCATTTTTTCACTTCTTGAGTTCTTTTCCTCTATTATCATAAGTCATCTCTAGCTCTCCTCCCTCTCTTCCTCATTTTTTAGCTAAACTCGAAATGTGTAGATTGTTATCTAGTCTAATATAGTGGTAATTTATATGAAACTTTCTCTTATATTGATATGATAAGTAATAAATATTATTTATATTTTTTTCTTTCGTTCTAATTAACTTATTCTGTTATCCTAAAATATCCCAAAATTTTTTTTTTAAAACAAAAAATTAATAAAATTTTATCTAAAATTCACAATGTCTCAACAAAATTAAATGAACTACCTATATTATCAATTGAAAAAGAATTATTTAATGAAATCAATTACAATATAGTTTAATAAATAATTTTATATCCTAAAAATACGAAAGATAAACTTTAATATAAAAATATAATAAACTTAATATAATTTTATTACTTAATTTAATAGGCCTCGATTTAGAGTTGGCTTTAGGCCTCTAAAAGTGTTGAGCCGCCACTAGAGTCACTATGTGCTGGTAGGGAGGCACATATATATGAGGATGTGTTCGGAGTCATTTTTGGAGTCACTGTGACTCTTGACTCCTGTGACATTGACTCCATGACTCCCTTGACTCTGACTCCAGAGTCACAGAAAACAAATGCTACCAAAATAACTTTTTCAAAAGTTACTTATTAGAGTGAAATACCACTTTGGTCCTTCACTTTATATGCGTGAGTCACTTTGGTCCTTCACTTTTTAAAATAAGTAAATTGGTCTCTCACTTTACAAACCGTGAATCACTTTGGTCCCTCACTTTTTAAAATTAGCAAATTGGTCACTCACTTTACAAACTGTGAATCATTTTGATCCTCTACATTTCAAACTATGAGTCAAATTAGTCCCTCTTTTTATCCATTTTGGTCTCATGAGAGAGACTAACTTGACTCATAGTTTATAAAGTGAGTGACTAATTTGATCATTTTAAAAGTGAGAGATCAAAGTGATTTACAATTTATAAAGTGAGGGATCATTTTGCTTATTTTAAAAAGTGAGGGATCAAAATGACTCACGTGTATAAAATGAAGGATCAAAATGACATTTCACTCTACTTATTATTAAAGTTCTTATTAAGAAGTTCTTTATGTATAAAGAGTTAATTAAGCTCTTTATCCAAACTGGCCTAAGTCCATCACAAAAGTCGCTTGGTCGGGGAATGTTTGAGGATCTTCGGAAATGTTTAATGGTAAAATCACATTTGGTTCATATTTTAACATAAACAATTTTAAAAATATTGCACTCCTAGGAATCTTACATTTTTCATATTTTTAAATTCACATCATTTATAAGAATCTCACATTCATATTCCATGAAAATGTTTAAAGTGACTTAAATTACAAAAGTATCATATAAAAAATTTAATATTATAGATTTATATACTCTTACATGCATTCTTTTTAATCCAATCATTTGTGCCTCATGAATTAAATTATTTGTGCAAGGTTTAGCTATATTTAGGAGGAAATCAAAACATTATATGAGTACTATTTGAATATTTAAATTAACGGAATCATTTTATTTGAGATATTTTAATTTAAACAATATTTTAATTTTAACAATTTTAAGACATTATAAGTGATTATTTGTTAATTATTAATTTTTTTATTTTAAATAATTAGGGACATATTTGTAAAATTTAAAAATATTCCTAAAAATGTTATTGTGAACTAAATATAATTCATAGAAAAATTTAATAAGATTTTCAGATAAATCAAACGTAAAAACATTACATTTTTGAAACAGTGATTCTGAAATAAGATTATCAGAAATATCCATATTTCCAGAAAAAATCAATCTGAGAATCAAAAGGCGTGAGTGTTATATCGATATAGCCTTTGTTTTTGGTAGCTTCTTGTAGTAAAAAACAAGTATGTGAGGCAAGTGAAATACCCAAAATTATTCGTCAGAATATATTTTGTATTTTTGTAAGACAAGTGAATACCAAGGAATTTGAAACATCGCATACTGCTCTCTTAGAATTTAAAATATGGGGCAAGTTAATTCCTTTATATTGGCTCATATAATGGTTTTTAAATTGTAAAAACGTGCACATAAAGACTAATTTACCCCTCCTTAAAATTCTCCATAACAATATAGCTGTTTAGATTATGTCTGAAGATAAGAATATGAACAAAAAGACAGAAAAATGTTCAGTGTGAGAGACAAGGACTTTCTCAATAGAAATTTCATTAGCACTAATATATATTATATGTATAATAAAAATTATATAATATTTATATAATAATTATATTTATTATTGAATTGTATTGATTTATAAATTTATATTATACTCCAATAATAAATATAATTATTATACACATAATATTTTAATTTTCTTTCAATTAATGGTCTAACAGTCACTTAATTTGACGGTGGTAAAATGATGAGAGGTAGTGGTTGGGGATGGCAACATTATAATTCAGAATCAATAATATCATTTTATCATCTTAAGATTTTTTAATAGGATGTATTTTTTTTTTTTGGTAAATTTTTAATAGGATATATGAATGGTCTTTTTTCTGTCTCTATCTTTTTATCTTTATTTCTGAATATTTGTTCTAGAGAAATTTAAACAAAAACTAAAAGAATAATATGAATATTTCAAATACATTTAGACAAATAATTTATTTAAATAGTAATGTAAAAGTAACTTCTACAAATAAGTTGTTTTATAATTACATAATAATTAAAATATATTTTAAATATTTTGAATTTTTTTTTAAAAGTTAGATATTATGACTTCTCATAAAATGCTAAACTAATGTTTTAAAAAATAAAAAATTATATTATTAAATAAAAAATATAATTTTACCCTTAAAAAGGATAAAAAATATCATAAACACTTATATTTAAAGTTAAACTAACGCTTAATTTAAATCCTATTCACTTTGGTAAATAATGAGTCTGTGTCACCCTTTACAAGAGGGGGGTGGGAAAAGAGAAAGAGGAAAAGAAGGGTCTGAAATTTTATTCTATTTTTATTCTTTTTAAAAGAAAAAAGAAGATTCCAACATCAGATAAAGCTACAAACGTGAGTGAACAATCAAAACAAACTTGTCAATCAAATAAAAAGTTTAAGTTTCATTAAGTGGTGGGTGAAAGCTGGTTTGGATTGAGATGCTGAACAACTCTAACATCAATAAGCAGTTAATTTTACCAATGACCCAAAACAATTGATGCAAATTTTTAGCTTCTCTTTCTTCTTTAATGGGTTTATTTCCTCTCTTTCTGCTTATACTTCTTCCTCTACTGTCATCATATGCAGTTTGCCAAGTTCAAGGTATGTTTCCTCTAGTACAGATGCAACAACTCAAAATGTTAGTTTTCAATATCATTTCAGTTTCAGTTCAATCAACCATGCATTCCAAAAGTTCAACTCATTTTTTCCATTTTCATTTTCTGCTTTCAATCTATTTTTTGTTTTTCATAATTTTGCCGATTTCCTATGTTTACTGTTTCCTTCTTAAAATCCTGAAAATAAATAAATTGAAAGTAGAAAATGAAAATCAGAGAGGTTTATTATGTGAAAAACATGTCATTTTTTTTTCTTTAATTTGGATAGAATGAAGAAAACAAAACATTGATTTCGGGTTTTGGGGGGGAGGTGGGGGGTTATAAATCAATAATGTTAGACATATAACATAAATACGTTCAACTTATATCCAACGCGTGCTATCCATGTTATAGCATACGTATAACACCTATATGTATACCACACATCCCGTAACATAAATAGCACACGTTGGATACAAGTTGGACGTATTTCTGTTGTACGTCAAGCATTATTGGTTATAAATCAATATGTGAGATTAATTTTGAAGACATGGTGATACAGAATTTATCAGCATTGACTGTGGTGGGAAAAACAACTACAATGATTCAACAACAGGGCTATCATGGACTTCAGATTCTGATATAATGAAAGATGGAAAAGCAGTGTCAGTGGAAAATCCAAATGGGGACAACAAGGTTCAGTACAAGACAAGGAGAGACTTCCCTATAGACAGCAGAAAGTACTGTTACACACTCAGCACTGAAGAGAGGAGAAGGTACCTTGTGAGAGCAACTTTTCAGTATGGGAACTTGGGAAATGGTGACACATACCCTCAGTTTCAGCTCTACTTGGATGCAACAAAATGGGCCACTGTTTCAGTCTATGATGCATCTAGGGTTTATGTGAAGGAGATGATCTTCAGGGCACCTTCAGAATCTGTTCATGTTTGCATGTGCTGTGCTACAACTGGCTCACCCTTCATATCTACCTTGGAGTTAAGGCCCTTGAATCTTTCTATGTATGCCACTGATTTTGAGGACAATTTCTTCTTGAAAGTAGCTGCAAGGATTAATTTTGGTGCTCCAACTGAGGATGCTGTCAGGTATGGATTGGAATCTCTCATAATTTTGTTTTATGTATCTGCTATGGTTTTAGGCAATATTGGAGACTGTTGTTGGATATAACAACATTTACGCGTCTCTAGCCAACAGCTTAAACTTACTTTTGGGAGTCATGATTCAAAACATTGTTATCAGAGTTTTTATGACCAAATAGTATCCCATTTTTTCCTAAATAAAATAGTTGAATTTCCTCACAAGATAAGATAAGTCTACAATAGGCATTCATATGAGGGGACATATTATATAATCATTCATGTGTTTATACTTTATATGCACCAGCTCAAACTTTTTGGAAGAGATAAAATGTGAATCCATTTATTTGGTACCATTAGCTTGATTTATTTTTTATGATTTTTTTCTGTAACAAATATTTTATCAGGTATCCCGATGATCCATATGATAGAATCTGGGATTCTGATCTAATTAAAAGACAGAATTATCTTGTTGGAGTGGCACCAGGAACAGAAAGAATCAACACAACAAGGAACATAGAAATTAATACAAGAGAATACCCTCCGGTTAAAGTGATGCAAACTGCAGTTGTTGGCACAAAAGGGGTACTCAGCTACAGATTGAACCTTGAAGACTTCCCTGCCAATGCCAGAGCTTATGCCTATTTTGCGGAGATCGAAGATCTCGGTAAGAACGAGACTCGAAAATTCAAACTGGAGCAACCTTATATAGCTGACTATAGCAATGCAGTGGTTAACATAGCTGAGAATGCCAATGGTAGCTACACTCTTTATGAACCGAGTTACATGAATGTGAGTTTGGACTTTGTTCTTTCCTTCTCTTTTGTTAAGACCAGGGATTCTACCCGTGGACCTCTTCTAAATGCGATGGAAATAAGCAAATACCTAGAGATTGCTCCGAAAACAGACATGAAAGATGGTAAGTTCTTAATTCATCACTATGGAATAGTTAAAAATTTTACCTAAATTTAGTTATCAGAATAACCGTGTCATGTTTATTAGACAATGGATGAGTAAATTGATCATATCCCTTCATTTCAAGCAGTGATCACTACTATATCTATAAAAGATTCTGGAAATGTTTTTCTGACTATGTAGTGTTTGCTCTGATTACATCTTTTATAAATCAGTTGACACAAATAAACAGATATTGGTAACCATGGTTATCAAATCAGGATATGAATCATGAATCATAAGATTCATGATCACTATTAGAAAAGAGCATAACTATCTATTTCACATTAAAATAATAATATTCTTTTACAAAATACTTCTTTCATTTCTTAGTCTTAGGAGCAACATAGTGTAACTATGTGAACTATGAAGTTTTAATTTCAAAAGAATGGAAATTGAACAATTGAATAACCAAATAGGCAACATATTGAATCATTGAATTGCATGAATCGTATCTAATCATACATGTATCATAAGGCACATGCTCATTTAAGATACACTGCATGATTCGCATCACTAGCTTTTTAAATCATATTGAATCATGTGATTCGTGAATTGTAAGAAACTAACTACTATGTTGCTAAACTAACCATACTTTCATTTTGCAGTAAATGTAGTAAATGTATTTCGCTCCTTGTCTGCTGAAACCGTCCTGATTAATGAAGGGGATCCATGTGTTCCAACACCCTGGGAGTGGGTGAATTGTAGCACTGCTAGACCTCCAAGAATCACAAAGATGTAATTTCTTCATACCTTTTTTGTTGACACTTCTTGTTCATGACAACTTCTACTCTAGTGAATTGTCATTCAATGAATAAGTCATCCCTTATAGCTGTTTTAGAACACATGAAATTGTTGAATACCAAAGCTGTTGTTTATACTTGTTATATATGGAATGCAAGATATTGGTAAAATTATGTAAGCGGAAAATTTAGGCACAAGCATGTTGGGAAACTTATCAAATATTTCTGAAGTTCACATAAACATTTTTCCATGATAAATATTTTAATGGAAGTTCAAGCAGTACAAGTTTATACTAATTGTAATAACTTGCTTCAGAAACCTATCGAGAAGGAATATGAAGGGCGAAATCCCGCGTGAGCTAAACAACATGGAATCATTGACAGAGTTGTAAGTAAATCAGCCTTTCAAATAAAAAAGATTTTGTTTTTTCATTTTTTTTAGCATGATTTCTTTTCTAATTCATTCTTGCTTCCTCAGGTGGTTAGATGGCAATTTGCTTACAGGATCACTACCTGACATGAGCAATCTCATTAATCTAAAGATTGTGTAAGTTCCTTTAGTTTCACACATACCCTTCTTTTGAGGGGTTGGAAATTGGATGGAATCAATATTTTGGATATCACCCTTCTTGCTACTTTCACTTTTGGTTTAATTAATCTGCAGGTTTTTACGTACCAATATAGGTTAAAAGGAGAGAAATAAAAGTAAGGGTAATTAGGGAAAATAATAGAATGAGAGTCACTTAGGGGAGTGGAAAGGGTGTTGTTATTTAATTAGTTAGTAGTGGGAAGAAATTATAAATAGAATAAGGGGAGAAAAATGTATTCAGGAAAGAAGTGAGTGGAAAATTTGGGGGAGAGAAATTGGCCTCTCAAAAGCCAATTATCATTCTGATATTCATACTCTCTTACACACATATATTGGAAATTACATTTTCTGCTGAATTGAGGGATTATCACACTGATAACTCCTTCTTTTGCATTTTTGTCCTTCTCAATTCTTCTTCTACTTTTCTCTATCATATTCTTTGTTCTATTCTATTCTCTGCTGTGTTTTATGTGAATCTGTGAGGTACCTTACACAGGTCTCTATTATTATACCAAGTTTTCTTTCAAGTCTTTATAATTCAAAAGTTTTCAATTGGACCCCTATATTCTTAGAAAAATTTGAATTAGGTTCCCGAACCAATTTTCCATTACAAAAAAGTCAACTTAAATAGAATATATTT
Organism: Aeschynomene evenia; assembly: GCA_013621005.1. Taxonomy (NCBI): domain Eukaryota; kingdom Viridiplantae; phylum Streptophyta; class Magnoliopsida; order Fabales; family Fabaceae; genus Aeschynomene; species Aeschynomene evenia. Next base: position 12,955 of record RYYW01000077.1, on the reverse strand, counting down.
TATTAATCAAAGATATTACCCCTTCTTACTGTGCTCATTTTTCCTACTAATGGCATGCAGGCATCTAGAGAACAACAAATTGACTGGTCCATTACCATCTTACTTGGGTAGTTTACCAAATTTACAAGCACTGTATGTATCAGTTAATCATCAACATTTATCATCAATTCTTTCAGAACAACTTGAGGCATTTTCACAGTTAACAATGAATTTCTCCAATTGAAAATAATTGTTACCTTTATGATTTTTATTAATAATGCAGCATATGTGAATGTGTGGCAGGTTCATACAGAATAACTCATTTACTGGTGAAATACCAACTGGATTATTGTCTGGAAAAATCGTTTTCAAGTAAGAATTCTCAGCAACAGGAAATTTTTTCTACAGTTTTAGTTCAATTTAAGTGTAGAGTAGATGCTAAACACTCATTGACTTGAAATTTAAAATAACTTATGCATGAATATGTAATAGGATGAAAATGTTTTCAACTAATTGAAGTAATCACCATGTCTATTTTCCCTTCCAGCTATGATGATAATCCTGAACTACATAGAAGGAACAAGAAGCATTTTCAGTTGATACTAGGTATTTCAATTGGAGTACTAGCCATACTGTTATTATTGTTCTTAGTAAGTTTGCTGCTATTGCGTAATCTGCGGCGCAAGGCATCTCAAAAGAAACATGACGAAAAAGGTAGTAAACAAATTTTCAAGTCTAGTACTTTTGAAAATATCGAGTTCTTCCATCATAGCATTGTTGTGCCCTGCAGGTATTTCTGGACGCAGCAGCACAAAACCTTTAATTGGATACTCCTTTGGTAAGGGTGGGACTTTAATGGATGAAGGTACAGCTTACTATATTCCACTCTCAGAGCTGAAGGAAGCTACTAATAATTTTTCGAAGAAAATTGGCAAAGGAAGCTTTGGATCTGTCTACTATGGGAAAATGAGAGACGGAAAAGAGGTTGCTGTTAAGACTATGACAGATCCATCAAGCCATGGGAACCAACAATTTATAACTGAGGTAATATTCCATATTCGAGTCCTTGTTGAGATTGAGAAGTATACCTTGAATTTCATTAGCATATCATTTTCTTAATAAACATGTAAACACAGAACCTTGAAACTATAACAGCTTAAGAAATTGAAACTATGAAACCTTAAATTTAGAACCTGAAATTCCAGTTGGGGTCTAATTGCAGAACCTACTTTAGAACATGAAATTCATAAATATCTAAGAGGAAATATAAGAATATGAGAAAATCTTGATTTTTCTGCTCATTGATTGTAGAATCACAAATGCAGGTAGCCCTTCTATCAAGAATTCATCACAGAAACTTGGTTCCTTTGATTGGATATTGTGAAGAAGAATACCAGCATATTCTTGTTTACGAGTATATGCACAACGGCACTTTACGGGATCACATTCATGGTCTAATTTCCCACCCTTGTATTCATTTAGTTATGGTTTTTTAAATTAAGTGCTCTAAAGGCCTTTGTTAAGGATTCTAAAAAGGCAAACTTTTGATAGAACCAGCCTCTGGAGAAAGGTAATCTCTTTCTTGATCACAGAGTTTGGGGAAAACCAAACCCTAATTGCTACATGAGGAGAACTACTCCCTGGAGAGAAAAAGGTCTCTCAAGAATACTAACAAGTTTACAAGAATGACAGAATGAATCTACAACACCAGTAAATCCCTATTTATACTCTTTTAACTACTAACTACCCACTAAGATGCGCAGAAACTCCTTGCTCCGTTCCGCACCGCTGCTGATTTCCTCTTGTTTCCCGAAGTTCCTTCTCCCTTCTTTTATAAACTAGCCCAGACCTCCTATCAATTTTACATTGCAAAGTGTGTTTTTTAGATTTTCAAAGTGTAGAGTCCATAGAAAAATTTATAAAACTTTTACCTTTTATTGAATCCTTAACTAGTTCCTTACAGTACTGGTTATGAAAAAATCCTGTAGTTATTTTTAGTATTAAAAATTGCGTGATGATATAAATTCCATGATTTGACAGAAGGTTCCAGTCAGAAACAAGTAGACTGGTTAGCTCGTCTTCGGATCGCAGAAGATGCAGCTAAAGGTTTATTAATGACTACCTCTTTTGTCCATAAGTAAAATAAGTATTTTACTTCCAATTTCCAAGTTAGCAGCTATAGAGCAGTTTTCTGTTTCTGTATAGGCCTTGAATACTTACACACAGGATGCAATCCTAGTATCATTCACCGCGATGTAAAGACGAGCAACATTCTCCTAGACATCAACATGCGAGCAAAAGTTTCAGATTTTGGACTCTCAAGACTTGCAGAAGAAGATTTAACTCATATATCAAGTGTTGCGAGAGGAACCGTGGGATACCTGGATCCTGAGTAAGCCATGATTCTCATGTTTTCGTGATCAACAATATCTTTTGTCTAGTGTCAAGTAACCATTTTTTCTTAAGTTAATCTTTTATTTATAAGAGTGGAGAAAGAAATGATCGAACTCTAAACTGTTTGGTCATAATGACTATGATATCATGTCATGAACCTATCTCTTGTAAAATTTAAGTTGTAAGGTTGAGATACACAACTGGTTTTATATCTAATATCTTGAACATATTGAATTCAGTTTGTAATTTTTTTTTTTTAATTTGATTAATAGGTACTATGCAAGTCAGCAACTGACAGAAAAGAGTGATGTGTACAGTTTCGGAGTCGTTTTGCTTGAACTGATATCAGGAAGAAAGCCAGTATCACCAGAAGATTATGGTCCTGAAATGAATATAGTTCACTGGGTATGTTAATATGTTTAATCTTTCAGGTTTCAATAATCCAAAAGCTGAAACAACATGAACCTGTAGGGTCTGTTTGGTTTTTTATTTCGATTTTATATTTTCCATCTTTTTTTGTGAAAAAATACTTAAAATAAGGAAATGTATTTTCTTGTTTTCAATATTCCATTCACAAAATTCTATAAAAAACAAAATAGAAAAGTGAAAACAGATTCAAAACAATAAAATAATAACTAAGAGTGTATCTGGGTGTATTTTTTTGGGTTAAAATCACCTTTTTAACTAAATAATCATATTTTTATACTTAAAATATATAAAAAAAAAATTCTATTTCTTAGTTTTTTTCAGAATCTAGATAGAGTAGCTTACGAAAAAAATTCTATTTTTGACTTTTTCAATTATATATAAAATTCAAGTTTTATAATTACATTTTTTAGAAACTGAAATGAACACACACCCATTGTATAGTTTCATATGAAGCAGTTAATTTTGTAAGGAATTTACCTCTCAAAAGAATTTTGTATTCTACTTTTCATGTCAATCCTGATTTTCAATTATCTCTTCCAAAAATTCAAGTTCTTAGATTAAGACATATAAATTATTTTATATCTAACTAGCGATTTGAGAGGCTCCCGTGTTTCTATCAAGTTGCATTTTTATTTTTTTCTATTGTGTTTGTTATTTTTTGAAATTTTGTTTGTAAATATGGAATAAAAAATTAAGACAACTGTAGGTAGAGAGAAAAAGAAAAGGAGGGAGAGAATCAGAGTGATTTGTGTTGAAGGATGGTTAATTTTTATTTATTTTTTATTTTTAAAATTTTATTATTTTAGTTTTAGAGAGCAAAATTTTACCTTTTGTACAATCCTCTTTATAGTATAGAACAGATAAATCCAAGAGAAATGATTTGTGTACACCACAAAATCAGCCACCATATGTAATAATCTAACATTTTGAAACTAGTAATCCAACTTTTGTTATTACACATTAATCCAACATTTTTAAAAGTTGGACGACTAGTTTCAAAATGTTGGATTATTACACATGGTGGTTGATTTTGTGGTGTACATGTAGCATTACTCTAAATCCAATATGAAAATTTTCACCATTTGAAAATCTTTGTTTTGCAGGCAAGATCCTTAATTCGAAAAGGGGATGTGATAAGCATAATGGACCCTTCCCTAGTAGGGAATGTCAAAACAGAATCTGTTTGGAGGGTAGCTGAAATTGCCATGCAATGTGTAGAACAACATGGTGCTTCTAGGCCAAGGATGCAAGAAGTCATTTTGGCCATTCAAGATGCATCCAAGATTGAAAAAGGTTCAGAAAGTCATCTAAAACTATCATCATCTTCTTCAGGTAGTTCAAAACCACAATCTTCAAGGAAAACATTACTTACAAGCTTTCTTGAAATTGAGAGCCCTGACTTGTCAAATGGTTGCCTCCCATCAGCAAGATAGTTTAATTAATTACCTCTTTTCTCGGAATAGATCTTCTCATGTTGGTTTTCGATCATGTGTAAATTTATCATCAATGACTTTAAAAGTGAAATCCATATACTCCCCCCATTTCAAAATAATAGTCGTTTTGACTTTTTTGGTTCAGTACCTAGATGGAATTTGTGTCTAGGTATATTAGTTTTCCAATGAACCAAAAAAGTCAAAACGACTATTATTTTGGAATGAAGGTTGTATGATATAAGATATAAGTCAAACAATGATGATGGATTGCACATAGTCATAAGTCATGTCATGTGAAAAATCATCAGAGGATCTATTCCCTCTAATCATGTATCATCACACCACTGGTAAAAAAATGGTTAAGCCTCACTCTATTATTTGAGTAGTCATGAAGATATGATGATTTGATTAGATAATAGTGCTTTTTACACGGTTAGGATTTACAAATTAATTTTTTTAATGACTGCTTATATATACATACAATATGAGACCAGTCAAATTAGCCAACAAATTAGATTTTGGGTCATAATTACTTAGCCTATTAAAATTTCAATGATTATTTGAGTATAAAAAATTAAAATAGATTCATTAACCGTATTGGCTGATTTACCATGGTATATTAAACATTATTGTTTTTTAATCATATCAAGGTACCTAGAAAAAAAAAAAAAAGTACCTACCCAACTTTTAAGTTATTATGTGGGGTAGGTTTTCTATATTGTTTTATCATGATTTTCTCCTTTTACTTTTCTAGTCATGTGTCTCACACTACTAATATGTTCATACCAAAGTGACACTTACTGATTACTAGTGACAAGATACCCTGAAATCTTTAGAACCAATAAAACTGTAATCTTTTCTTCATCTGTATTTGGCTATTTGAATGAATTAAAGAGTTATATCTGATTTGATTAGCTTACCTGTAAACTTAAAAAAAAAAAAAAAAAATTGGACAATTAATGTGTTTTGACCCTGTTTTCCTCTAATCTTCATTTCCTCTAGAAAGCATTTATGCTTGTTAAATGTTGAAATTTCAATTTTACAATTTTAGACATCAATTTTACAATTTTAGACATTAATTTTACAATTTTAGGAATCGTGACAAGAGTAAAATAGAGTAAAACTATGTATTACCTGAGCGAGGAATTATCAAAATATATATAACATAAGAAACTAAATATATATAAAAATTACTATTGAATTGAATTATTATATATTAATTTCATAAATTTATTATACAATTCATTTTATTTATACGAACAATTTTATTATAATTATTTAATTTAATAATTTTTAAATTGTTTTAAATTAATTTATTTTTTATGAAAACTATTAGTGGTGGGAAAATGGATTGGCTCACCGACCAATCTAATTTTGACACAGTGGGTTGAGGTATACAATCCATTTTTTAAACATGGATCAACTTGTGCTATCCTATTTTTTTATCAACTCGTAATGGGATGGGGCAGATCAATCCATCGGATTGAATTATTATTTTTAAAATTTTTAAAATATCTATATATTAGTATATTTTTGAAATTTTGTTTAATATTTTTTTATTGAAATTTTAGAGTTGAGATTATGATTTTTAAATTTAAATAATTTTTTAAAACTTTTTTTATCAAAAAGAATATTTTTTATTATTTAAATGATTTAATATTAATTTAAAAATAAAATGAGTCAATCTTGACCTATCAACACAACATAAAAAGACAGGTTTGATATTTTCAACACAAATAGAAAAATGGGTCAACTCATTTGGTCCTGTTTTCTCTTCAATTTGCGGTTGGTTGACCTACCCCGCCCTGTTTACCATCCATAAGACTATCATTAAAATTTTTTAAGTAATGGCATTAATGCATATAAAAGAGCATAAGAGAACTAAATTTAATTTTTTAAAATAATTAATATCGTAATCAACAAAAAAAGGTTAAAAAAGTATTTAAGAATTAAAGAAAAAAATCACATATAAATTTCTATATTAAATTACATATACTAAATTAAAAATATATTTAATGTATCAAATTTAAACCAATAAGAATATCTTAAGATTAAAAAAAGATGACATGACTATTAATATTGGTCATTATTAGATTGAAATAAAAAATAATATATCATAAATTTATTTTTTACACGTGCGATTCACAAGATTTATTAAAATGTTAACAAAGTAAATAATTAAATATATATTAAAAATTAAATTGAATAGAATATATTAATACCATAAATTTATTATACAATTAATTTTATTCATACGAAGATTCACGAGATTTATTAAAATATTAACAAAGTAAATAATTAAATGTATATTAAAAGTTAAATTGAATTGAATATATTAATATCATAAATTTAGTGTACAATTAATTTTATTCACATGAACAATTTTCTTATGATAATATAACTTAATAATTTTTTAATTTATAATAATTTTTATTTAATGTATTTTTAACTAATAATATCATTAAAGTTATCAGGGGCGGACCTAGCCTGATTTTTTTGGGGGGTCGAGTTCATGTATACAAAAAATAACAATATATAGTATTATTTTTATTTAACATATTTTTTTAAAAAAAAAGTCATAGTATTAAAGAAGATATGTAGTTCAAAATGATAAATAAAGATGATGGATATATATACAACATATTACATCTTATAATACTTAAATAGTACAACGACAAAATCATGACCTTTTATAATGAGGGAGATGGAAGGTTACAGTTAACTCAGTGGTTTAACTTTTCATACGAAAACTCAGTGAGTTAGTATAGAGATAAACACTAAGTAATCTTTATATTTTTCCTTTTTTAGGTTTTGTTTAATTTTTTTTTATTATACAAATCTACATGAACAACACAAATATATATATAATAGGTTTATAATATTTATTTTCACCATTGAATTTGAAGTAGATTCAATCTTTACATAAAAAAACTTAAAATCCTATAGTGGAGGAAAATTTTCAATAATTATTGTAAGTATTTATGTTGCAGGTCATTTAAATTTGGATTTTTCTAACAAGAAGATATTTGTTAAGGTAATAATAAAAGAGGAAACATTCAACTTGAAAATATGTATTTTTAACTTTTCTATGTAATAGATTAGACCTACCATAACTTTTTAAGTTTTTTAAAAACTTATCTTTTTTAATATTTTTAACAAGTGTTCGAAGAACATTTGTTAGCAAAATCCTTTAAATTTTAATTACTCTAAAAAAATTTCGCTTTTGGCCTCTTTTATTTCTAAGATACTTTTAGTCTTTACAATTTATATTTGAATCTTAGAAGTACTTAAGAATATATATTTAAAAATTATTTATTTTTTGTTTTTACAAATATCTTCAAAATCATACTTTCATCGTTAAAAGTATAACCACTTAATAGTACAAATAAACAAACAAGACAAAATACATATGAAAAAAAGGCAATTGCTATGGTGCATCTGGTTTTTGTATGCAGTCGTTTGCATTCGCTTTTAGCACGTGCAGTGAGCGACACATGGAAGAAGCATTCAATGAGTTTAAATTCAAGTCAAAGTTTGTGAGAGAAATTAATTTGTTAACGGGTAGTTGGTAGATGTAATTAAGGATTAATTATTTAAAAAGAAATTCTGGTGTAAAATAAAAAAAATAAAATTTAGAATAGGTAAAGTGGGAAAGTTGGGAACCCGAAACCCTCAAAGGAAAATAAAGTTAGGTAGTTTGAGGAAGAAGAGTGTGACGTTTGCCCTGTGTTTCGCCTTTCCCCCTTCCCCTTCAACCGGTTCTAAGATGAAGTGACATTTGGCGGTGGTAAAACGCAGAGCCCTGTCTTTCGCCCTTCCCTCTCCCCCTTCCCCTTCACCTTGAAAGTGTATGTGTGCACGAGAAGGGGGGTTGAATCGTGCAAGTTTTAAAAATTACTTCTTAAAACTTTTACTTAGAAAGATGTTTTTACTCAGAAGGTAGAATTAAGAGTTTGCAGCGGAAATTACTTTCTGAGAAGATTAAGTTTCTGAGAACTTAGTCTTTCTGAGAAAGTTCCTTTCTGAGCAATTTTAAGAAAATGACTTTACGTTAGAATTTCTTAAACGCTTTCTGATTTTAATCAATAAAGTTTTTACGAAACTTCTTAATTAAAATCGTGGCAAAGTTTTCCTCAAAGATTTATGCAAGTAAAGAGTAAGGGAGAAAAGCTTAACACAAAGAATTTTATACTGGTTCGGTTATAACCAACCTACTCCAGTCCTCAACCTTCAGTTGAGAGTTCTTGGATATTCTTCTTAAAGTGCCTTCCCAAACAACACTGCCTTTACCAAGTAAAGGACTTCCACCACTTCACAACCCGAAGTGGATTTCCTTGCCTCACACTAGAGGACTTCTTTGCCTCCAACACTAGAGGACTTCTTTGCCTTAATCACTTAAGGACTTCCTTGCCTCACACTGAGGACTTCTTTGCCTTAAACACTTAAGGACTTAAACTTTGCCTCAAAAACACTTCGAGGACTTAAACTGCCTTCAAACAGCGAAGGACTTAGCGTTTTTCGGAAAGTTGTTTTTGCTTTGAAAACCAACTACTAAGATTAAGTTACAAACTTAATTTGACCCTTAGTAGACTTCTAGATTTAACTTACAATTGTAAGAATTTACACCAATACAGAACTAGAAGATTTTCGCAAAGTTGAAAGAACAATTCCGTAAAATTGTCTTTCTGAGAAAGTTCTAAGTTTTCGCAGATGATTTTCAATTCAGCAGAGTTTTTGCACGTTTAATCAAGAGTTTTTAGCGCAAGAGTTTCGTCGTAATGCTCTGGAATTGAACTCATATATATAGGCATCAAAGAGCCGCGAATTTTAGAAGCTTTTTCTTTGCTTATGTGGCTGTGTCCTTTTCAGAACGGCTCCCTGCTACAGTCAGCGCGAAATGAGGAACTTTTCAGAACTGCACAGTGCGCGTGTTCCCACTTCCTTGGCTAGTTGTAGCGAGCTTTCTGAGACTGCTTGCGCTCCCTTGAGTTCAGACCCTTGGTTGCTTCTGAGTCCAACTTTTTGAGAGTTGTACGGACTTCTGAGGCGAACCTTCTGAGGGAAGACCCTTCTGAGAACTACTAGTCGCAAGGTCTTCTGAGACCCTTCTGAGGCGACAGTGTTCTTTCCTCAGAAACATGTTTTCACCTTCTGCGCTTCTGAGACATCCTTTCTGATATCTTTTGGCGCTATGATTTTATCAATTGATCTCGAGGCTACTTGATGTTTTGTCTTGGTCTTTGCTCATGGTATTGCAATAATTTAAAGCTTTCTGAGACACTTAGCGCACATATTAGTACAACCTTAAGTAAAATTTTTTATACTTATGGCTTACCTTGTTATCATTAAAACTTTCATTGCTCTAAGAGAATTATGCCTAATTCTCTCAGAAGGGTTCTGGAGCTTACAATCTCCCCCTTTTTGATGATAACAACTTAAGTCTTAAGATAATAATTTTGCTTAAGTTCACAAGTGTTTCTGAGTAAGTTCACAACTTATTCAGACTGCACTTTTGCTTTCTTAGAAACTAACTTAGCTTTCTGAGAGAAGGCTTAGTTATTTTCTTAGAAGGCTGTGATAATCAACAGTTAAAGTATGCAATGTATGATTACTGTTTGAGATTATCAATTACATAGCGTGTATTTCTTGATGAATATACGTATGAGATTCAGAAATACCAGGCTAAGTAAATCAATAGATGCCAAATAATTAAGAATAAGCATGAAATGCCAAAATAATGATTTTTCATTGATGGTTTTGTAGAGATACAAAATATTTGGCTCCCCCTAAGTTGTTGCTCCCCCTAAGTTCTAGCCTAGTGTTTACGTATAGCCAATGTACAAAAATTTTATCATTTATCTACTCCCCCTTTGTTATATCAAAAAGGGTGGCTAAGACATAAACGCCATCATTGACTTAGAACTACTGCCTTCTGGCAATGTAGCGTAGCAGCTGGCATATCTCCATGAGAATCTCGCTCTGAGTCGCATTCGGAGCGCATTCTGGAGGTCGTTCAGAGGAAGTGGAAGGCTGTTGAGAAGATGAGGGTTGAGATGGAGGAGGGCGAGAGACTTCAGCCTCAAGAACCTCATCGATGATATCCCTCTGTTGATATTCAGGAAGTTCTTCTTCTTGGACAGCTTTGTCTTCAATAGCAGCGAGTTCAATAGAAGGCTGTCTCTGAGTGTCCTATGAAACTAGAGCAAGGTCTAGATCAGAAGGTTGCCGAGCTGATGGTTGCTCCATCGCACCAGAAGTCTGAGCATCTTCGGAGAGGTTGAAAGTTGAGATCTGGCTATGTATGGCTTCAATGCACTTCAACTTCTCAGTTCGACCAAAGAAAGGCCGAAATTGCACAGAGGGTGGTGTGACTACCATTCTTCCCAGCTGGAAGCCAGGACTAATCATCGAGTCCGTAATCGAGAAGGTAGGACCCTGTTGATTGAAGGATGGAGGAGGAACTTCTGTTAGATCTAGAGGAGGAACCTCTGGTTCCTTCTGAGAGTCCTTCTCAGATAGAGTTCCTTCCAAGGAACTGTGGGCAACAAATGCCTCAACTGCTGTAACTCCGGCAGCCATGGTAGCGTCAGCGCCCACCTCTGAGCTGAGCCCAGTGCTGGTGGTCCCTGGCACTACTTCATGTGTTGAGACATGAGTTTCCTCATGTTCCGAAGGGATCTCAGAAGAGAGGGGACCAACCTCAGAAGTTGGTTCAAGTAAGGCTTCCTCATGCTGTAGTTGTCGTTGTGGCTGCATCTGAGCAGCTTCTGGAGTCTCAGAAGGTTGATCCAGTTCCTTCTGGACGTCAAGCATCGTCTGAGCCAATGACTCAGCATTCACAGTAGCAACTTCAGTTGTGGTTGCCTCAGAAAGTTCCACCATAGAAGCCTCAGATGGTCTCTTCTGGGGCTCTTTCTTGGAGCTTCCAGCATCTGGAGTGCGATGCTCAATGCGGAAGCTTGCCGCATCTTCTTCCTCAGACGAAGAATCAACAACATTTCCTCCATGCTCCTGAACGTCTTCTCTGGTTTGAGAGACATTCCCAGAGGGGGAGGAGTGATGAGAAGCTTCTGCTTCTTCTTCAGCAGCAGGAACAACAGCGGTAATAATGGCAACAGCAGCAACTGCTATAATTTCTTTACCCGTCGGCTTCGGCGGGCTCTGTTTCTTAGTGGTTTTTATCCCCACTCCTTTGTGAGATTTTCCCTGATAATTCAAGGAATGCAGGAGCTTAGTTTTAAATTTGGTGGGTTTAAGACCAGAAACAGAATCAGAAACAGGAATTGAAGTAGAAGAAGATTTAAGAAAGGAAGGTGGAGTTTTAGAGTAAGCTTTTACCAAACGACCACGTTTCTTTTTCCCTTCTGGTGGCACGTCTGGGACTTGGAGAGTTGGAGGTGTTTTCCTCTTTCTGGTCATGGGTTGCTCAGACGTTGTTTCTTCTGAGTCTTCAGCAGCCTCAACAACCTCAGGTTCCTTCTGAGGAGTCTTCTGAGCTTCCTCAGAAGCCATACTCTTTGTCACCCTTGTTGGAGAAGGGTGAGTCACCTTTGGCTGCTTTTTCTTCCTTTCTGAGGGGTCAGAAGCCTTTTCCTTTCCTTTCTCAGCCTTAGAGGGCTGTTTGGTGCTAGCAGCTCCCTTGTAAGGCTTTGCTTCCTCCTTCTTCTTAGGTGCCCCCGTCTCTGGTACCTTCTTCTTCTTGATGTTGTTGAAGGTGACCATGGTGAATTTGTTGTGGTTGAAGACGTATTCATAGTCTTCAAGGGGAAAAGAGAAGTGATTTAAGATCTTGGTCAAAAGACTCCCATAGGGTAGACTTGTAAGCGCTCTCTTAGGATGTGCTTGGTGCATCATGTAGTTTAGCACCATCCTCCAAAATCAACCCTCTCTTTCTTCAGCAGATGGTAAAGTAGACATGCGTCCATGGTGGTGACATTCCCCATGTCTCCAATCCGAGGGAGAAGGGATATGCTGGATAACTGAGAAGATGATTCTGGCTTCTTGCGTGAGATGAGGCACCTTCACGCCCTTGAGTGGTAGACTGTTGCTACCAGTTAGAAGTGTTACTACTTCTTCTTCTGAGTCATCTACCTCCTTGACCCATTCTGGGTCGTCGGCGATGACAGCACCACCATTTAAGGTCTTGAAAATTTTGTTGATGTCAGAGGAGGAGAAGCGGATCTGTTGATCAGCAATCGTGCTCTTGACCCCTTTGTTGGTGAACCTTTCTATTTGCGAATAGAATGCTCTCACCACATTTGGGTAGCACACGTCCTCGGAGCTCATCATGGCTGGCCATCCAGGTTGCTTGAGGAAAGTGAGTTGAAGTTCATCCTTGATTGTATACGTTGAGAGGTAGTACCCTTCCCATAGCAAGATTTCTTGGAAGATAAGTCTTGTGGAATAGGGATTGCATCTCCTCATTGTCGTAGAGAATATCTTCGGATACTTCATTGAGGTTGTTTCTCATTAAGCCCTTAATCTCTCCAGAGAAGGCCATTTGGAAGAAAGGTTTTAGTTTGAGAAGAGATGAGAGGAGATAGAGAAGAGCAAGAGAGTAGAGATAGCAGAGAGAGAGAGAACAAATGAAGATTGGAAAGCGAGGAGAGGATTTGGCAGAGTTTTGGTATGTTTTAAGCGCAAAGTGCTCAAATGGAACAATGCCATGAGTATTTATAGAACTGGCTTGTAACTGGCCGTTTCTGACGCTTATCCAAAGT